>VIIQ02000688.1:0-316558 GCA_007449985.2 Desmodesmus armatus
TTGCACTAGTGATGCCTACGGAGTTTGGCGATTTTGTCCAAACTTAGTCTGACCGAAGTTTCGATGATATCCCAAAACTCCTGAAGAGTTTCGGCACACACGTCCTATCTTCCGAACCTGAAAGTTGGGTTTGCCACTGGCAGTGGCCCACTGCTGGTCCCAAGAACAGCTGTATCGCACGTAATGCATTCTCTTTTTCTTTCCTCTTGTAGACAATAGGCTTGTCCCTGTTTCAATACGTATGGACGATGATCATGTTCAGCATATGCAGCAAGTGGATCAGCTGTTTGCAGCAGCATGCTGTCCAGCACCTAAACGCAGGCAGACCTCCAGACAGACACAGCCCTCTAGACAGGCAGCACAAAGCAGCAGCAGCAGCAGGCCCAGGGCTGCAGGGGACTGGGAGGACAGCAGCATCAGGGTAGGGCAGCTGCTGCACAGACGTTCCAGCCTCACCATGATGCAGGCCAGCCCGGGGTGCAGCCCATGGATGCACACAGTGAATACGCACAGGCAACAGAGGGGCAGCAGCACAACCACCAGCAGCAGCAGTTCGATATGCACGACGGCAGCACTTTTGGAAGAGTGCATACAGCAGTCCATCCCAGCGGGTGAGCAGCTGGCCGCTGCTACAGCAGCAAGGAAGCGCGAGCAGCGAGCCAAGAAGAAGCAAGATAGTCTTGCAAGGTGGCGCCAGGAGTCCCCCTACATTGCGCAGAGAGCCCTGCACCAGCTGGCCTCGCCAGCACAGCAGACCTGCAGCAGCTGCCAGGGCAGCTGTGCTGAGATCAGGTGCGCGCACATCGCTCTTTCAGCAAGCTGGCGCCAACAGCAGTACACCTGTAGCTGTGCTGCGCAGATTGGGGCATGCTGTGCCCCCAGTGGTCGCTCTTGCACCTGACATTGTGACGGCTGGCTTTGCAGGTGCTGGTCATGCAACCCTGGCGGGGCACAACGGCCTTCTGTGAGGCTTGTGATGCAACTCAGCACAGAGGCGTGCACATGCACAAGCGCGAGAGGCACACTGGCGGCTGCTGGCAGCAGTTGCCATATGCAGCAGCATCAGGTACACTGCTGAGAGGCTGATGACTGGCTTGCTTCTGCTTGCGTGTTTGCTGCTTGCTTGCTTGCTTGTTTGGTTGCTTGGCTTGGTGCCGATATTGATAGCTTTCCCCACCTGGCCTGACAGGCTCGGGTACGTTGAGTAGCAGGCCCTGTGGGCGCCTTCATGAGCCCTTGGGCTGGCGAGCTGGCGAGCGCTGAGGTGGGACCTTGTCCTCATCACCTGTACTGTACTGTACTGTGTACTGTACTGCTTGATTGCCTTCTTCCTTGCGTGCCTGCTGGTTGCCCTGCTCACCGCTTCTCCACCTGCTGCGCTGCCCTGCCACTGCCGATGTCCTTGCTGTTATAGCGTACTTCACTGTTGCACCGCAGTGTGCCGGTAGCGGCGGCGAGTGCCCTGGGCAGTTTGGTGTGCATGCACAGGAGGCAAAGCCGATGTCATACATCTGCAGGCGTAAGTCTGTCAGCCTAGCTGTACCCTCCGATTTCTTATTTGCTGCTTGTGTATGCCCATCGCAGTAGACTGTTCAGCCAGACAACTAGGGCACAACCGTGGATTCCAGTGACCCAACATCTGATGTGCGGCCCTAGTTCGCTCCTGGGTCCTGCCTGTTGTTTTGTAGTGTTGTTCTTTGGATCTTTGCCAGTCCTGCTACCCACCCTACCTCCCAGACTGTTCACTTACCTGTCTTGCATGGGGCGTGCTCAGTGAGTCATAGTGCTGTTGTCGCTGTCAGCATGATTAGTTGGTGTACTCTGCTCATCCCCTGCAACACAGTGCGCCTGGCACGTACATGAACGGACATGCTGATGATGCTGGTGTTTGTGTTTGTATCTACAGGCGGTGTGATCCAGGTACTGCGTGTCAGCTTCCGGTGCCAGCTGTGTGACACAGTGACGTGGCAGCAGCCTCTGGACTTCCTGCAGATTGGTGCTTGGCCAGCTTCCCTCAGCAACATGATGAAAACCATAGTGGAGGTTGACCTGTTGCAGCAGTGGGACTCACACAGGCTCAGCAACCCTGCAGCAACGCTGAGTGGGTTCCTCAAAGGCGTAGAGCACGCGGCAGCAGCAACCTGCAGCATGCCGGTAAGGAAATGCGATCGGTTAGTGGTCGGTTGGCTGGTAGGATTGGATGATGTCTAGGTACATGCCAGAGACCAAGTGGCTATTGTTCTAAGAACCTTGGCATGTGTGCTTGTATCATGGTGTGCATGCGTGCTGCCTGCACCTGAGGAAATCTCGGTGAGTCGGTGGTGTCAGTGCCTTGACTGCTTGCCCCTCACAAGCCACACACACACACCACCCCCCTGTGCCTGCCTTCTCTGTTTCCAACAATCCCCAACCCAGGTGCTGCCCATCAATCGCGCAGCATTCACTGTGGCACACGCTGAATGGAAGAAGCTGCAGCTGGAAACCCGCATGCACGTGGGGCAGCTGAAGGATCTGGAGTGCCCTGCCTGCGTGCCTGGCGAGCGAGCTGTACATGGGGACGGCAACCAGAAGCTGTACACCTGGGACCGTGACAAGGAGGCCTCTCGTGAGCCGTACTACAAGGACGTCCTGTTTGTCCCTGCAGAGCTGGTGGACCAGGACATGAAGGCGGTTGGCAAGATCCTGAAGAACGAGGTAGGCGCCTGCTGAGCATGGGCTGCATGTCCCTGCATATCAAGTGTGCACTCTAACATGCACGCATGATACCTAACAGTCTCAAACGCTGCTTCTTATTGTATCCTGCACAATGCTGTGAAGTACCTGCTTCACTGTCCGATGCCACTTGCATGTATGTGGGTCTGGTTGCATCTGCGGTACCAACTGCATCATCAGCACTGTGCAAAAGGAGAGGTCACCAGCTTGCTGTTCTGCTGCCTGTCTGCTGTTTGGCGGCGTACTGTGCAGCGTGCTGACACACACTGTGGCGGCCATTGGGCTGCAGCCAGCAACTCGTCACGGCGCAGGGAGAAGCAGGAGATCACAGGCCGCTACTTCCTCACGGATGCACGCCATGGTGGTCCAGTTGCAGCCCTCAACCAGATCCGCACTGGCGAGCGCTACTCGTACGCGCTGACTCTGGCTCTGGCAGCAGCTGCGCAGCAGGTCGGGCTGCGCCAACTGCACATTGACATCATGTGCAAGTGGGCAGTGTGGTTGCACCGTCTCAACAGCAACATCCAGCACCTGCGCTCCACGGGTCAGCTTGGTGCAGACGCAGCAGTGCTCAACCTGTCAGATCGGCTGGCGCAGCTCAGCAGCAGCGGCCAAGACATTTGCAGCACCCGCCTGGTCCACTCTGCTGCCCACGGCAGCCTGCACGCGCAGTCATGCCAGGTGCGCACCCAAGTTGGGTTGTTACTTGCACACCCGGAGTCACACTGCAACACTCACTGCCAGCTGCAGGTACACCTGAGTCCCAAACGCAGGCATGTTGCATGTACAGTCACTGATAGTTGTTGTCATGTCTGTGCATCAACTTATAATCGCATGTGAATTTGATTGCTGCAGGTGCTGTATCAGCCTGGTGCGGTCGATGGTTGCGGCAAGACGGCTGGCGAGGCAGGGGAGCAGCTGTTTTCAGGCCTTTCACCCCTGGGACGCACCACATGCCAGCAAAGTGTTGCAGGTATGCTGCTTGCTGCACTGACACAGAGCACGTGGCAAGGAGCTGCCACCCTTAACCCAGCTGGGGCGGCTGCGCAGCTTCTCACTCTTCACTTGTGTGCCTTGTGCAGGCTCCACGGACGTCATCACTGAGCACTGCGTCGAGGTCGGGCGCAGCAAGCGTGCTGGGCAGGCTGATTTCCTGGTCGGCAAGATCGTCAAGTACAAGAAGATGCTGCCGCCAGCCATCGCCACCCTCCAGCAGCAGTTGAGCGGTCTCACACAGCACCCTCCAGAACAGCGATCGGGCTTTGTGCTGCGAATGCGGGACGCTTTGAAGGCTCATGCAACAGGTGACCGCAACTGCGTCACGGCCAGCTCAGTCTTTTGTAGGCATACTGTCTGTATGCCTACTGTCTGTGTGCCTACTGTTGCCTGAACGTGTACACCCCGGTGGAGTTAACTGATAAATGCGCTTGTCTCATGTGCAGCCGAGATGAAGGGCACTGCCCCACACCAGGAGGTGCTGGAGCTCTTCTCCCTAGCACGCAGCCGCCTGGATGCGCCCCTGCTGGACAGGTTCCTGAACAGCAGCTCACAGCCACATGCACAAGCAGCAGCAGGAGAAGCGCCAGTGGAGGTAGCCCGCATGGTGGCCAGCATCGCCAGGCCCAGCACCGGCAAGATTCACCAGCTGGCCAAGTCTGTGCTGCAGGAGCGCAACGACAACAGGTACAGGGAGCCTGTACACTTCCTGGAGGCTCCACCTGGCAGGCACACTGTGTCCATCTGTGTCAAGGTTCTGTCCCCTGCATCCTGCCCCGCCCTGTTTCACCTACTTGCATAGTGGCTGCTTTGCAACTGCACGGAAACTATGTTGTGTATGTGTACACGAGACATGACATGTTCTGTGACCTTCAGGTACAAGCAGCTGCTGGCTCAAGTGGCACAGGGCTTGCCAGCCCTGGCCAACGTGTTTAGCCCTACTGAGGCGCAGGTCATCCAAGCCCTGTTCAGCACCGCTGCTGAGGCGTCCATTCTCACCATGCAGAACAAGATTGAGGCAACGTGCTACAACTTGGGCAAGCAGGCTGGCAAGAGAGATGCTGCAGCAGGTATGGCACACTCCCACATGAACTGCCTGTGAGGTGTCATTCAATCACTCAGCGCTCAGGTGCATCATAGTGTTAAGCCCTGGCATGCACAACTCGTTTGCTGGCAGCGGCATGTTGGCTATGAAACCGTCAAGTGTAAACCCACGTTGTGGCAAGGCACGGCATGCGCAAGGCATGTGCACATTTGCGACATCTGCACTGCCTGTCAGCATGCCTGATGCCTTTGCCTGATGCCTAATTGTGTTCCGGTGTTCATGTACGTGTTGTGCAGCACGACCCAAGGAGCAGAAGCGCCACAGCAAGAAGTGTGCTGACATCACGACGCAGCTCGGCAGCCTTGTTGAGCAGTACAACATACTGCTCCCTTATGGCAGCACGCCTCGCCAGGTGGCACAGCTGGAGGACGTCAAGCAGCGCACCTATGCATGGGCAAATGAGTACAGGCGCCTGGATGGCGTGGAGCCTGCAGGTGTGTGGTGCGTGGGTGGTGGGTGAATTGGCTGTGCAGCATGTGTACCCCTGGGGGGCTGTGTATTCCTGATGTCGAGGGCCCTGAGGTTTCTGTTGGTGCTGCTTTTTGCCTGTACTGCTGCTGCCATAGGCTGTGCTGTTTTTGATTGCTGCTTGCTTTTTGTTGCATTGTCTGCTGCTGCAGTGGAGGAGGTGGTGTCAGTGTACGGCATGGAGGTGACGCTCAAGGTGTGTGATGCCTACAACGAGGTGCAGCGCATCAAGGAGGAGCTGCTGCTGCTGCCGCGCGAAATGCAGGCTCACTTGCAGTACTGGGAGACAGTCATTGACAAGCAGGACAGACTCATTGCCATCCTGCTGTCACCAACAGCGGCGGCAACAGACCTGCCGCAGCAGTTGCAGGCTGGCGGCATGCAGGTACAGATCTGTTGCTGTTATGCTTGTACGATGGCATGAAGCAGCAGTCATGCACAGTACGTGTGGTCAGTGCTGGGTCCCATCAGTATATGTTCATGCATTGGCTCTTCGTGGTGTGTTGAGGCACTGCCTGAACTATGCAACAGTATCAACAGCAAAACCCACTGCCTGTCGTTCTGCCTGCGCTGCTGCCTTGCAAGCAGGACTGTGTGACAGGGCGGTACCTGCCACAATGTCACGAGCTGGCTGGTGATGTGCGCGCACGTGAGGGTGCGGCGTGTGTGCTGCAGCGCGCAAAGCAGGAGGCAGTGCGTCACCTTAGTCGGGCGCACAGCGCCTTTCAGCCATACATCACTGCAGATGCAGCTGCAGCACACGCCAGCCGTCTGGCTGACCTGGGGGCCTCAGGTGTTGACGGGCCTGCAGATGTACAGCCTGAAGAACAGGAGTCTGACGATGAGCTGGCGTACAGTGATGAAGAGGGCTGCGATGCAGTCGACTTGGCAGACAGCGACAGCGGCAATGGCAGTGAAAGCAGTGAGGATGACTGCTGATACTGTTGCTTGAGTATGTGGGATGGTTGTTTGTGATGCATGTTGGGTGTGATTGGCATGCCGCAGAGCCAATGTGGCCGCGTGTTTATGTGTGTGCCTGTCATGAGGGTGCAGGTGATGGGCTTTCGGACATTGGGACTCTTAAGCCTTGGGGTGTTGGTATCATTGTTGCAGTTGGTGATCATTTTGCACCCCAAGCCCTGACACAGCAGATTGGTACAGAACCACAACACTTATTGTAGCGGGGGACAGAAAGTTGTAATCTTCACTGCGGACGCAATGCATCCCGATGAAGGTGGTGAAGGGAGAGTGGTGGCAATATACTGACAAAGCAGGTGGCACATGTCAGCATTGGGTGGGACATTGTCTGTTCATTGGCAGCAAATGTCAGTGCATTTCAACATCAACATGCCTCAAGCAAGCTTCAACAAGTTGCATATCAAGGAAGTCATACAGAGCCTTGTCCTGGTGTCCTGCTGTCAATGACAATCAGGGCATCTTGTGTGTGCAAGGAGGCAGTCAACAACTGGAAAGAGATTGCACTCTGCGTCCTTCTGAACCACGCACATAGAGCATGGGTGTGTGTTTGTGTACACGGGGAATGCATCCAGCCAATGCAACAACCATCCAAGGATGCAAAGTTGGGTATAAGCGCGTGTGAAAGCTGTGCAGTGTGCCAGTAGATCAAGCGTGTAGATACCTGTTGGCAGTGCTGCGCATCAATAACCCGCTGGCATGGCCGCCATTTTGAAAGCACGTCGTGTAAGCAAAAGGCGGTGGTTGCATCAAACAAGTGTGTGTGTGTGTGTGTGTGTGTGTGTGTGTGTGTGTGTGTGTGTGTGTGTGTGTGTGTGTGTGTGTGTGTGTGTGTGTGTGTGTGTGTGTGTGTGTGTGGGTGTGTGTGTGTGTGTGTGTGTGTGTGTGTGTGTGTGTGTGTGTGTGTGTGTGTGTGTGTGTGTGTGTGTGTGTGTGTGTGTGTGTGTGTGTGTGTGTGTGTGTGTGTGTGTGTGTGTGGGTGTGTGTGTGTGTGTGTGTGTGTGTGTGTGTGTGTGTGTGTGTGTGTGTGTGTGTGTGTGTGTGTGGTGTGTTGTGTGTGTGTGTGTGTGTGTGTGTGTGTGTGTGTGGGTGTGTGTGTGTGTGTGTGTGTGTGTGTGTGTGTGTTGTGTGTGTGTGTGTTGTGTGTGGGTGTGTGTGTGTGTGTGTGTGTGTGTGTGGTGTGTGTGTGTGTGTGTGTGTGTGTGTGTGTGTGTGTGTGTGTGTGTGTGTGTGTGTGTGTGTGTGTGTGTGGTGTGTGTGTGTGTGTGTGTGGTGTGTGTGTGTGTGTGTGTGAGGGGGGGGGACTGTTCTTGATGTCTGGCTCTTCAACTGTGACATGTGGCCTCCAGTTATGCCTGCAGACATCTTGTTGGCGGTGTTGCGCTGCGCTGAGCATTGCGGCAGGTGGCCTCATAAGGGGGGTTGGAGGCCCCAAGTACAGGGAATTTCAATTTTCGGCCGATGTGGGTTAACATTGGAAACAGCCTGCTAATGTGGTAGGGATCACTGGCAGAGCCTCACATGGTGCAAAAGCCATTGCTAAGGGCTTACTCTGGTCCCTCAACAGGCAGCGCTGCCTGCCGCTTGGTGCCAAGTGGTGTGGCTTGATCTGGAAGCACTACAAGATGCAGCTTAAAACAGTAACCAACAGCCTGACCACACCTGTGGGCCCTGGAAACCCCACCACCCTACTCCTAACCCTTGTGATACAATTATTGTTCGGGTGCGCATCCCCAAAGCCCGCTGGCATGGCCGCAATGTTGCAAGCAGTCTTGTGTGCCAAGGGGGTGGTGGTGTGGTAGGGGGGGGGAGAGGGGGGGATTGAATGGACTGTTTCTTTATGTCTGGCTCTTCAACTGTGACATGTGGCCTCTGGTTTATGCCTGCAGATTTCGTGTTGGCAGTGTCACGCTGCGCTGAGCATTGCGACAGGTGGCCTTGTAGGGGGGGTTGGAGGCCCCAAGTACAGGGAATTTCAAGTTTTTGGGCGATGTGGGTTAACATTGGAAACAGCCTGCTAATGTGGTAGGGATCACTGGCAGAGCCTCACTGGTGCAAAAGCCATTGCTAAGGGCTTACTCTGGTCCCTCAACAGGCAGCGCTGCCTGCCGCTTGGTGCCAAGTGGTGTGGCTTGATCTGGAAGCACTACAAGATGCAGCTTAAAACAGTAACCAACAGCCAGCACCACACCTGTGGGCCCTGGAAACCCCACCACCCTACTCCTTAACCCTTGTGATACAATTATTGTTCGGGTGCGCATCCCCAAAAGCCCGCTGGCATGGCCGCAATGTTGCAAGCAAGTCTTGTGTGCCAAGGGGGGGGGGGGTGTGGGTAGGGGGGGGGGGGGGGGAGAGGGGGGGATTGAATGGACTGTTTCTTGATGTCTGGCTCTTCAACTGTGACATGTGGCCTCTGGTTTATGCCTGCAGATTTCGTGTTGACGGTGTTGCGCTGCGCTGAGCATTGCGGCAGGTGGCCTCGTAGGGGGGGTTGGAGGCCCCAAGTACAGGGAATTTCAATTTTCGGCCGATGTGGGTTAACATTGGAAACAGCCTGCTAATGTGGTAGGGATCACTGGCAGAGCCTCACTTGGTGCAAAAGCCATTGCTAAGGGCTTACTCTGGTCCCTCAACAGGCAGCGCTGCCTGCCGCTTGGTGCCAAGTGGTGTGGCTTGATCTGGAAGCACTACAAGATGCAGCTTAAAACAGTAACCAACAGCCAGCACCACACCTGTGGGCCCTGGAAACCCCACCACCCTACTCCTTAACCCTTGTGATACAATTATTGTTCGGGTGCGCATCCCCAAAAGCCCGCTGGCATGGCCGCAATGTTGCAAGCAAGTCTTGTGTGCCAAGGGGGGGGGGGTGTGGGTAGGGGGGGGGGGAGAGGGGGGGATTGAATGGACTGTTTCTTGATGTCTGGCTCTTCAACTGTGACATGTGGCCTCTGGTTTATGCCTGCAGATTTCGTGTTGACGGTGTTGCGCTGCGCTGAGCATTGCGGCAGGTGACCTCGTAGGGGGGGTTGGAGGCCCCAAGTACAGGGAATTTCAATTTTCGGCCGATGTGGGTTAACATTGGAAACAGCCTGCTAATGTGGTAGGGATCACTGGCAGAGCCTCACATGGTGCAAAAGCCATTGCTAAGGGCTTACTCTGGCCCCTCAACAGGCAGCGCTGCCTGCCGCTTGGTGCCAAGTGGTGTGGCTTGATCTGGAAGCACTACAAGATGCAGCTTAAAGTAGTAACCAACAGCCAGCACCACACCTGTGGGCCCTGGAAACCCCACCACCCTACTCCTGAACCCCTATGATACAAACACTGTAGGGGGGCGCATCCCCAAAAGCCCGCTGGCATGGCCGCGATGTTGCAAGCAACTCTTGTGTGCCAAGGGGGGTGGTGGTGTGTGTGTGTGGGGGGGGGGGGGGGGGAGGGGGAGAGGGGGGGAGGGTGAATGGACTGTTTCTTGATGTCTGGCTCTTCAACTGTGACATGTGGCCTCCAGTTTCTGCCTGCAGATTTGTTGTTGGCAGTGTCACGCTGCGCTGAGCAATGCGACAGGTGGCCTCGTAGGGGGGGTTGGAGGCCCCAAGTACAGGGAATTTCAAGTTTTTGGGGGATGTGGGTTAACATTGGAAACAGCCTGCTATTGTGGTAGGGATCACTGGCAGAGCCTCACATGGTGCAAAAGCCATTGCTAAGGGCTTACTCTGGTCCCTCAACAGGCAGCGCTGCCTGCCGCTTGGTGCCAAGTGGTGTGGCTTGATCTGGAAGCACTACAAGGTGCAGCTTGGAACAGTAAACAAACAACCAGCCTGACCACACCTGTGGGCCCTGGAAACCCCACCACCCTACTCCTTGAACCCCACCCCCCTACTCCTTCAACCCCACCACCCTAGTCCTCAACCTTGTGACTGGGAAGACATGAATGCTGTATATACTATGCACCTGCTGAAATCTATCCTATATGTACAATGTACCTGCTGAACTTGTGTATGCTTGGTTATAGGACAATCACCATTGACCGAGGCTTGTGGCTTACCAAGCGTGCTTGCTGAAGCGTTTGCTGTGGTTTAGGCCTGGTGCCCTGTATGCATGTATATGGATTAGTTGATAATACAAGGCACAGTCATCAGTTTAGCAACTCTAGGATACAGTATGGCCGCACTGCTGTGGCACAACCAGCCAGATTCAAGTTGATATGCCTCACCACCTACCAGGGCTGAACTAATTCATGAACAGACATGCACACACTGTGGCTGGCAGATGAGCCCTTGCATGTGCTGTGCACACCGTTGACCTGACAATAAACTGCGCAAGCCATTTCTTCAGTCAAAAGTCAACTGTCACATGCTGACCCCTTGTTGGTCCAGGAGCCTGTTGGATGCCTTGACCTGTTACAATGACAACCCCTTACGTCATCCTTGCTTGCTACAGCAATATACGCGTCGCAGGCACGCACCCTGGCAAAAGCACCCGCCAGAAGCTCAACAGGAGCATGACACAACTGCCATGCCATTTTGGACCAGCAGACAGATGGCCATTTTACATGTGGCATACTCACCCACAGCTGCTCAAGCTACTACCCTCAACAGCAAAACACAACTTCAACAGAGCCGCTGCACAGCAGCCAACATCGGTCATGTCAACCAAGCAAAAATACGGACATGCCGCTAACCACACCCCATGGCCACAACATCATGTGCTGGATCAACCGAATGCTACAATATGGTACTGTTGAGCAGATGTGTACTTGATGCAGGCGCACACGCACACACTTGGTGCAACCTCACAGCTGCAACCTCCTGCAAAAGCAACCACATAATCAGTTCGAGTGACCCAGCACCTGCTGCAGGACGTCTGCTGACAGGTTTGTGCTGGGCACCACCAAGCACTGAGGCACCTGAATCAACTGCACGCTGCTGCTGGACGTGAGCTTGTAGATGGATGCTAAGCCTGTGGCAATGCTGACGATAGGCTGGCCACTTGCATCACGCCTCACAACTGGCAGGGCACCTGGGCCGGCGCTGATTACAGCGTCACACAGGGCTGAGTCCGAACCGGCCACATCTGCAGGCAGAATAGTGAAACCTTCCTGCCCCAGCAGCTGAAACACAAAGTCAGGATTAGCCGGGATGTAGTTCTGCAGAAGCTCCGCTACAGCAGGTGGCTGCATCGGCACACCCGGCACCCCACGAGCAGCCGCTGCTGCTGCGTCACCCGCCTGTGCTTGCCCACCCCCACCACCTGCTGCTGCTGCTGCTGCGGCCTCAGTACCTGCAGCAGCAGCTGCTGCTGGTGCCCCGCCTGCGCCTGCACCCGCTGCTGCTGCGTCACCTGCCTGTGCTCCCCCACCCCCAGCTGCTGCTGCTGCGGCGTCAGTACCTGCAGCAGCAGCTGCTGCTGGTGCCCCGCCTGCACCTGCACCCGCTGTTGCTGCGCCACCCGCCTGTGCTGCCCCAACCCCAGCTGCTGCTGCTGCTGCCCCGCCTGCGCCCACACCCGCACCCGCTGCTGCTGCTGCTGCCCCGCTCACACGATCATACTCAGCTTTCAGGGCCTGCACACACGACAGCAGTGCAACAGCACAGTGCAGGGCATGCACTTGGTCAAAGCAGTGCAAGGAGTGTTGCTGTTGGCGCGCAGTACCTCTACGCACTATCTGTCAAGCCCCACTGAATTCATTGCTGCCATCAAGCTACTCAACACACAGATGCTGTGTGTATGTTGAACACAGCGCTGCTGCTGTGGATGCCATAAACATGCGGCTGCTGTGAGCCACAGGTAGTACAGAAGAACAGTCACAACAGCTTTGTCAGCAGTGAGCATGCAGCCACGTGACCTACCCAGTTGGTGTGCAGTATGATGGTCTGCTTGGCAGAGCGCAGGGCCTGGATGTCCTTGGGCACGGGCGGGGCGACACCAGGCTCCAAGCAGGGCTGCTCCGCCGCGCTGCGCAGCACGCCTCCAGTCGACCTTGTATAGTTCACCACGCGGAGGCCTGGGATGCCAGTGTCAAATGGCGAGATATACATTCCCTCGTGGTGGACTGTGTTCTGGTCGCTGACAGGTGCTGAGGACTTGACGTAGCCTGAAGCCTCGAGCCGTACCTCCAGGCCAGTGTCCTCGGCGGCTGCCCTTAGCTGCATGACAGGCAACATACCATGCGCATAGATTCAGTACATTGACAGGCAAACACACCACGCACATATATTCAGCACATCGACAGGGAAACACACCATGCGCATATATCCAGCACATGCGCATATATTCAGCACATGCAGCTCGCTGAGACGCATCATAGTACACCTGATGCTGCTTCCTGAGCAGCCGTTCAGATCAGTGGAAGCTTTGGCACTCCTGGACACGATCAGCTCAGCCGCACAACCGCCCGCCGTCGGCAAGGCAACCGTGAGGTGGTGCTCACCTCCTTCAACAGCGATGGCCTCTGCAGCGCCTTGGTCACGTTGGCCAGCGACTGAGTGCTCCGCTGTGCCTCAGGCAGGGGACCGTTGCCCGTGTACTGGGCGATGGGCGCCGACAGCTCCTGCAGCTCTATCTCACTCTTGGTCGGCTGCTTTGCCCCGCACCCATTCTCTCCCTTGCACAGCTTGCTTGCACATGGCAGAAACTGGCTGCAATCTGGGTTTATGCAGGGCTTTTTCTGCAGGTTTGCAAGCTGTGACTCAGACAGGGGCCTCTGCCTCTTGCGGCTTACTGGCGCCTCTGCTGCTGCTGCTGGCGGTGCTGCTGCTGACAGGGGCTCTGGGGCTGCTGGCGTGGCTGCTGCTGGCATGGTCCCTGCTGCTGGCGCGGCCGCTGCTGCTGCTGCTGGCATGGTCCCTGCTGCTGGCGCGGCCGCTGCTGCTGGCGCCGCCGCTGCTGCTGGCGCGGCCGCTGCTGCAGCTGCGGCCGGTGGGGGCTGCTGCTGCTGTGGTGGCCCGCCTGCTGCCTGGGCACCTGCATCATCATAACAGCATTCGAAGCAGGCAGTCAGGGGATGCTCAGCCAGTACTGAACACCCATGGCGGTGCGTGTCTATCCCCGTCAACCCACAGTGCAACCCACCAGTAGTGATGTTCTGGCTTTCCGCAAACTCCAGGTGCGCCACCAAGTGAGGGAGGTCTGGCATCAGCACGTCCTTGGCGATGAACTCCACTGTCTCCTCCAGCTCCTGCACCTCGTCCCTCTCGTTCTTGAACATGCCCCTCCAGTGGCTGTTGGCTGGCTGGTTGATCAGGAACCGTGCAACAGCCTGAACAGACACACAGCAGCAAGAGTGGTGGTTGGTGGTTGAAAGGCTGGGCTGCAGCTTTGCCTGTGCTCCTGCTGCTCTTCATGCACCTACCCTGAGGATCATAAGGTGCTTGTCATCGGTGCTGTGTGCAGCGCTCAGGGCATCCTGCAGGCTGTGCTTCTGCGCCGCTGCACAGTTGAGCACGTCTTCTACTGCAGCTGTAAGCAATGGGGCGGCATCATCCTGCTCTCCGTGTATCAGAATAAAAACCTTTTGCCAAGGATACTCTTTAGTGGGGACTCTTGCGGTGGGGTTGCCTCGTGCATGCCTTGACAACCCCCTGAAGCTGCTCTTCCACTGTGCTTCTGTCAGCCGAAGGAGAGCCATGATGGCTGGTGGTGCAGCATGGGAACACACCGTAAGCTGCACTCTGTACCATTAGAAAGCCGCGCAAGGATTGGACTGCAACTGTATTTTTTTGAATTGAACCTGATCTGATCACCGAACGACAACACGGTTCAGTTCCCTCTGCTATGAGCATAAACTCCAGCTACTGTTGGCATTGGGAGCTTTGTCGTTTTGCTTTTGGCTAAGGAAACTGCAGGCTTTGCCCGGCCTTAACCACCACTCCTAATAAACACCTCTCAAGCCAAGTAAAGGTAGGAGCTTTCATTCCAAACTTGCAGGAAGATTGGATGAAACCACCCTATCTGCCCACGCTGGACTTTCGCTATTTCCTTCCTATTTAGTATAAGGTCAGGGCTGGTCAAAGCCTATTGGCCCTCTCCATGCACCACAGAAGCCGTGACCATATGATACAAGTCACATCAAGAGAGTCTCAACGGGCAGTCATAGCATCACAGTGTGGCATTGAGCATGCTAGCACTCCCCTGCACCCCTAGGGTTAGCAGCAGGGCATGTGCTGCATGCTGACCACTGACAGGCTGAGTCCACCAGAAGTTGCAGATTTAGATTGTTACAACACCTCAAAACACGCCCATACTAGGCATCACAGCCAAATCACATCAGAGATGCAGGGTGCCTCGTTTTGAATGCAAGCCCCACTGCCACGCCCGCACCCCTACCCCAGCCCTGCCTTCATCAGCGTTGGCATGGTCTGCTCATGAACTTGCAGCTCCCGCAAACCTGTCAGCTGTGCCAAGGAGCTGCACTGATGCAAAGAGGGCACTCAACGGTCAGGGTGTATGCTGGTCAGGGTTGGCAGACTCGCCGGTGATGGCAACCAAACATTACTGCAGAGGTGCAGCATTTGCAGGCTGCTGCAACAGTCCGCCATGCCATGAGTGTCAGAACTGAAGTTGCGTTACTAACGGGACAGGACCCAAATTGAAACGGACTCGCCGGCGGCCGGCAGCTCAGGCAAATGCCAGTCACCTGCCTGCAGCTGCGACTGCTGCAGGGTTGGCAGCTGCAGTGGGGGTAGGGCAACCTTTGCGACAGTCGCCCTGCCTACACCATCTGCCCCACTGGAGGTAAGGCAGGGGAGCGCCTGCAGCCGCATGAGGCCTTGTGGGGTAGCATCAGACACGTGAAGCTGTTGTAGTGCTGTCAGCTGAGTGATGCTGGCTGCACTGTCAATCACGGCATGTGGGACTGTTCTCTCGGCTGGGGAACGCTTGACAGCAAGCTGGCAGAGTTACTAAGACTGCAGACTGACATGCTGCGGCAGGCAGTGCATGGCACTGTGCCATGTGTGGTATCCATCAGTCAGACGCTCCAGCAACATGCAGCCCACGGCTCAGCGTTCTCACCCCCATTGGATGACATACTTGCCATGCTGGGTGGCATCAGCAGAACGGGCTCCAGCCAGAAGATGCAGGTCATGAGCTTGATGGGCAGCAGTAGCAGCACAAGCCACAGCCATGAGGGCAGTCAACATGACTTGCAGGCAGTGCAGGCAATGCTGTCCAGCAATGTCAATTCATCGACATCAGCACCAGCAGCCCTTGTATCAGCAGGCCTAAGTTGTGAAACTTTTGGCTATGACCGTGGTTTCACATTGGATGGCTGTGCTTGTGACAGTGCTGCCGCACACAGGCGGCATGCGCATGCGTGCACAAACCACACCGCCAGCTGCCAGACATGGTGGTTTGCGCAGCAGTGAGTGCACTTGCAGGGCAGGCCTACACCGCTGCTGCCTGTTTGAGCACTTGCCGATGTGATCAATTCAGCGGTCCTTGCCTTGCCGTGTGACCTATACAACACATTGCCACGCATGCTGTTTCAACATACTGACCTACAAGATGCTGCTTCGTGTGAGCACACTCTTAACGTGTGAGCACACTCATAAAGGCACACACTGCATGGGGCTAAAAGCCAATATTCCCTTGCTGCGGTTACTGCTGACAAGTGTTCAAAACCTATCCACCACACTGAGCAGAACTGCAGGCCTGTCCAAGCGAGGACCTATCATGTACAGTCTTGGGCCTGGTGGGATGGCTGCCTGTGCTGGCTACGGTACCGTAGTGTCCGACCTGAACTGCCGCCTGATTTGGCCTTGGAACTGTCACACTGTACATAACATCAAGTGCTTGCTGAACGTGCTGCGGGCTGCGGTGATAAGAGTGTTGGCAAGCCGAATGCATTGCCAGAGTGCAGGTGGGGTGGTAACTGAGGTCCACTGAGGTTCTTGTGGACCTCCTCACATGTGCAGTGTGCGTTGAAAGCTCAGGCCAAAGAAATTGAGGGCTCAGGCCAGAGTGAATGAGGCCACGGCAACATGCAGTGGACTCTTCAACTTGACTTCAAGTTCCATGTCACACGTCACACAAGACAGCAGAACCCCACAGCAGGGCTTGAAGCCAGGCAGCAAGGTGAACACGCTGTGTGGAGTTAGTTGGCAGCATTCACAGTCCCTTGCAACCCGCACAGGCTTCAACAACCATCAGCAGCAGCGTCAGATCTGGCACAGGGCTTACTCATAGATACGAAGCCCACGTCTTCTGCAATCGACGTATTGACCTTTGTGTCTCTCGTGCATTACGTGAGCTCTACTGCGGGCTCCCCCTACGCCCAGCCGAAACACCTCAGCCTGAAGCAGCACGCTCCTCCACCTCGGGCGCCCGCAGGGGCCGCAGAGGCCGGTGTTGTCTGTCCCGTGTGTAGCGTATGATTCACTCCCTGAACTTGGACAGCTTCTACCTGACAGAGGAGCAGCTAGAGAACAGCCCCTCTCGCCAAGATGGGATTGACAAGGACACAGAGGCCAATCTGCGTATGTACGGTTGTGAGATCATCCAGGAGGCAGGCATCATGCTGGCCTTTGACCAAGTGGTCATGGCCACCGGGCAGGTGCTGCTGCATCGCTTCTACTGCAAGCGCTCCATGAAGACCTTCAATGTCAAGGTGGGTGCTGCTCTGCTGTTGGCACTGCTCACTGAGCCTCCAGCACGCATGATGGCACTGAATGACTGCTTTTTAACCCTCATGGGCCCAACTACAGGTCTCATCAGCCCACCAAACATGTGCTGGTGTGCTGTGCCCTGCAGAAGCTTGCTGCCACTGCCCTGTGGATGGCTGCCAAGCTTGAAGAGGTGAAGGAGGTGCGAGACCATCCCAGGAAGCTGTTGGAGATGGTGATGGTGACAGTGGACCGCAGCATCACGCGGCGGGAAACCCCCGAAGGCCGCAAGCTGACTGTCTTGGACACACACAGCAAGGTGGGGACTGAGAGCGACAGCCCTGCCAGTGTCTGGTTCAGACAGGGTGCACACAGGGGGGGGGGGGGGGGAGGCTGCAGTGCTATCAGCGGAGATGCTTGTGCACGCATGTTGCTGGATTTTGCAGGCTTCCTCAGCATACGAGTATGGCCAAGCAAGTTTCCTTCCTTGTGACGGGCGTTTTGAACCACGCAACTGCCGCATGAAGAGTCATGTTGTGGTGCCTGCAGGAGGGCGAGGAGTTCAGGCGTGCACTGATCAGGTACGAGTCGGAGATGCTCAAGGCCTTTGGTTTCATCATGAATGTGGAGCACCCTCACAGGCTGCTGTGCAACTACTGCCAGATCCTGTTTGCGCCCTACCTCAGCAAGGAAGAGAAGCAGGACTTTGTGAATTCCTTCATCCAGGAGTCATGGAACATCGCCAATGACAGGTGTGTAGACTGTAACTGTTGGCTGTGTGTCCGCTGCTGTTGGCTGTGGAGGATCTGCATGATTGTGTGAGCAACCTCTTTGCTGACTTGCTGTGCTGACTTGCTGTGGGGCACCTGTGCTTCAGCGCTTTGCATATGATGGTGTATGGGTCCAGACCAGTTGTCTGTCCACAGCTGGCGCTGATCTTGCACTGTGGTGTGCTCTTTCTTCTGCCTTGTCCTGCAGCATGCGCTCGACGCTGTGTGTGCGCTTCAGGGGCTCAGTGGTGGCCTGCGGCATCATCTTCTACACGAGCAGGAAGATGAAGGTGAGGCAGCCCCGCTGCCACCGGTACTCAGCTCTCCAGCATGTGCATGCTGCAGCTGTGGACACATGGGCTATGTTATGTTGCATGGACAGCGCATGAAGTTGGCGCTGGGACACCCAGTTTGCGCATGCCATGTCAGCATGATTCGATCGCTACAGGCGATCAGCATGGCTCAGCACAACAGGCAGTCCAGCTGCAACAGGCTGTGCATGGCTACGGCTGTGGGACACACGGGCTTTGAATCCGCATGGACAGCGCATAAAACTGGTGCTGGGTGCTGGGATGCCCAGTTCAGGCATGCCATGTGGCACGATTCAGGCGCTACAGGCGTTCAGCATGGCTCAGCAGAACAGGCAGTACAGGGGACGTGTCAGGTGTCTTCACCCCCCTTATTTTCATGTCTGCTGCCGCGCAGTTTCCGCTGCCGGACAATTGGTGGGAGCTGTTCACCGTGAAGCTGGAGGACATGTGTGACGTCTGCCGTATCCTGCATGAGCTGTACCTGTAAGTACTGCCACAAGCTGTTGTTGCCAGCGAACCGGCTGTCCCTGCTAGTGTTTTGGCAAGTGCAGCCCCGCAATCGATGCATTCTGTCTGGCATGAGCAGTCAAGATGCATTGGTGGGCTGATACTTGCATGCCTGCCTCGCTGCGCCAAATGCGGCTCGATGTGGGGTGATGCTGTGTTTGTTTGCAAATGACCTACCGTGCCATCGCAAATGGTCCCATGTGCCATCTATGAACGCATGTGCTGTGCTGCGCCTTCCCGTCCTGCAGGACCCCCAAGCCCAGCTTTGTCCCTGTGTGCCACCAGCTGCTGCCCAGCAAGCCGCCTACACCCGCCATCGGGGCTGGAGGCGCTGCTGTCAAGGGCGCGCCAGCGACAGCTACACCCACCCCTATGCTGGGAGCCACTCCGGAGCTCAACAACCGGCCAGGAGGCAAGCCGCTGGACCCCAGCATACGCCGGACACTCCCCGCCAGCGAGTCCACACCCAATCTGGTGGGTGCCCTCACTGTTTGCTGTACCAACACTGCTTCACACGGGGTATTGAGCAGCGCAGCAGACGTCTTGGCTAGGATAGGCAGGGACACTTCCAACAGGAACATCGACACGATGAAGCCGTCCACATGCTCATGGTGGTATGCTGTTTGTGTGTTGGTCCTTAGCTCAATAATGCTTTGACATGCTGTGTGTCTTCATAGTCTTGTCAGGCCCTTACACATTCAGCCCATGATCAACACCAAGTCCGCATGTTGGCAAACTTGTTTTGCTGCAGGCTGCAGCGCCAGCAGCCGCGGCAAACGGGGCCGGAGGTGGCTCTGCTCTGCAGTCTCCTGCTGACGCCGCTGCGCCCAACAGCGCGCGCAAGCGCAGCCGCAGTCGCTCCCCTGGCTCTCCTGCCGAGGAGGGCCGCAAGCGTCAGCAGCTGGGCAGTTCACAGCCGCAGGCAGGCCCTTCAGAGCAGCAGCTGCAGGACAAGGCCCGGGAAGCCATTGCAGCTGCAGGGAAGCGGCCACTGTCGCGTCCCCCTGGCGACAGGGACAGGGAGAGCAGGGACAACAAGGACCGTGGTGTCTACGACAGGGGCTCCCGCCGTGACAAGCCTCGCAGCCGCAGCAGGAGCAGGCGCAGCCGCAGCCGAGACCGGAAGCGCAGCCGCAGCCGTGACGGCAGAAGCAGGCGCAGCCGCAGCAGAGACCGCAAGCGCAGCCGCAGCCGGGACAAGAGCAGGCGCAGCAGGAGCCGCAGCAAGGACCGGCGCCGCAGCAGGAGCAGGGACCGGCGGCGAGAGCGCGACCACAAAGACAGCAGGAGCCGCTGCGTGCGGGACAGCAGGGAGGGGCCTGACAAGAGCAGGGAGCTCAAAAGCCCAGCCAAGCCCGCCAACAAGCAGCCGCCGCAGCAGCCGGAGGTCAAGTACCCCTCTCCACCAGCGCTGCCAGCTGCTAGCCCCATGCCTGATAAGGAAGCTGGTGACACTGCAGCAGCAGCACTACCACCACCACCAGGGGGCAGCAGTAAGCAGCAGCAGCGCGGGAGCAGGGTGAACGGCGTCGGCAGTGGCAGTGATCAGGCCCCCCAGCATGGCAAGTCTGCAGCAGCAGACTCTTCCACAGCAGGGGACAAGACTGCGCTGCCGCCCAAGCCGAAGCCAAAGGCTGTGCGCAAGCAGCACCCCTCTGGTGCTGTGGCAAGCCCGGTTAGCAGCCCCAACTCGCAGGGCGACAAGGGGGCGGCGCCAACAGGAGGCACTGACTGAGGGTGTTGTTGCCAGTCATGCGTCGTTCCGGACAACAGGTAGGCAGCAATGAGCGGGGATGTGTAGTATGTTCTTCATGTTACAGTGTGGGCATGTTGGGTTCTGCTTGGGACTTGCCGGAGCGTGCGGTTCAGCTGGTTGCCGAGGGTGTGGTGTCTGATGGCAAATGCTCAGGTCTGGCGTGGAGTGAATGGAAGGGCTGGTCTGGTCGATTTTTGTTGTTGGCGTGCACTCGTGCAACTTGACTGTAACCCCTCCCTACCCATCACCGCTAACTCAAAACCCTTCTGTACCCCTCCGTTGCTGGCTATCAGCCAGACTCTTCGCATATCACCTGGCCCTGACCCTGCACAACATGCACGAAACAACATGCAATTTGTGTGGCACCGTACTGTGTGACTTGCACTCAAAGCTGTATGTCACCTAGGGTTGCTGCTTCCAGCTCAGCAAAGGACATATGCATGTAGGCGATGTATGTTGGCCCTGGAACTCATGCTGTCACCTTGTGTCCTTATCCGCCAGGTCGACCATCAAAACACCCCTGGGCATCAACCCATGGATGGTGTGTGGACTTGCAGCAGCGTGGCACAGCCAGCCTGCCTGGTCTCTGCCGTCTCCAGCTACGCCATGCCGCCACGACCGCCGCCGCCGCCGCCGCTGCCAATACCACATGATTCAGCCACACAGTAGGGTAGCTATTTCTGCATTTAGCGTGTGCATGTGCAGTTGGCCTGGTAGCATTGCGCCCTGAGTGTCTGTCAGGTGGTATTTGGCATTCGTGAGGGGTGGGATGGGGGCTGGGCGCACCTGTGTTGGTGCATTCGTCAAAGTGGTGTTGCACGCATTTTTTGCCTGTCTAGCATTGACCTGCAGAGCGCTGTTGGAACATATGCAGGCACTGGGATGTGTGCCAGGCCGTAGTTGGTGACAAGACGTTGGCATTGGAATGTGTGCCAGGCCGTAGTTGGTGACAAGTCGTGAAATTGCGGCATGTGATAGGTTGGTGTCTAGATGTTCCCTGTGGACTTGCGGCATGTGGTAGGTTCCAGTCGTAGCCGACTGGCGCCTGCGCAGGCCTGCAGATGTGGCCCCGTCCTGTGGCACACTCACAGTACTGTTGAGTGTATGCACTGGCTTCTCTGCTGATGTCATGCTTGTGAGGTGTTTGTCACTGTAGTGGTCAACATGCCGTTGTGACGCTCTTCTTCTGCGCATGTGCCTTTTACATAGACAGATCCATACAGCATGCTTTGCTGACAACTGTCTGCATCCTGCACTATTGTACAAAGTTCTGCGCTGTTTGTTTTTCCGCACAGCTTGCTGCTGTTGAAGCGCTGGTACAGGCTAGCTTGGTTGAGCCGCTGCCCAACACGTTGGACAGCACCCTGCCATGTGGTGGAGAGCCTCGACTGTGCCTACTGCGCTCACTAGGTTTTGTGCATCGATCCAGGGGGTGTGTCCTGTCGCCGGGCCTTGCGCTGTGCATCACGGCGACTTCATGCTGCATGTCTTGCATACATGACAGGTTGGGTTGGTTGGATGTTGGGGTGCACTGCACATATGAGAGGGGGCAGGCGCATTGTATTGTAGGCTGTAGGGCAGCAGGTAGGTCTCAGGAAACAACCACATGTGGAGCCGGCGGCATCAGTTCAAGTGGTGGCGGCGGCGGTGATGGCGGCATTGCGGCGTGGCTGCTGCAGACGGCGCAGAGCGGAACCGTGCGCTGAGCGCCCTGTGGCAGGCTGGCTGCTGCACAGGCTCGCGTCAAGTCCACACACCTCCTTGCGGGCAGCCAGCGGATGGTTGTTGTGTTGCATCGCGCGTGTGTGGTGCAGAGTGGTGTGCTGTGTGCAGATGGGTGTTGACCAGAGGGATGTGAGCTGGTGTTGTGTGTGATGCTGCTCAGTGATGCCTCATAATATATACGCTATTCTGAACCACAATGTGGACAGATTCTTGCAACCTGAGGGCAGTGTTTGGTGTGCAGTGTGTCGGCAATGATTTGTGTGAGTGTGTTTGTGTGTGTGATGGCTCACCCACCCTGTGAGGCGTGAGGCCCAGACGTCCAGCCTTGCGATACTCAATATCAACTCGTTAATAATTCCCTGCCTGCCCTTGCTGCACTGCTACAGGTCCTACCCAACTGTACTGATCAGCACAGCTATGATGTCCAGTCCTACCGACCACATCGCCACGCTGCTTTGCGGGCGTCGCCAGATGTCTGCCCGTGCACACATGTGGCGGAAGCAAGCCTGTGCTCTTGGCTGTTCTGGGGGCCGGGATGTTGTGTAGGGATGCTGCTGCGCTGTATCTCAACTCAAGGTTTGACAACCCATGTGCAGCCTTGTCAGAAATGTACCTACTTTTGGTGATGTATTCTGCTTTCCACTGTGTGGTATCACTGCTGTTGGCTTTCAACAGCTGCAGTGCCCGCATGTGACTGTCTTTGACGGATCTGCTCCTGCATAAGGGGTAACAAGTAAGTGCTGCTGCACCAGCTTTTGTATTGCTTGACCTTCTGACCTGGTAACAACCTCATCTGGCGGTGTGGATTTGAACAAGTAGTAGCACTTCACAGCCACTGTCCTATGGAAAAGTTGTTAGGCATCACCAGTGTGAACACTCAACAGCTGCTGCCTCTTGGGTGGTAACAGTCCCACTCCACTCCAGTCAACATTTGCCCATCAGGCGCCCCTAGATTGTGACACTGCGCCAGCAATCAGCGCCACAAGGTCACTACAAGCCACACACACACACACACACACACACACACACACACACACACACACACACACACACACACCCCAGGTGGTCGGCACCACCCAGCACTGCTTGAACACATGTACACTCTGCATCAGCACCCGAAATGCTTTCCACTGTATGAGCAAAGCTCACAACGAGCAAGACAAACTGGAGGGAACAGGCCCTGTTCCCTGGGCCAGCGCTGGTTGCTTGAACAACGGGGCATTTAGCTGAACCAGGGCCCAACCTCTGAATCGTGTAGAGGTTGTGGCACAGTTTGCCTCCACAAATGGTGAATGAGCCTGTGCCATCAGGCATACACATACGTCTGAAGCTCTACCCACCCTGCAGAACAAGCAAAGGGCATTCAGTACAATCTAGCAACCTCCAACCTCGGGCCCTCCAAAGCCACGGCATGCCTGATGTGTTCTGGCTGCTGCATGGCCGCATGGGCCCCTGGATTTTCTACAGCAGACTCTGCAGGCCATACTCAATCTCAAAGCCTTGCCCTCACTTCAAAAGCTGCGAGTGGATGGGGTTGTTGTGCACTACCCTGTCATCCTGCATTGCATCAAGGAGCGCATGCCGCATCTCTGGCTCTGCAGTGGCCGCGTCCTGCAGTGCCTTGTCCAATGTTGCTCCCAGGTCTTGCAGTATGGGGGGTTTTGGGCTGGGTGGCAGGGAGTGGGTGGAGGAGGGGCTGGGTGCTGACTCGACAGGATGGCTGTCATCTACAGTCCGCACGCTCAACCCAAGCGACCTCAAAGCCGCAGACAGGGCACTCGTTAGAATGGTCAACTTTTCCGCAATGTAACCCTTGTTCTGAGCAGGCCTGAGCTGGGATTCGTCAGTTTGCATCTCGGACAGGTTGCACGACACCACGAGCAATACACGATGGCTGCGCTTGTTCTTTCGGTGCAACACTTCCTTTTCGGGCACACAAAGGTTATCCTGGGATTGCACGTCCCATACACCTCCTACACACGCTTTGCAACCAACTTTGTTGACTCATGACTGTGTTTGACTTTTTCTGGGAGCTGATACGAGTGTATAGTATCAGAGAGTCTTCTCTAGGATAATGTTTTTGGCCGTGAGAGTGTTTCAACAGCTCTTGCAGTGTCTGTATGTGACTGAATCAGACGGTTTTGAGCAGCAATCAGCACACAACATCATCCATCAGCACACTCCCCAGACAGAGCTTGTGTTGCTCTTCACAGCGGATTAGTCATGGAATCAGAACCTATGGCTTCAGCAAGTGGTGTTGGTACCACGCTTGTTGTGCAGCAGGTCAGAAAGAAGCTGAGCAGCGCTGCTGCTAGCCTTGAGTGTGTGCGCTTCACCGCCAATCCATGAAGCAGTCAAGCACAACCCAGTCAGAGCATGTCATTCAAGCCTCTCAACGTCTGCTTGTGTCCCTGTACAGAGGTTCAGCAGCAGCACAGGAGCCATTCCGGGCAGGCTGGACCCTGATGTGGCAAGCCTGTCTCTGTGTGTCGATCAGCACATGGCAGCACTCACCAAGGACGCAGTGGTAAGTCTGAGCAACATGTATATGGTGCTGCATGCATAGTTGACCTTGTGGAGGGGGTAGCTGCAGGTGTTGCTCCGTTTGCTGGACAAGCTGTAGCTGGCGATAAGCAGCGTAGGGTAGAGCTGCGATTTTTGCCTGCAGCTGCCATGCCTCCACCAGGACGGCACGGCACAGGCGTCACCGGTACTGCTCAAGTGTGATACACTGAGTTTGGAATGCGTGTCAATCATCCCATGTGCCAACTGCAGGACCACTTGTTGGCTGTCAAAGCCCGCCTGCTGGCCAACATGGACGCAGCAGTCGAGCAGGAGAATGAAGAGGGCAACATGAGGCTGCAAACCAAGCAGGCACGCTTGCAGCAAGGGATCCATGCAGCATTGACAGCTTGCTAGTGATTGGTCCGTGCTAAGCTGAGCCGTTGGGTACAGCACATGTGGGGTCGGGTTCAGCACTCAGTCGCCAGGGTCGGACACAATTTGTGGTTATTGACGCACTTCTGAGTCGACCATCTTGTCCGACGGCTCTGATGCTGATTGCAGGCAGAGCTTGAGGCAACTGCTGCAGAGCTGCAGCACATGCAGACAGTGCTCGCAGGCAATGAGCTTGTGCTGGACAGGTCAGTCTGCCACAGCAGGGCAGGCCGCCCAGCAGTTGATGCGCCACCTGTGGCGACAGAGAACTGCAACGCACAGCTGTGCTGATCACTCAGACGGTGCCACCGAATGACAAGTGGTCATTCTTTTGCAGTGTGCAGCTGCTGCATGACCATGGCCGCCGCATGTGTGCTGTTGCATGGTGCCACCGGGCGCCCTGGGCTTTCACCACCTGTGAGGGTGCAACTTCGGGTCATGCTAGCCTGACGTAGACCCATGCCCAAATTTGTTGCGACTCAGACAACACTACGCTCACTGCTTGCCCCACCCGCCCTGACGCATTCCTTCACTTGCTCAGGGTTGCCGGCGGGTACGCAGCCAAGCAGCGTGCCGTGTATGACAGGCTGAACCTCCTGCGCAGCTGGTACGTGTGGCGTGAGTGGGCTCACAAAGAGCGCAGGCTGCAGTACTTGGGCTTCAGGCTGCAGAAGTGGTATGTGAGGCGCTGGCTCCTCGGCAGGGCCTGGGACAGGTGAGCCCTGCACAACTGATTGGAGCTGGTCAACATTCAAGACATGAGGCAGCCAACGGAGGGGCACAATCAGCACAGAATGACTGATTGGTTATGGGTGATTGGTTTGAGCCGGCTCAGGCAGCTGCAGAGCGCCAAGCAGTGTGGCAGCTGCCGCACGATATCCCTGAGCTGCTGCTAGGGGCCATGCAGGGGGCACTGCAGCAGTAGGCTTGAGCAGCAAGAGTGGTGGCCAGAGTCTTCAAGCCTGCTTACGGGTGTGTAGACACAGGGATGTGTGCTGGCATGGCTGGAAAGCTCATTCAAGGTGTGCAGGAACTTCCTGCAGCTGAGCAGTGCTGCTGTTCATCCGCAACCAGAAACCACCCAAGGACACTGTCACAACAGATGCACTGCGCATGGCATGCGCCTCCAGGCTTACTGAGTCTCGCTCAACCCCAAAGTGTGCGTGCACAGCGCAACCCACCAGATTACACATTCTGTTGCATGCTTGCTGCTGTGTGCAGGTGGCTGGGGCAGGCTCGGCTGCAGTACAGAACCCTGGTGGCAGAGCGGGCGGAGAAGCAGCAGAAGGCTGATGCTGCCGCGCTGCATGCCATCCATGCTCAGGAGGCGGGCGAACTCAGGTGGGTGCAAGCCATGCCAGAGGTGGTCCGTGGCGGGTTGTCACATGAGCAGCACGCTGTCAGCACTGGCAAGGGCAGTGTGCATTCAGCAGCCAGCCGCGCTGCCTACTAGTAGTGGAGTGCTACAGGATATCATGGACGCAGGCAACCTGCCTCCGTGCTGCAGAGAACAGGTTGTCGGCCACCACTCGTTCAGTGACTGAACGCATGGCAGCTGACGGCAGACATCCTGCTCATCTTGCATGACTGGGGCTGCTGGTCTGCCAACAAGACGGGACCTCTGTGCGTCTGCACCAGCCTCATTCCAGCTACATCATACGTCAGTGAGCCACATGCAGACAGGCTGTCTGCAGTCACGGCTGTCAATGTCACTCGCTGTGTGCTTGTGCACTGCAGGTCTGAGATCGACGCCCTCCAGGCACAGCTGCAGGAGGAGGCTGCAGCCCGCAACAGGATGGAGGAGGAGATGAAGCGCTCATTCATGAGGGGTAAGTGAGCTCAGCACTGCAGTACAGCCCCCTGCTTGCGCCTGCGCTTGGACACAGACAGTTGGCAGCAGGTGTCCAACATCACCTTGATGCTACTGCATTCCCCAGCATTCAGTGTGGTGCTGCAAAGTACTATTTTACACAAGACTTTACACAGTACCTGGCAATCCACTCGTGCTGCAGCCTGCAATCATGATCACAGCTAATCGCAGTGATGTGTACATCATGTGCTGACAAGTGTGCCTGTTGGTGTCCCTGTAGGTGCCACCGCCATCAACCTGGAGGCACTACAGATGATGCGCAGAGGGGCGCCACCCTCTGGTGCCAACCCCTTCCCAGTGGCCCTGCCCCTCAACCCAGCAACAGCTGCGGCAGGGCTCGTGGCTGCTGGCGGGGGCCAGCTGGGCGGTGGAGCAGATGCTGAGGCAGCTGCTGACGGTTCAAATATTGAGGCTGCGGCTGGGGCAGCAGTAGACGGCCTCAGCAGCTCTCTGCGGGACTGGGGTCTCTCACAGCAGCAGCAGCAGCAAGCACCCGCCCTGGGCGTGGCAGGGGCAGCAGAGCAGGGGCTGGCAGGGGCAGTTGGAGTGGTGAGGGAAGAGGCAACAGGGAGCAGCTCTGGGTGGGGGCATCTGCCAGGCGGCCAGCCAACAGGTGATAACTCTGCGCCGATACAGGCCCAGTCAGCATATGGAGCAGCTGCTGTGGTGCAGCTGCTGCAGCCGCAGGGTGCACACAGGGCAGGGCAGAGTGCGCTGAGCAGCTTGCCTGGGTTTGTTGCTCGGTCACCTGCCAGCAGGGTGTTTGTGGAGCGTGGGCCTGGCGCAGCAGCGTCACCGTCATCCCCGCAGAAAGGTTCCAACAGCCCACAGGCCAGCCGAAGCGTGGGTGCACGGCGCTCCCTTGGGGGTGCAGACGCAAGGGCAGCAGCCAGGGGGGGACACAGATGATGCACAAGCAAATGTGACCGTTACCCCACCAGGCTGTTGGGAAGGACCCGTTTGAGGCATGTGAACCAGGTCCAGCTGTTGTGCATTTGTATTCAGGTGGTATGATAACGCGGCATAGTATGAAGCACTACCAGAGCATTTGATCGTAAAATGTTTGTCCTTCGATGATTTGTGAAGCTCCGATTTGGGTCATGACTGTTGAATAGTCACACCAGGAAACTTTCAAAGTATCCTGGTGTGTTCTTCATGGGCAGCTGGGGAGAAACTCGACCCATAAAGAAAAAATGGCTGCCCACCGAGCCAGTGATGCACAGGCCGGTTTTTGCGCAGTTGACGCGCAACTTGCCTGCTTTCGCAGAGCAAGCAATCCCTTTGCAGGGATGCAACTGAAAGTCTTGCAGACAATGCTAATTGTACAATGCTGCAAATCTTGCCGGGCACACCGATGGTAAGGCCAAAACTAAAACACCCCCCCCCCCCCCCCCAAACACCCCACCCCCACTCAGCAGAGGGTCTCCCCTCTGCTGGGGACCTCCAAGCCCCGCGGGGCAGTTCAGCGACATTGTAAACCAATAGGCACTGCTAAACGATCCCACACATCTAGCCCTGGCACCACCGGGGATTGGCTGATGGTGCACTGCCACCCCGCCGACACCCCCTGCTGCTGCCACAGCCGCTGCTTACACTGCTGCCCCCTCTTCTTGTCGTGGCCGCCGCTGCCGGTTTAACCAGTCCTTGCGCACCACACGGTCAACACAGCGTGCCAGCTGCTGCAGTTGCCCCTGGTGTACACACATGGCAGGCACCAGTTGTGCCACCCCCCTGGCTGTCAACACACGGGCAGCGTTGATATCCCTGTCCAGGACCAATGGTACACGCCGCGAGTGATTATCCTCTCCAACCACAACATGATGCAGTTGTTCCCGCAACCTGTCAGGTGTCGACACAGCCTCGCCATGCACACACTGCTTGAGCTTGAAACGTCCCCTGCGGTGCTGTTTCAGCCCACGTTCGTCATAGCAGCGAGAGCAGGTCTGGCTGGTCCGGTACTCGTGCACAGACACCCAATGCATGTCTGTACGCCCACCACGAGCCACGCCGTCTGCCGACCCATATTGTGCCCTAAAAAAATTCCTCAGTTTCATGACAGGGGCACTGATTGACCGTGACACTGGCCCGCCCCAACCTGCTGATGCATCCCCCATGCAAACAACAGCAACACTTGGCTGGCGGATACACGGGCCTGCATTGCAACCCATCGGCTTCTGCCACTTGCGCCCTTGCACCCCCGTGTGCCCCAATGCCAAGCACTGGCACATCCTGTGCATTTGCCGGTCCTGCAGCATGCCAATTCTAAGCCGGTGATGCCGGGCAGACCTGCAACCGTACACAGCATGCAACTGAGGAAAAGCATGAATGGCCTTATGTGCATGCAAAACAAATGCGTCATGCTGGCCATGCTTCTCGCCGGTTCTCTGCAAGTGCTTGAGCAGCAGTGCCACACCAGCACGCTTGATACGCCCATGCAGCCAATGGCGCTGCCTATCTAGCCCACATGCAGACCGATATTCCCTCCCATTAACAGCGTACACCCAGCCATTCCCTCCATCAGTGCCGTCGCCCCGCACGCCATGGTTTGCAGTGACCGCAGTCACGATGCTGGTCACACCTGGGTCAACTCCAGTCACCCGCAGCCCACATCCTGCCTCAACGGTCACACAGCCGCCATGTACCAGAGCTGGCTGTCCAGCAGTAGGCGCACAACTGTCCCATTCGGACTCCACACAAAAGCTACTGTCGATTGAGTCAGAGTCAGAAAAGTCGTAGCTAGTCCTGTCCACACTGTAATCACTTGCCAAGTCCCACTCTTCCACCGGAGCACCCTCTACTGGGTCAGATGCATGGGAGTCAACCTGATGCTGTGCCAAGCCTTCCGGCTTTGTCTTGGCCTGCTTGGGCAGGGCCCGTGCGGGCACGTGCGTGACTACATTGCGGGCCACAAGGACACGCCAGTCACCGTCCAGTACCCGTACATGGTCTGGCCTAGATCTAGATGCAGCGGCCACACTGCTACAAACAGTGTTGCAGTCATCATCACCCCCGCCAAATACATACGCAGGGGTTGTGCCTGGTGTTGGCAACTTGATTGCCCTGCCCACGGCCTGTCGGGCATGGTCCAGGGCAGCTGCCTCGGTCACGCGCTGCCGGGCCCTGCGGGCCTTTTGCTGTCCGTCAAGAGACCTGACCGCGCTTCTGGTGGCACGCTCGTCTTTGTTGTGTGTCGCATGCACATGCAACGACACACAGTCAGTGCTAAGATGCTTTGCAAAGCTGCGTCTCCCACTGGGCCTTCCCTCCCCACACAAGACCGTCAAACGGTCAAGGTCAAACAACAAACTAAATAAATCCTTGTTAGACGCGATGTCCTTTACGGCACCATCGCAGATGACATCAACAGTGTCAATACCAGCCATGGGTAGTGGGTCAACACCACGCTGTTGCCGCCGCCAAACCCGCCAATCATTGCGTGCCTCGGGACTCATGCCGGACAGATGTGTTCTGAGGAAATGCAATAGTGTGGGTGTGAAGTGCACATGTGTAAAACCATAATGAGGATGCGGCGTCATGCTATGTGGGAGGCGTTGCAATGCAGTGCGACAAGAGCGCCACTGAGCCTCTATCTTGTTGACTTGTTGCAACACGCCTTTCAACAATCCCGCTGCTGGTGCGCGGGCTGGAGCACTTGCAGCTGCACTCCCGGCATCAGCGTCTGCAGCCAGTAACAATAGCACTTGCAGACACATGCCCATAACCCACTGCCACACACCACGGGCCTCGTCACCGCACTCGTTCAGTTGCGTGTCAGGAATGGTAGCCCACACTCCAAACCCAGGCACAACCGGCGCATCCGGGTACGCATCTAACACGGGCACCACCAAACGGGCGTGATCCAAAGCCAACCTCATGCACAAACGCGCAGATGCACATGCCTCCCTCACTGCCGCCTCGCTCGGCTGATGTCCCTGCTGATTGTGTGGTTGGCCAGCAACAACTGCAGCCGCCTCGCCGCGCAAGCGCTCTGCTGTCACTGCTGCCTCGACTAGCTTTGCCTCACATGTGTCAAGGAGGCACACAGCACGGCGCAACTGCGTTAAGCACTGCCGCAGCTGCAAAGACGTTGGCAAGGGCAGGTTAGAGGGGGCAGCCAGCTGGCGCCGTCGCGCAAACAAGGCATCCTGGACACGCTGCAAGTCATTCCTGGCCGTCTGTGCCGCGCTGTACTTCCTTGCAGCGCTGGCCTTGTCTGCAGCACACCGCGATTGGCGGTGTGCGCGTGCCAAAGGCGGCAGCACCACAGTAGTTACACCAGCCTGCCCCTGCCCCCTTCTCTGCCGCTGCTGTCGCTGCTGCTGCCGGGTCTGCGCCTGCTTCGGGGGTGGCGGACGGCCCTGTGGACGCTGCTGAAGTGCTGCATGCAGCCTGTCTCGCTTCGTAAGTAGGTCCGCATACTGTAGCACGACATGCCCACGCCGCAGCATACTGTGACTCAACACGCTGCTGCAAAGCCTGGCCAAGGGGGCCAGCAGGGCAGCTGCAGCATCGCCGGAGGAAGTAGAAGTCAGGCACGCGTGGAGCTGACCTGCCAGTTGCTCACTCCGGACACACTCTGCAACCGCCGCCAGCTTGCGGCGGTCGACAGCACACCGCAAGGCATGCTTCGTGGCCTGTAACCCACACCCTACATCACGCACCAACGCGCTGGTGAAGGTGTGTGCTGCTGTTGTTTCTGGGTCGCGGCGTGTTGGGGTGTTGCTAGAAAGCGTGGCAGGACCGCATACGATAGGTATGGCGGCTGTGTTCGGGGGCGGTGCAGCAGCCTGCGCTGCTGCTACTGCCTCTCCTGCCACTGCCGCATCTGCCGCTGTCGTTGCTGTTGCTGTTGCAGGGCAGTTGATGTAGGCACATGCAGTGCTGACATGCAGGCATGCATTATTGCTGCCTTCTAGTGCAAAAGCAGACGCCGAACGGGCGTGCAAAATACCAGCATGGGACACAGGCCCCGTCACATGACCCACGAGCTGAATGCGCTGTAGCTGGTTGTATACGCCACGAGCCTGCATGCTAACAGCCAACAGGTGTGACACAATGGCTACATTGTCTGGTGTGCCCGGTACAAGATGTGCTGCCATGCCATGCAAGTGCGCGGCCCAGTCGCAGATGCGGTGAGCTGTTTGAGATGCTTGCATTGCAACTGCAACCATCTCCTGTGTGGAGCATGGCTGAACAGCAAAGAGTGTGTCCTTCAGCAACATCACTGATGCCCGCATGACACTGCAAGCCTGCACAAGTTCTATGATGCGTGCATGCATATAGTTTATGGTGTTTGTGTCTTGCTGCACAGGCAGTAGGTAGTCCTGGTCTGTCTGCTGAGCAGGCTGTTGTGCAAGGCATTGCTGTTGCAGCCTGCTGACGCAATGATGCACATGAGCACTAAGCAAAGAAGCAGCAAGCACAACACGCTGCTCGTCAGCTTGCTGCTGGCCGGGCTGCTGCTCAAAAACATGTGCTGCAAACACGGACAGTGCATCACCCTTGAGCAACACATCCGACATGCTACGAGCCAACACACCAAACTGTTTGCGGCCTGGCCTTGGCAGGCCAGCCGTGCAGAATGCACACAAGACCACAGCCTTGACCAGGCGTTTGATGCGCAATGGCAGGTTGAGCACATGCTGGCCATGGTTTTGTGCCATGGACTGTGCCGATGCAGTCAACCATGCATTAGCAACACGGCCCGACACACAATGCGGCAGCACGCAGCGGTGTTCGACCTGCCACACCTCACGCACGTAGTAGTCGAAGGCTTCTGGCAGTTTATACCGCAGTGGAGCCTGCGCCCCTGGCACAACTGTCACGGCCTTCAGTGCCGCAAAGAAAAGGTTCTCGCTCTCGGTATCCACGGTGCGTGGCTTGCGTCTTGTAGGCGTCAGCAACTCGGTCAGTTCGCCGACGACATCTTGTGTAGACAAGCCGGGCGGTGGTGTCCTGCGGCCAGACCAGATCCTGTGGCAACAGGCAGTAGACGGCAGTCACAAATTGTGAGTGGGGGAGTGCATGGCACTTGCATCAACGCACACTGTATGCTGATGTGCTCATGTGTCATCTGATTTTGGGCAATCAGGCTGAGTTGCAATCCAGCTGTGCCAGGCAAAGCATAGGAGCCTACACACTCACTCGAAGCCCCACTGCATATAGCCATTGGCCAGGAGCCGTGCATGGAAGCACATCGGTTGTTGGGCAAGTCCCAAGTCCTCCAGCAGCTGCATGGCGGCTGTCTGACGCTTGGGTGCCAGATACGCGTGGAGGCTGCTGCGAATGACGCCTGAGATGGAGGTGATGGTTGGCGGACAGTTGAAGTGCAAGGCAGAAGGGGCACGCACGAGAAGGGACGTGAAGGGGCGTGAACACGTTTGCTGCCTGACTCAACAGCACACAAGGGTAGAGGCTGCTTGTCCGGGACATTGGGCGGAAAAGGCCATGTACACGCTGGTGAGCTGTTGCATTGGCTGGTGTCGTTGTGCATGCATACACCCACCTTGCCTCTTGTTCGTCTGCTTCCTGCCGCCTTGCCGCTGTTGTTGCTCTCCAGTAGCAGCAGCAGCAGCAGCAGCTGCTGGAGTAGCAGAATAAGCAATCCTGCTGCTGCAGTCCCCCCCTCTCCGGGTCTTCTTCCTGTTGGCCCCCTCTTTCTTGCTATCCGCACACTCCCGTGCCTGCTGACGGGGCTCGTAATCCTCACCGCTGCCACTGCCTTCGCTGTCACCTGCCAGCAATGCAGCTGTTGCTGCTGCTGCTGCCCGCTTAGGCCTGCGCTGTGGCCGTTGCTGCTGCTGGTGCTGCTGGTCAGGGGCAACAGCAGCAAGAAGGACACCAGAAGCAATAGGAGTAGAAGTGGCTGCAGAAGGACTCTGATGCTGTTGGGACTGCATACAGCCTGTCCCACTGCCACGACCCACTCTGTACTGCTGTCCTGGAGTGAACTCAGGAGCAACGGCACGGAGACGGGTGCCAGCCGCATCAGCTGCAGTAGCCGCGGCTGCAGAAACAGCTGCTGCCAATGCATGTCGAGCCCCAGGGGAAGCAGGGGCTGTTCCAGGAGCATCAGAACCAGGAGCTGCTGATGTCGGCACCACCAGGAACAGCATGACCAGTGCAAAGAGTGCAGGTCTGTCTGACCACTGCCACAAGCAGTATCCAACTAGGACAAGTTCTAATGCCCGCACACAACAACCGTACAGGATGCCACCACCCATGCACGTCAAACAGAGTATGATGCAGTTGTAGAGCAACACCACATGACTGTGTTTCAAATGAATACAGGCAGCCCTCAAACATGCAAACATAAGCAGAACGACAACACAAGCTGCAGGGCCGCCCATCAACACAGCAAGATGCACAGAACGCAGTCCATTTTGTACCAAACAATCAAGCCCAGCAACCACACCCAATAAACCGCGTATCAACACAATGCACACAAAACCACGCATACAGAGCTGCTGCAACCGACGCATGAGGCCACGCCCAAGGTGCCTTGCACGACGCCACTGACGCATGCAGAGAGCACACGCCAGAGGCCGTTTGCACGGGCCTATTGCAACCCATGCAAACACCACAGAACATATAACACAAGCTGTGACACACCAGTACCAGTCGTGGCTTGCATTGCTGCTGCCAACCACCAAAACACCAGAACCTGGCACGGTGTAATAGCCTGTAAAAGCGATGTCTGCTGAAGCTGCTGTAGGCGTAGAAGCAAACACCCCTAGGCCAGCCACAAGCAGCAACAGCGCCACAACCTGCGCTGTGGCCGTTGCTGCTGCTGGTGCTGCTGGTCAGGGGCAACAGCAGCAAGAAGGACACCAGAAGCAATAGGAGTAGAAGTGGCTGCAGAAGGACTCTGATGCTGTTGGGACTGCATACAGCCTGTCCCACTGCCACGACCCACTCTGTACTGCTGTCCTGGAGTGAACTCAGGAGCAACGGCACGGAGACGGGTGCCAGCCGCATCAGCTGCAGTAGCCGCGGCTGCAGAAACAGCTGCTGCCAATGCATGTCGAGCCCCAGGGGAAGCAGGGGCTGTTCCAGGAGCATCAGAACCAGGAGCTGCTGATGTCGGCACCACCAGGAACAGCATGACCAGTGCAAAGAGTGCAGGTCTGTCTGACCACTGCCACAAGCAGTATCCAACTAGGACAAGTTCTAATGCCCGCACACAACAACCGTACAGGATGCCACCACCCATGCACGTCAAACAGAGTATGATGCAGTTGTAGAGCAACACCACATGACTGTGTTTCAAATGAATACAGGCAGCCCTCAAACATGCAAACATAAGCAGAACGACAACACAAGCTGCAGGGCCGCCCATCAACACAGCAAGATGCACAGAACGCAGTCCATTTTGTACCAAACAATCAAGCCCAGCAACCACACCCAATAAACCGCGTATCAACACAATGCACACAAAACCACGCATACAGAGCTGCTGCAACCGACGCATGAGGCCACGCCCAAGGTGCCTTGCACGACGCCACTGACGCATGCAGAGAGCACACGCCAGAGGCCGTTTGCACGGGCCTATTGCAACCCATGCAAACACCACAGAACATATAACACAAGCTGTGACACACCAGTACCAGTCGTGGCTTGCATTGCTGCTGCCAACCACCAAAACACCAGAACCTGGCACGGTGTAATAGCCTGTAAAAGCGATGTCTGCTGAAGCTGCTGTAGGCGTAGAAGCAAACACCCCTAGGCCAGCCACAAGCAGCAACAGCGCCACAACCATTCCCAGTTGGCGCCCAGTGCTGGCAGACTGCTGCGCCACGGGACAGCCGCAGCTTGGCTTCCTGTGGCCACATCGCCCATGCACAGCTGTGGTGGGGTCACCACTGCAAGCAGAAGGGTTACTCTGGGCAGGACGTGACCGCTGCAACCTGCCGGCTGCCGGTGTTTTTCCCCGGGGTGCCTGCTGCTGTTGCTGCTGCTTGGGTGTGCTGCACTGCTGTGCCGGACATGCGGAGGCGTCTGCAGTGTCCATCGCCTCCTCGTCTGCTGGCGCATCATGCAGCAGCACAGAGAAGCGATTTGACGACACGATGGTGTGTGCTTCTGCTGCTGCTGGCTTTGTGGGCGCCGCTGACACCCGGCTGGCTGTTGCTGGTACTACTACTGCTGGCTGACGCACACGAGGACGCTGCCTGCAATGAGACTGATCCTCCTTCTGATGCAGCAGTGCCTTCGCTGCAGACAGCTTTGGACTGTCAGCAGATGCCGCCAGTCTAGAGTAGCGCTGCTGTGCCAAGTCTCCGTTACTGCTAGGCACACACGGGGGTAGCACTGCCACGGGCTGTGCTGGCCCCAAACTGGGCCACTTTTGCTGCTGCTGCTGCTGCTGCTGTTGGGTGTGGTCAGCAAGGACACAATGCTGCTGCTGCACTTGCCGCAGGTTAGCACGTGGGGTGAACAGCCACGGCTCACTGCACACACCACAGTAGCGCGCAGTAGTGCCGTGGCGTCCACGCTGGCGCATGGGCAGGAGCTTGCCATTGTCCCTAGACTTGGCTTCTCCAGTTGCCCTGGACTTGCCTATGGGCGGCGGATGCATGAGGTATGCCTCCTCAACAGCAATGCAATGCTTGCCATCTGGAGGTAAAACCTGTGCGCGGGAGGGTGAGGCACACAGAGCATCCAACAAGCAGGGGTGCATTCTGAGCATCTGTTTACATTCTCACTATAGCGGGTGGAGTTGTCTGGTTGATGACGGTGTCCCACAGGCCCCCTTGGGGATGCCATCACCAGTGGTGTGGTGGGGAAGGGGGGGGGGCAACAGGCTACGAGCACCGCACAACCCGTCAAGCCAATCCAAACAACCCACACCCTCTCCAGCCCTCCATGGTCACTTCTGATCCAATCGCATGGCTTTCCCTCCCTTACGGAATCAATGGTCTTATCCACCCCACCTGCATGCAGTGCTTGCTGCGGCGCATGGCCAAATGCAAATGAACACCAGGCCATGTTCTCGCGCTCTCTTGGGACAGTAAAGGTCCTGCAGGGGCAACGAGAGTAGACAGTGTAATTGAGTGTATTGCGCTACTCGGGGCATCAGCTGTATACAGGTTGAAGTTGTGTCTCCTGTTGCACTGCAGTTAAACTAGTGCATTCAGACTGCCACACCACTGCTGCCATGCAACTCACCGCACACTCACTCAACGCGTGCAAAAACGGCACCGATTGTTCAACAGAACCAGCGGCTGTTCGTTTCAACACGGTGCTTGATTATTGTTCGATCGGCTTGCTGTCAAGACGCGCTAGCTCTGGCGCTGAGCGTATCACGCTGGCATTTTGGTGAATGTAAGCGAGAACTGCTTATTTTGATGGAACACAGTGACAATTGGCGATAAGAGAGCTGCGTCGCCATAGTGCTGCATTCTGTGGTCCTGAAGTGACGTTCCGACAGCATTCCACCGTCGCAGTCCGACATGCTGACGTGCTAGTCAGACATGCAAGTCTACAAGCAAATTGCGGCATGCTACAAGGCCTGACATCCTCACAAACCACAACAAGTGCATCAACAGCATACACCATGCATCTCAATATCGCTGACATGAACAACCCCGCAAGGGGCTGCAGTGTGACTTGCAACGTTGTATCCAGCCGTAGATTCACATCGCAAACAGGCAGTCCATATTTGGTGGCGACAGTGGCTGACAGTATGAATCCCAGCTTGTCAACAGGCTTGTTCTGCTTTGATGTTGCCAAGATGGACAGCTTGGAAGCAAGTCTGCAGGTGGGTGAAATGCACAAGCATACCAGTGCATTGTGACCTCATCGACAGTTGGTTGGAACAATATACTTGCAGGACCTAAATAGAAAAGATCATTCTTGCTGCAGGTTGGTACAACTGTCTTGGTGACACCAGTCGATGTGAGGGACTGCAAACCACGGTTCCGGAGGGGAAACATACGTTGGCAGCTTTACACGACCCTCGACACGCAAGTCGTGCCGCAACCACCCCCACCACCCCCACCAGCACCATCCCACGCAGCCGCAGCAGCCAGCGCAGCAGTATTACCACCCCCAGCAGCACGCCCATTGCCAGCACCAGCAGCTGCCGCTGGAGCAGCAGCAATCCAGAGAGCGGCAACAGCAGCAGAAGCACGTCCACAAGCACCAGCAGCTGCCGCTGCAGCAGCAGCAATCCAGAGAGCGGCCAGAGCAGCAGCAGCAGCAGAAGCAGAAGCAGCAGCAGCAGCAGCAGCAGCAGCAGCAGCAGCAGCAGCAATGGCAGTGCCTGCAGCCGCGGCAAACCCAGGCCCGCCAGCACCACCTCCACCAGCAGCAGTAGCCGCTGGAGCAGTACAACTGGATGAGGAGGAGGAGCGTTGGGGGTCAAGCACCCAATACTACTGTGATTAGTCAGCACCGGTCGGGCAGCGGGCAGTGATGGCGAGTAGGAGTTGTGCCACCGGTTGTCTCACCGGCTGTACAAGCACACCCGTTTTCTGGCAGTGGTTTTGACCTGTCTGCAGGCTATTTGTGTATTATTGGGTCTGGGCTCGGGGATTTTTGTGTCCATATGGGGTTGTTGGTGTCTGCAGAGACTGGCTGATATGCTTGCTGAGCAATGCTTGGACGGTCAGTAGGTTGCTTGCTGTACAGGTGGTAGCTGGCTCAGAATTGCGTGGGTTTTTAGTAGCTTTTCCAGCTGTTGGCAGGCAAGCCTTGCTGAAGCCTGTCTCAGCAGCTTGCAGATTAATGCATTGCTATGCAGAGTCCAATGACACAATTGATAAAGTTCTGGGCATGGGGTCCCTCAACTGTATTCCGTCAAGAAAGGGAGTTAATTGTACTGAAAACAAATGCGCCCGTTAAAGCGAATCGACTGCTGCAAAGTTTCCCAGGAGGAAAGACAGTCTGATCTGTGATCTGATTTTTTTCTGACTTCCTGCGATGTTCGCCCTTGGGACCACGCTGAAAGCACACAGACCAGTCACATACCACAATCACATCAAGCAATGCTTCCCACCGCAGCAACCAGCCTGTAGAAGGCAGAACAACCAGCCACAGCAGCAGAAGCACCGTCCCTCTCACCAGCTTGTCTCAGTGAGTGCTGGCCTGCTGGATGTCACATCAACCTCAGCATCTCAGGCCGTGCTGGACAGCTCAGAAGCTGGCGTGACAGCAGTGGCGTGGGTAGTGGTCGGTGCAGCAACAGTTGCGTCTGTGTTCTACATGTCTCGTGCCTTCAGCGAGGCCAAAACAGCAATAGAAAGGCGAGAAGAAGGGGAACGTCGCAAGCAGCAGGACGAAGAAGCAGCAGAGGCTGCCAGGAAGCAAAAGATCAAGGACATGTTTGAACGGCTATGAGCATTCGGGCACAGTGTCCCTGTTGTGTGACTTGAGAGTCTGGAGTCTGACGGGCATAGGCCTTTGCATTGGCCATTTTGGCGGTAGTGGCAGACAGTCATGAATGCGACTGACAAGCATGTCCTCCTTGCTGGCGTCTGTCCTTCCACTGAATGTCTTTATGCCCCAGTGATACGGTAGGCCTGGTTTGACAGTCGAGCTATTGTGGTGAGGTGCCTTGCATGTTGGCTCATCATGACATGGCTGCGCAGCGTTGTGTCCTTGTAAGCTTTCATGGGGGCATAAACGCAGTATGCATGCGTGCAACTGCATGTTTATGAGGGTTGTTCTGTCTGGTTGTGTCGGCCTTGTCTGTTTGTGGCGGCAGGTTGTCAGCTGCCAAATCTTGGCAGTTGGGCTTGCTTTGTGAGCAGCGTTTGTCAGGCCATGCTCAACCTTCCTAAGATGCCCACCATTGACTGTGCCGCTTGCAAGCAATTGCATCCAGTAGGCCAGGCCACTCTGCAGCGGGTGGTCCACCCTGACCTTCATACTTCGGGACTTCATGTTGCTCAACTTGTTTTTTGGCTGCAACTGGTAGTCCACCAAGCCCAATGACATCAATTGCGTTGTCGGGCTGTGGTTTCGCATAACATGCTACAGCCACGACTGACAGTGTTGGGTGTGCGTCCTGGTCTGCTCCAGCCAGTCTAATCTTGTCAAGCACGTGCATTTGTATTTATTGACCGTACTCAGGCTTTGATATCGTGTGCTGTCAAGTTTTGAAGTGCTGTGGTGAAGTGCTGGCGCAGAAGTAGTAAACGGGCAATCGAATAAACAAGGTAAATTGAACTTGTATCAAATGTATCACTTTCTGGTGTTTCTACTCGCCTGCATCCTTGTTGTGCCCCGGCAGCTCAAGCAGTATGGCTCTCTACAGTACACACACCCTTGTCTGCAAGTGTTCTGTACGGGCAGCTTGACTTGCTCCAAAGAGCATTCAAACAGACTAGAGACGTACACACTGAACCATTCCACCACTGTATGTCTGCTTGCCCGCAGAGAGCACTTGCAGGGAGCAGCATACAGCAGCGGGCTGAGCGGATACAGCAGCGGGCTGCAGAATGAGCAACCCACACAGGCCAGCATCGGCATGGCTAACTCAGCTTCAGCGAGCCAAGGTGTGTAGCTTGGGAAGTGTACTGGCTGCAAGTCTGCAGCACACCCCTGTCCAGCATGCCACCAGTAAGGCCAGTCAGTACCTCAGCAACAGCAGGAGCGCAGCTTGCGAGCAGAGGGCGCCAGGAGGCTTGGTTCTGCTGCTGTCTGAGTGCAGCAGCAGCTCATGCAACCCTTCACCCTTGTATGCTGTATTGCTCTGCAGACTGAAAACACCAATAGCATCAAGCCCAAGATCACAATCCAGGATGTGGCAGAGCGGGCAAATGGTGCGTGGCCTGTGTGCTGTTGGTTCAGTCACTGCATCTGTTGCTGCCAGCACTGGAGTATGCAGCCAGGCATAGGAATGGGGTCAGTTTTTTGAAAAGCACGACAACCAGCAGCAGCAGCTGGCTGTCAGCGCTCAGCACAGCTGCGCCTCCACAGCTATGCCAGCCAGCTCACCTGCAGGACAGGGCAGCAAGTGCCCCCAGCACACACTGCATGCTGAAGCAGCAAGCTACTGCACACGTCAGCGGAGTGGATCCAGACATGACTGTGCACGTTGCTGCGAGCCTGCCAGTGACATTAGACTTTCCAAGTGTTGCCTTGGGTGTGGCCGCATGGTCGTGATGTCCTCAAAGTGTTGCCCTGTCCAGATCCCCTTATCCTGTGTGTCTCTTCCTGCCATGTTGCCCTTGCAATCTGCTCTCTTGTGCCCCTGTATGTGCTCCAACACTCACGTGACTGGCAGCTGGTGCTGATGCAGACCCAAACAGTGCCAGCGCGACCGCCCTCATCCCTACCAGCCCTAAATCTGTTGAGGCGTGCTTCCGCCTTGGCATTGGTGAGTGTTCTTACCAGGCTGATAGCTTAGCTGCTTTGTGCCTGGGAGTATTGGCTTGGAGGAGGCTGCAGGTGATTGGACCGGTGGCTCAGCCATGCAAGCTTTCAGGATTTTGCATGCTGCCCCTGGGTTGTGCCTGTGCTGACAACGGGAAAGCTGCTCGCTGTCATCACATGAGTTTTCTCAACAGGAAGCTCATCTTGCTGCCTGCTGTGTCTTGTGCTGACCTGCAGACCCCCTGGAGCTGGCATTCAGGCCTCACTCAGCCTTCCAGAAGGCTGGAGAGTCTGAGGAGCTGAAGCAGCTCAGGTTCACACACCATGAGCAGCTGAGACAGGTGAGGAACGGGCGACAGCTGCTGCCTTCAAGCCTTCAGCAATCTTCAACATGTTCTGCCACCCAACACACTTGAGATGTCCACATGCGCTGCTAGACGACACAGCTCAAGCACGCTGGCTGCTCAGTGCTGTGGCATCCGACAGACGTGCCCAGCAGCACCATGCCATCCAGCACATGTTGGCACAGATTGCGCAGACTGCACATTGCGTATGTTGGTGCAACATCAACCAAAGACCAGGTGCCATGCCATGCTGTGCTGTGCTCTGCTGACCTGATGGGCTGCTGTGCTGACCTTGTCCTGCAGGAGCGCATCAAGGCTCTGGTTGAGGAGCGCAAGAAGCTGCTGGAAGGAGGCAGCGGGGCTGACGGGAGCAGCGGCAGCCATGGAAACAGCGGTGCGCAGCGTGCTCCAACAGCAGAACTGCAACAGCAAATCATGCATGGAAGGAGTTTGTCGGCAGAGCATCAACCAGCTGCAGCAGCCTTGCAAGCAGCCATGCAGAAAGTGTCCAGATGTAGCAGATGTAGCATAGGAACAGCATGGCAGCACTATGCAGGCATGATCCTGATGCCCGTGTTGTGTCCTGCAGGTGGCCAGTCTGGCAGCGTTGATCCTGAGGTGACGTCGGCCATGATTGCCAAGGAGCAGCACAAGCTGGAGGTGCTCAAGAGGCGTCAAGAGAGGGAGATACAGCAGGTGCGTGCTGCTGCGCTTGTTCTGCCTGAGCTGACAGGTGCTCATGCCATTGTTGTCTTAGTATGCTATGGCTGTGTTGTTGACGTGCCCAAATAAGCCAGGACTATGCAGAGCATGCCCCAACAAGCCTACAAGATGCAGTGTTTTAAACCTTTTGGCACTGCCGCTGTGTCCTGCTTTGTCCTGCAGATGCTGCAGTACGAGATCACACGCAAGCAGCTGCTGGAGAAGCAGCAGAACAAGATCGATGCCCTGGAGGTGGGTGGGCTGCATGCAGACAACTATCAATGCTGTCCCATGCTCCTGAGGTTCCTTGGTGGAAATACTGAAACACATACCTCCGATGCTCCTACTCGTTGTGCCGTGTTGCGTGGCCTGCGTGCTGCACGCATCGTGTGGGGGCTGACAGGTGTTGCCATGTCTGTATCCTGCAGGCTCGCGCTGCTGAGCTGCGGCGCCAGAAGGCCGAGCATGAGAAGGCTTGGGCGGCAGCTCAAAGGGAGAGGGAGCTGCAGAAGGTGAGGGCTGTGCCCAGCAAGGCTTTGTCTGGCCAGGCCTGCCGCTGACCTTCATGGGAGCATTGTGCCCGGTGCACACTGCTTGCATATACATGTGGCATGTCGTCTGTACATAAACTCGTGTGCTGCCTGTTGTTGCTGCTGCAGCTTGCCGAGGAGCAAGAGCTTGAGAAGCAGGCAGCTGTGCAGGCAGCTGAGCGCTACAGGTGGGTGCGATGCCTTTTGCTTGCTGTGTCAGCTTCAAGGTCCCAGGCAGTGCCACGTCCAAACGCCTTGTCAGAGTTTGATGAGCTTGACTGTCAAGTACGGTACTTCGAAAAATGCGGCACGCATGCTGTGCTGGCAGCTGACTGCATGGAGTCCTTGCTGATGTGGCACCATTAGTCTGCATGCTGAAACTCATGCCGACGCATGTGCTGACGCCTGCTGTGTTTGTGTCTGCAGGCGTGAGCGTGAGATGCAGCGCAAGGAAGCTGAGGAGGCACGCGCGCGCAAGAAGCAGGCCTTCCTGAGGTGCGCTGCTTGTCTGGCAACAAGCCTCATTTGGAGCAGGCAGGCATGCTGTCAGTCGCATGAGCTGCTGCAGAGTGATCACGAGGCAAGGTGTCCCGACAGCTCGGCAAGCCAGCCAACACTGCTACTGCAAGGCGCACTGTGCAGATTGCCTCTGGCAGGTGTGCTCGGGATACTCATGGGACTGTGCGTTGATTGTGCCGGGTCTGTCATGCGTGGCTGTGTTTCCTGCAGGGAGATGGAGCGTCGTGAGTGTAGTGATCTTTTTGATGTAAGCGTTACAATCGTTCATCTGCATTCAACACACCACACTGCACAACACCACACATCACATGTTACAGTGAGTACTGTAGTCACAGGAACCGAGTATCCTTGCTGTATCGACCTCATCGACATCCACTGTAGACCGACACACTGACACATGCTTCATGCAGGCTGTCCAATTGACACACTTTCTTTCTCACTCTCATCACGACACCCTGATACTGTGTAGTGTCCACTTCACCACAACAGGCTGATCACTGCATTCTCACTGCAGTCTCACCCATCTCTACACACGTCAGTCTCCAACTGCTGGACTAACGCTCAGCCTGCTCGACAACTGCGTGGCTACGCCTCCTACCCCCCCAGAGCAGGAAGAGCGGAAGGACAGTACCCGCCTCAAATCCTCCTGACTGCACCACTGCAGAAAAAATTGAAGGAAGCAATATCCCAACACACACAACCCCACCAGCCACACACACCTTGCACCCACCCTGCCAACACACCCGCACAAGCATCTGCAAGGCCACAGGGGCGCCTGTAACACAGTACACCACACAAAGTGAACAATGCAGACAAAAGACCAGCCAACTCTGCGGAAAGCACCAACCACGGAAGGGAAACAAAAGAAGGATCACCACAGAAGAGAGCACCCGTGTGCCCAAGAGGCAAAACAGAGCAGAACAGACCTCCACAACTGAAAGGGGAGCCAGCTCAACCCTCAGTCAAGTGGAGAACATGGGAATGATACATCCATGTGAACAAGGCAGACAGACAGGCATCAGGGGAGCCACTCAACCCTGGAACAAGTAGACAAGAGGAGGGGGATGCAGCGCATGGTGCACTCCCGTTCCAGAGACATCAGGGGAACCACGTTCAACCCTGGAACAAGCAGACAAGAGGAGGGGAATGTAGCGCATGGTGCACTCCCGATCCAGACACAAGCAAGTAAACACTGCAGGACAAGAAGATCACGCCAAACTGAAACAAGGCGTAGCCAGGGCACCAAGGTCCACACAGTATCAAGGGATCGGCACAGCCGACAAGGGACCCTGGCCTGAACGTACGCACAGCACACAAACAAAGACGAAAAGTGAACATAATACGCACGAAGAGGTTCTACTGAACCTGCCGCTAACATAAGTAGGGCACCCACGTCCAGCCAGCACCTCCTACGGCACAAGCCATCACCATCAGCCTGTTGCAGGCGGAAAGAGGGCACGCAATGGGGCCAAGAAGGCGCACCGCGTGTCCACCAGAAGATCAAACCACAAGCAATGCCAAAAGCAGTAAGTTATCAAGCAACAGACAAAGCACGCCAACTTGCCAAGGAGAATGTAGGTGTGGGCGATTGTGACGGCACCCAAGACCAACCAGAAAAGCGCACACACGCACCACAACAGAAAACTGAAAGCACACCAACAAGCTAGACCTACACCACCAATGAATGTGGCGGGTGCACGGCCTAAATGGCTGGGCTGGCAACTGGCAGAGTAACTGCATCACACATGTCACACCTGTAATGCAAGCTGCTCTGACAGGTGTACACAAAAGCACGCATGCACCAATAAGGACGCTACATAATGTAGTGATCCTTTTGATGTAAGCGGTTACAATCGCCCACAACTCACAGTCACCAGGGCAGGGCAGTGCTGGCACTCAAAGCACTTACCAACCAAACCAGACAAGTGTGCCGCTAGAGCACACACCAGCTGCGCGCTGCTGCCAGAAAAAAAAAACGCACTACGGGGGACCGGGGCCTCCAACTGACCTAGACCAGGGCACCTGGTCTAAGCCACCAGCAGTGCGCTCAGGGAGCTGCACTGGCTGAGCTGCTGCTGCTGCTGCTGAGAAGGGAAGACCGACTCGGCTGCGAACCTGCGGAGCTGCAGATGCGTAGCCACCAAACACAAATGCGCCAGAAAAACCACCTGATGCAAGGGCCAAACAAGAAACAGACGGGGAGGGGACAAGTGCGAAGTCCCCAGAACCACCCACAGGAGCAACCACCAACGGCAACCCACTGCTGCGTGTGTCGTCAAAGGCATCATCCTGCCCGCCACCGTTGCCGCTGGGGGCAAGGCTGACCGGGCTGTTGCTGCCAGAAGGGAAAGCTGTGACAGGGCTGCTGTTGCCACTGCTGCTGGAGAAGGCAGCAGCAGAGACGGGGCTGCTGCAGCCGCTGCTGGCACTAGGGGCAGCAAGAGGCGGGTACCCAGGGGGTGTGCCAGCCTCCTGACTGTCAAACTGCTGCGGGGCATCTAGCTGCTGTTGCTGGGCAGCCCACTGCCGCCACAGCTGCAGCTCAGCAGCCATGCTGTCATGCTGCTGCACCACCTGCCGCAGCTCGGCTTGGCTGCTGCAAGCTTTGCCGTACCAGTGCTGCACCTCTGCAGTCAACTGGTTGTGCATGGAAGCTGCCTCATGCAACTGGTGTTGAGACAACTGCAGGTCCTGCTGTAGCTGACGGACCTGTTGCTGCAAGGGCTGGACAGACTGCTGGGTAGCCTCTAGCTGGTCCTGTAAGCGACACTGCTGCTGTTGAGACTGCTGTTGGGTCTGCTCCAGCTGCGACTGTACCTGGATGACCTGGGTTTGCAGCTGAATAACCTGGAACTGGAGCTGGATACACTGGTCCTGCTGCTCTTGAAGCTGCAAGCGCTCCCGCTGGTTGTACTGTAACTGCTGCTGTTGGGCCTGCTGCTCCGCGCATTGAAGCTGCTGCTGGGAACACTGTAGCTGCTGCTCCAGCTGTTCAGACCGACTGTTGGAGTGCTCAAGCTGCTGCTGCAGCTTGGTGACCTCCTGCTGGAGTTGCTGCTCCTGTCCAAGTGACTGCTGCTGAAGCCGGTCCTGCAACAGCTTGGACAGCTCATACCACTGGTGGGCCTCTGCGGACAGCTGATCCTGCTGTGACTCTGCCTGCTGCAGTAGCTGCTCCAGCTGCCGGGCCCGCTGCTCAGAAAGCTCCAGCTGCCGCTGCAGCTGACTGGCCTGTTCCTGTGCTGCAGCACGCTCTGCCTCAGCATGCTGCAACTGCCGTGACTGGCTGCCTTGCGTGAGAAACTGCTCATCCACCTCCACGAAACGACCGAATCCGTAAGGCAGAATTCGGACCATGCTGCAGGAGGGTCTGGGAGTGACTAGCTGAAGGGGCTAGGAGTGAGAGACCGCTAGGGTGCTGCCTCTAGGACAGCATGCCCTCCGACTCCACCATAAGGACTGAAAGGCTGCGACTAGAAAGGGAGAGGGATGCTGCCCACAATCGCGACGCGAGAGGTGAGCACCACTAGCGATCTTCAGATGTAAAATCTCAAGAGACACAGAAGATAACTGGAACCCAGGAGAGGCAATCAATTAACTGAGTTTGAAACCTGAAACGACAACTGAGAGCTCGGGAGACCACGTCTATCGACCGAGACTGAACACAGACAACTGGCTGACAACTGGCTGCTCTAACGGGCCAAAAGCTGGCGAGCCCGGGGTTACGACGGCTACATGTCTGTAAGCTAGATCCATGCACCACCAATGAATGTGGCGGGTGCACGGCCTAAATGGCTGGGCTGGCAACTGGCAGAGTAACTGCATCACACATGTCACACCTGTAATGCAAGCTGCTCTGACAGGTGTACACAAAAGCACGCATGCACCAATAAGAACGCTACATGAGAAGGTTGAGGAGGCGCGCCGTGAGACTGAGCGCATCCTGGCTGAGCAGGAGGCAGAGGTGGCCAAGAGGAAGGTGAGGCCCTGCGCACAGCAGCATCTGTCTCATCAGCACTTGGGGGCCAGGTGTGGACAACAAGTTTGAGCAGTCACCCTGCATAGCTACACATCAAGTGCGATGAAATTGCTGGCTTAGTTGAGAAGCTGCTGCTTACAGTGCGTGGTGAGGAAGCTAGTCCGGAAGTCTCACACTGTATATGTGCATGGTGTTCGTGCCACAGAAAGCCATGGAGGAGCGTGATGCTGAGCGCATCAAGCGCATGGCAGTGGAGGCTGCCGAGAGGGCAGCTGCAAACGCAGCAAAGAAGAAGAAGGCAGAGGAGCGCATTGCAGGTGAGGCTAATCACGGTATCCTGTCGCAGCAGCACTGATCTCACTTGTACTGGGAAGGCCAGTAGGCCACACAGCGGCACACTCGCACCTGCATGTCCTGACCAGGCTGAGCCTTGCCTTCACCATCAAGTATTATCAGCGCCACTGCCGCCCTAGTTCACAAGCTTGCCTGCAAGCTGAGTGCCTCACACCTTCTGCTCTGGTGCTTTGCTGTTGTGTTGCAGCTGCCCTGGAGATGAATGCATCCATCCTGCAGCAGAAGCGCACCGACTTTGAGACAAAGGAGGCTGCCAGTGCGGTAAGCAGGGACCTTGGATACTGATGTACAACCTGATGCTGCCGCCCGCCGTCTGTTAGCCCTGCTTGCCGGGTTGAAGTTGGCAGTACTGCCTGGATGCCATGTGCTGCACAGTACCGCATGCTTGTGTAGCTTTGCTTCTGCCTGACCAAGCCTCTTGTGCTGTTTGTGTGCGCATGTGCAGGTGCGTCGTGCTGAGCTTGATGCTGAGCAGAAGCGCCATGATGAGCTGAAGCGCCAGGCTGAGGCTGCTCAGGAGCAGGAGCGCACCGCAAAGTACCAGCTGGCACTGGCCAGGGAGGAGGAGCGCAAGATGGTGGGTACTATCAACATCTGAAATAGCCCGGGGCTGGAAGCAACAGGGGCTTGGATGTTGCATTTCACATCACCACCCTGTGCGCAGGATACATGTTGTATCCTTGCCCTGCCTCCTGCCATAATAGACAGCAGATGAATGGCACTTGGGCTTGTGTCACTGCCTTAGATGCGGTCTATTTCGGTGCGCGGTGTGCTGACCAGTCTGCCGTTTGGCGTTGCTGCCTGCAGGACATTCAGCAGCGTGCTGCCAACAAGGAGCACATGCTGGCGCTGGTGAATGCTGAGCGCAAGGCTACCAACGACCGCAAGCGCATTGAGCGTGAGCTGTTTGACTCATTGCGGCGAGACAAGGTGGACTCCATCCAGAAGATGCAGGTGAGAGGGTGCTGTGCTTTCGCTCCTATAGACGGCATGCCCCAAGAAGACACCCCTGCTATGGGGAAATGGATGCGCGGTCAAGTAGTGCCCCAGCAGATCCAATGCATGGCACCCGCTGACGAATGTACTGGGAGAAGCCGATGCAGCCTGAATCAGGCATCAGTCACAACCACTGTCACCCATGACTGACCTCCTGTTGCTGTTGTGGTGCGGCGATGCTTCCGCACCTGCAGGCCTACCAGCGCCAGCTGCTGCTAGAAAAGATCATGGATGAGAATGAGAAGACTGCGCAGCTGCTGGCTCAGCGCAGGTTCATCCAGGAGCAGCGCAAGGCGGCAAACATGACAGCCAGCCTGCACCGCAACAAGGTCAACCAGCTCATGGAGAGCATGAAGACGTCACACAACATTGAGAAGCTGGCGCCCAATGGCACCATTGACCTGGCAGCACTGACTGGACAGTTGAAGAGGTGATTGCGCTGACTGCATCAGCGCTTCATTGCTGTAGTATGGCAATGCCCGTTCAGCCGGGGAGCAGTCGAAACATGGGAGGTTGACGCACTGTGGGAGTGTGAAGTTTTGTCAGTTTGACAACCTGCGCACTGAGTGTGCATGCGCCTGTTTGATTGGGGCATGGCACTCGCTGGGGGTTATATGTACAGCTTCCTGAAGGTTATGGAGCTGTCAGGTTGTGCTGCCTGACTGCACGGCTTGTGGACTTTTGACCCCTCATTGTCTCACCACCTGGGCGTGCTGTTCGACCCAGACCCTGACTTTGTATATTGTCCTTGACTGTAACTTGCCTAACTTGCGATCCACGTTCTGCTGACGTCTTTTTGAATACCAGCCAGGTGCATGCTCCTCAGCGGGGGCCAGCGTGTGCGACAAGCCGCGCGCACAACAACTCGCCGGCTTCCGCCACATGACAAATCCGCCGGAGCGTAACATGGCGACGTGTACTTTATCAGCACATACATAGGCACAGCAGTCTGGCTGATGGGCCGCTTTCATTTTTGTTTGTTCTCTGCTTCTTTCTTCTCCTTGCCGAAACTGAACGTAGACGTGTGACAGATCGACACTGCCGGAACTTCCGGAACAAATATCGGTGAGCAGTTAAGACGCATGCAACACATATATTAGGTTACAAGGGTTACCAACACGTTGTATTGAAGGACTGTGCCACCCAACACGCCCTTGGGCAGCAAGGCTGCCACTGCTGCTGCAAACACATGACTCACGAGCCTTACGATTGTGCTTGGGGCACAATCATACCTGTGCAGGCGTACTGTGGAGTTACCAGCCGCATGGGCCATGCGTCCAAGCCTTGGCCTGAAAGCTCTTTTGGTTGCTCTTTTTCCCTTGAGCAGCTGTGTGGTCCATGCAACCTTCATCGAGTCTTTTGCACTTCCCTCGCCTAATGCCCCTGCAACTGCACCGCAAAACCAGCTGCCCTACCTATGGCAGCAGTCGGGAGAGGTCAAGCAGGGTGGCAGGGGTGCAACTGGCACCACAGGCTCCGTCATGGTCTTGGAGGACTCCTCGCCAACTGCAGAGACAGTGCTGCTGAAGTGGGACAAGACCACCCCTGCTGAACTCATATTCTATGCAGCCAAGGAGGATGACTTGGCCATTATCCGCACAGACTGTGGGGCCGTCGTGCGGCTGCTGTACTCTGAGGACGGCATCAACTGGAGCAAGCAGTGGGAGCAGGACATCACAGAGTGGGATCCCAAGGGGTTTGAGCCCATCAGCGTCACCCTACCTCTCGTGGAGGGCGCCAGCAAGTTTTCTGTCAAGTGGGTCTACACCCAGCCCACTGTGATTTCTCAAAACTGTTACAAGATTAGCATTGATGACATAACCTTCCCTGCTGAAGCCCCAGGCCCTGCTGGCAAGCCTGCGTTCAGCCCACAGCCCAACAAGCCCAAACCCACCATGCCACCAGGTGTTGCCCCACCACCCTTTCCCGCCACCTTTGCTGGCACCTGCACATGGGCTGCCACCTACTGCGGCGCTGCTTCTACCCGCAATGTCACCAACAGCACAGGCCGAGGGGCCAACGCCACGGGCAGGGTCAAGACCGGCAGCAACAGCACTGCCGTGACTTCATCCACCGAAGCCATAACTTCCAACACCTCTACTTCCAGCACTACGGACGAGTCCGTCGTAGAGGAGGCAACAGCGACAAGCGCGCCCGGTATTACTGTCAGGTCGGCTCCTGCCGACCCCTCAGCTGATGATCCTGCAGTCAACTTGACTGCGGCCCCCACAGAAGCTGATGTGGTTGAGACCACTGCTGCCTCTGCCAGTCCGAATGGTGTCAATGCCCTTGGCCAAGGCAGGAAGCTGAGGCAGCTTGTGTAGCGGGCTGCATGCCTTGAGTAAGTCTTGTGAGACATGTCCGATTCTCTGTTCAGCACCGGATTCCTGCACTGCAGGATGGCATTCCATGGTCACCCAGGTGTTCCTTCACATGTGTGGCCACAGCAGAACCTCGTAGATTTGTAGAGTAGACCAACTGCCATCACCAGGCTCCAACATGTTGGGTGTGGCAGGATGCCACCTTGGTAGGATTGCAAAAGGTTTGTAGGCCCAGTGATATTGGGAGTGACCCCGCTGGAAACAGCACAGAATGATCATCATCGGCGATCGGATCATCGGATGGTGTGGTTGTTTGACTGATGATTTCTAGCCCAGCTGTTGGGTGACCGTCCTGTCACTGTGAGTGTGCCAGGAGCATCTGCAAATTTGTGAGCTGCCAGTGGTGCCCCACTTGTTGGCCAACAGCATCACGGTGAACATGTCATTTGACCATCGCCAGCGGTGACGGCATGGCTTTTCCTTGTGGCAAGAGTGTGTAGCGTCGATGGTATGCTGAAGGCATTGTCGCTCATGGCTTAGCAAGTGAGTGCCTCTCATAAGCATCAGATGTTGACAGCTGCAGGCTGCTTTGTCTCTTGCCGTTCATCATGATGCATGTGCAACTAGCTTTGGCAGGCATTGGTTGAGGAAAGGTGTGTATGGTGGGCCTATGTGGACAAGCTATACAGCGGTGGTCATACCATTATAGTACAGTGATGGCATGGTTGTCGAGCTGATGTGCTTGTGGCACTTGCGATGTAGTGTAAGTACAGATTGGTTTTGACCCGATTTGGTAGGACGAATGGCCTGCACCCCTCATTCAACAGCAATGCGCATCCCCTGGGCCTTAGCACAGCACAACAATGCTACAGCACAGCTGTAAGAAATACTGCGCAGTAAGAAATCCACACGTTCATAAACCAATGCACAAATATCACCGTCCATGGTGTTCCAAGGTGTGCTTGTACAAGCATTGCGGAAGCAAGCAAACTTCCCCACACAGCACTGGCCATGCAAAAAAGAAAAACCACCTGCAGCCGACACCTGCATCAATCAATGTACACAACAATGTACAGCAGTCATGCGCAGCACCGCAGCCTACACATCTGACTGCAGAGCCCTCCTGCAGCACGCAAGCCTTGCAAATGCCATGACAGCACCCACCAGTCGCAACCTGCCTGCAATGCACCCTGCATCCTGCACCTGTGCCACCTATGGAGCCAGCCGCGTACTCCTGCCCCCAACCCCACTCCCACTGCTTCCCTCTGGCCCAATCCCAGAAGAACTGACCCGCTGGCTGCTGCTGGCTGCATGGGTCAGCTGGTGCTGCAGCTGCCGGATCAGTTTGGCCTGTGCAGTAGCCTTCTGCTGCAGCTGGTGGTGGCTGTGCTTCAGGTCCTCCAGCTCCTCAAAAAAGGCGGGATCAAAAGCCCCCAGCTCATGCCGCAGCTCCTGGTTCTCCTGCTGCAACGCTGCCACCTGCTGCTGCAAGGAAACCAACTGCTGGGCGGCCTGAGCGTCCTGCTGCCCACCACCTGCACTGCTGCTATCTCTATGTTCCAGCTGCTGCTGCAACGCCAAAAGCTGCTGCCTCAGCTTTGCAGCTTCTGCCCCACTCTGCGCCAGCTGCTGCTGCAGAGCAGCTACCTCACTTTCCTGAGGTGGCCCCCGCTCCTGCTGCCGGCCTGCTCCTGAGGCCTGCCTGCCTGTCGACAGCGGCTCAACAGGAATGCCATCAGCGGCCAGCAGCAGCCGCTGCTTGAGCTCACTGACTGACACCCGCAGCGCAGCATTGGCAGCCTGCAGCTCTGCCACCTTGCTGTTGGCTGCACCGAGCTGTGGCTTCAGGCGGTCCAGCTCAATGCGCAGCTTGTCAGCCTCCTTCTGAGCTGCCTTGCGCTGCTGAACCTCCTGCAAGCAGCGCCAGGCACAACACAACACAGCACAGGACGGCAAAGCGCAAATCTGTTCAGCAGTGCTTCCTGCAGGACAGCAAACATACTACATCACACGCAGGCACTGTACCGTCTTCATCCTTGCATGCTCGAATGATGAACAGTGCCTCTGGCACAACTTCCTGCTCAGTCCTGTGTCTTCCGCAAAGCAACAACTCAGGTCCAGTGCGCCGCAATCCAAGAACACTTCCCCTCCAAAACCATACTTCTCACCTGCATGTGTCGTGTGTTTGGCGTGCTGCAGGCCATGGCCTTCTCCAGGGCAGCCTTGAGGTTGGCAACAGTTGCCAGCAGCTCAGCCTCTCGCCCACTGACCTTGCCCACGGTCACTGCCGCTCTGCTTCCACCAGCAGAGCTGCGCCGCAAGCTGCTGCCGGCACCTGCGCAAAAAGCGTTCACAGTCACAGTCAGTGCTCACATGGGATTGTGGTACGGGGATCTGGAGCGCTGATGAAGCGCTTGGCATGTACATGTAAACAAGCCTGTCTTGTTGAGCACAGCTGATGGTATGGCTGCAGGGCTGTAGCAATACATGCCCAGTCATGAAACCATCAGCAGCAGCACATACCTGCAGCACTGGCTGGCCTGTTGCCTGTAACTTCACCCGCACCACCGCCGCTGTTGGAAGCTGCTGCAGCCTGCACTCCCTCTCCTACTACACCCGCTGCATGGAACAGCTCCTCCAACTGCTGTTTCAACCGCACAGCTGCCGCCACTGCTTGGTCCTTCTGCAGCCGCAGCTGCAACAGCTGCTGCTCTGCAGGCGCACCAGCAGCGCCACCGCTGCTGGGGGCTGCTGCAGCCGCCGGCTGCTGTTGCTTCAGCAGCTCGAGCTGCAGCATGAGCTCATCCTTCTCAGCTTGCAGCTGCAGGACCTGCTCCACGTAGTCCTTCAACTGCACAGCAGCAGCACCACACACAACACCCCACGCGCAACCGGTCAGTCAGAGCTTGAGGCTCCCAACAGCAAAACAGCACGACGATGTCACCAATGCATGCCAGCACATGCAAATGCAATCGCCTCAGTGCTCAGCTCAAGGAAGGCTCCAAAATTTTGGAGGGCCAGATAGAGAAGCCTTCAGGCCAGCTCCTGGAGTGGTCCATGTGATGGCACAGCCTGCTTCCACTCACCTTTGACGCATCAACAGCAGGTATGGATGGGCCTGCAGCAGCATCCTGGCCCTGCTTGCGCAGCTTGGCTTGTGCTGCTGCTGCAGCGGCTGCTGCCTTGTCCCTGTCTGCTGTGAGGCCCGCTATGAGTGTGTTGCGTCTGTCACACTCCTTGAGGAGGTTGTCACACTCCTCACCCTTCTTCACCAGCTTCCTCCTGAAGTACAGTAAGCGCATGTGCATCAGGCAATGGTGTGTTTTGGGGTTTCGTTGCATGCATGCATATGTATCTGTGCGTGCATGTGTGTGCACATGTTTTGTGAGGGTTGTTGGGGTGTGAGGGGCAACTCGCCCACCATATGCTATGTAGAGCTCGCCTCAGGGAGACAGACCAGAGCGCAAATGCTCCAGCAGCTACATGCAACTGCCACAAACGACTTGAAAAAAAGCTGATAACAACCTGTTGTGTTGATACGAGCACCCTGTCTATGGCTGAGCATACCTACACGCACACCCACATCAAGCTCCTGCTCGCACCTGAGCGCATCAACCTTGCCCTGCAGCGTTTTGACCTCCTCCCACTGCTGAGGTGCGTACGTGACCCCACCCGCTTGCTGCCCTGCCCCATCCCCTGCTCCCTGCCCTCCGTCACTCTCCCGCCCACCCCCGCCGCTGCTGCTTGCCGCCTGTGCAAACCTATTAGCAGAGCTGCCAGTCAGCGTCCCCCCGGGTGTCCCTGTGCCCATGACACTCCCCCCGCCGTCGCTGCTGAAGCCACGGCCTGCTGCTGCCCCCCTGCCCTGCCTGCCGCTGCCCGCTGCCGCTGCTCCACCTGGCCCAGCCGCAGCGTCCGTTGGTGTTCCAGGCATGCCAATGGACTCCGCACCCTTCAGGGTGCTAGCCAGCCTGTGGGGTTTGACAGGTGCCAAGCCTGCCCTGCGAGCAGCACCTGCACCTGCCTGTGAGGTGTTCTGAGGGTCTGCCTTGCCTGCAGCCTGCTGCGTTGCAGCTGCTGCGGCAGCCGACGTCTGCAGTGCTGCGCTGAAGGCTGTGAGGCGGGACACCTCGGCCTGCAAGTGCTGGTTCTGTCTCCAGGGTTGCGATGCGCTTGCTGAGGCTGCTGACTTGCTGCTGCAGCTGCAGCTGCTCTTCATGGTTGCTGCTGCCGCTGCTGCCGGACACAGACGCCGCCTGCAACCGTACACAGCAACAACCAGGAGCAGCCGTTTGGACAAGCATTGGCTGTGCAGGTGTCCTTGAAAGGCAGCCGGCGTGCTGTAAACATGCATGCATGCACCTTCGCGCCAGTGGTGAATCAGATGGTGGCCGGCAGCAAAGGTCACCATGTGCACCACTTTGGCAGCAGCAGTTGGCCAAGTGCGTCTGTTACGAACAGATGGTGTAATCGCCCACACCCCAAAAGTCAGTGATCGCTATGCATGTGCCCCAGATTCTCTCTGTGAGTATCAACTTACCTTGGCCAGCTTGTCGCGCAGTGCCTTGGCTGCTGCCTGCTCCTTAGCCAGCTCAGCCTTGAGTGCTATCACAGCCTCACCCTCCTTCAGCAGCTGCTCACTCATCTTGCGCATCATGGACTCCTGCATGGCCAGGGACTTGCGGGACGCGGCCAACTCCGCCTGCAGCAGCAGCAGCAGCCGCAGGAGGGGAAGGCAATGGCAGCAGGGTGCAGAAGAAGTCCTCAGCAGGCGACCAAACTCACCAGGGTGGTTGCCGCTCCAGTTGATGACTGTAAGAGGCATGCATATCGGGCCCACACAATGGCCAGTTGGGGTGGTCACAGGCCGCCAACCACTTTCCTTTTATTGAAGGTGATCAGCTCTGACTATGTGGCAGCTCCTAACTGGGTGCAGGGCCAGGCAAATACTGTGCTGGCATGCAAAAGCGGTTGTTTACCTGGGTTGCCTGCAGGTCGGCTGCCAGCTGTGCTTTCTGTGCCTCCATCTCAGTCAGCCGCTCATCCAGCTGCTCCTGCTCCACCCAGCTGCTGGCCTGAAGCACTCTGCACACGACAGACAGCCACGCGTTGACAATGTGGGCAGACATACACAACACCCTGTGCTCAGGACAGCAGAAAAACTCAGGACTGCTGCTTTGGCTACATGTGCATGTTGCGCCTGTGAAGAGTATCATCACAGTGGCACCAGAATACATGGGGATTCGCTGGACAAGCTGCTTACATGTCCACTTTGTCCTTCAGCAGCTGTGCCAGCTTCTCTTCCAGCGCCTTGATGGCACCCCTCAACTGTTTCAGCTTGACGTCCTTGGCCTTGACCTGCATCACATGCAGCAATACACGCATGTGTTCATGTGGCACCAAGCGCCATCAAGCAAGGCAGTGCCCTGCGTCGTGGTGAAACATTGTCCCTCCACACGCAGCCGGCACGGCAGTACAAAACACAACAGTGGCATCTGCAGAGCCAGCTGAACACCCGCAGCACGGGAGCACCTGCATATCACTGACGCATCTGGCCATTTGACAAATACCGCACCTCGCTTGCCAGCCGCTGGAGCGCCGCCTTGCTGCCTGGCCTGCTGACATCCTCCTTGGGTGCCGCTGACAGGGAGGCCGTCAGGCGCTGGATCTCTACTTCCTGATGGCGGGCCTGCACACGGTCACCCCGATGATGACCAGCCACATACACATTGCGCAGGCAGTGTGACTGCCCATCTGCATTGGCTGCTTGCAATGCGAGATTCCTGGTTGCCTTTCTGTAATGCGTGCAGCGGCAGGCTGGCAGACTTGAAACACACAGCTATCCAAAAATGGCGCCAAGACTCCCGCTGGTGCTGTGCTGCCCACCCTGAGCGTCTGACGCCCTTGTGGGTTGCTTAGCTCTGCCAACACAAACACGGCACCGTAGTCAACCACTGCTTTGGACCCTTTCACAACCTGTATTTGAAGCTGTGTTTGCACCCCACCTGTGTGTCATAGTTCTTCTTGAGCGCCTCCAGGCTGGCGTCCCGCTGGTCCAGCCTGTTGCGCAACACCTCAACCTCACTGGAGCGCTGCTCAAGCAGCAGCCTGAGCTGCTCATACGGCAGCTGCAGCAGGGAGAAGCGCAAGACAAAGGCATGCACACATCTCTTCAGGGCATCCTACGTGTTGTGACACGCTGTCAGCACTGTCGGCGCCTACGGCATAGGTAGGCTAGTCAACAGGAGTGCCTGGGTGAAACCTATTGCACCAACAGTTATGTTCCTGAGGCTGCAGCTCGGCTCAACCCCACTGGTCCCGCTGCCCGCTGGTTTTGAGTCGCACGATGTGAAGGCGACGCAGCGCCATGCCTGCTTCCTGCTGTTGTCGCAACATCCAAGTGACCATGAACACACGCACCTCCTCGCCACCATCCCCAGTGGCTGCCAGGGCCGCAGACGCCTTCGCCAAGTTGGCCTTCAGCCCAGCAATGCTGGCGGCACCGCTCTCAAACAGCTTGTTGCTGAGGGCCTCTATCTCAGCCCTGTCCCTGGCATGCTGCTCCAGGTAGGCGGCCTGGTGCTCCTGCAGCTTGCTGGCCAGCTCAGCCAGCTGCTCCTCCCGCTCCTTCACCTTGGACTGAAGCTCACGCATGGCTGCCTCGGCTATGCTGCGCAGCTGCATGTGCACAACCAAGAGCAGCAACCCACATGACAGCAACATTCAGCAACGCCCACGGCACTTGTGCGATTTTCCACACGCCCTAGCGGCTTCACAGCCCCGGCGCATGTGCGTATCCCACAGTCAGCTATCTGGCACTGCCCCTGTGTTCAGCACTGAGTTCTTGAGCCTTGTAACGCATAAGCGATACAGACGCCGGCGTATGCACACCAACGCACCCAACACCAGCACCCATCTCCACAGCAAGGCTCTTTCAAGACTGCGACGCACCTGGCTGAGAGCTGTCTCATCTGCTGAGCCCAGTGTGACAGATCCGGGGGCGCCCCCCAGGGCTGCTAAAAGCTCGTTGCTCTGACCCTTGAGGCGATCCAACACATCATCATAGGCAGCCTGCAAGCAGGAAGGAACCCATGGATTGCGTCTCGCACGCATGTGCAACACCGTCGTATGTCGATGTGGGGCGACTTGACTGAGACAAGACTGTTGCGGTGGGGCGGCTTGGCATTCATGCAGCGGGGCACGCTGTCAATGTCGATCTTTGTGTAGTAACGGGCGGTGTAGGTGGCATCGCATCTGCTAAGACCCGTTACAGCAGGTCTCCTCATGGTCCTGCATCGTCACTCACCTGCAGATCCATAAGCTGCACCTCCTTGCGGTCCAGGGAAGACTCCAGCCGCCGCACCTCAAGGCGCATGTGCTCTGCTTCAGTGCGTGCCTGCACGATTCAACACATTCATTGTACTACTGGTTGACAGCTGAAGATGTAGTGCAACTGAGCTTTGTGCTTGCATTGTGCATGCATTTACTGCTTGCGCTGCCACGCACCCTACCGCTCAGCCAGCATGAAACAACCATGCATTAGGCGTACGTGGGGGGAAAGCGAATGCGCATGTGGCTTGAGCAGACGCAGGTCAATAAGCTCGCACGGGCATGCACTGTGTTGGTGGTCGTCTCATAACTCCGACGAGATGACAACCAACATAGTGCATTCCCGTGCAGCTGTTGATGACCAGGGTCCCCCCAAGCCAAAGGCACAAACTGTACAGCAGCACTCAGCATAAGCACCCCACGCATGGAGACAGTTGTCTAGGAAGATCCTCCGCATCGTGCAGCGTGCCCCTCACCTCTTTCAGGCTGTCGATCTGCTTGAGCATCAACTCCTTATCAGCCCCAGCAGACTTGGCAGCAACAACAGCACCAGGCGCTGCTGCAGCCTGTGAGTCCCCAGCATCTGGCGCCAGCAGGCTCTTGCTGCTCCTGGCTGTCTTGAGCTCCTCTAGCTCTGCTAGGTAGTTGCTGCTGCGCTCCTGCAGCCGCACCACCTGCACAAAATAAATGCAGCTCCCCAGCTCAGCACAGCGATGGTCTAGATGCAGGTCCAGGCTCATCCATCCATCGAGTACACCTGCCGGTCTGACACACGCGCTGTATCCGTTCTGTGCTGTTGGGCCAATGCCAGGCAAATGACACTGTGTTCTTACCTCTTCTTGCAACTGCCGCATGCGGGCCGCCAGCTCTGCCTTCTCTGCCTGCAGCCCTCCCTGGTGGCTGAATCCTTCCGCATCACAGCGCTCCAGCTGCTCACACAGCTCAGCATTGACGCTCTCCAGGTAGCCGACCTTCTGCCGCATCAACAGCTCAGCCCTGCAATGAAACCACACAGGTGTTACACGTACAATGCATGTGCGTGTACACGTGCTATGCCGGCTGCTATTCACCCAAGCACCAGACAGCCCTTCGCCGTTCAGCAGCCGCGGCAATCAGAAGTTGCAGAGTGGCCACCTACCTTGTGAGTCGCCCTGCCTCCAGTTTGAGGTTCATCTGCTGCTGCTTGAGGGCAGTCATCTCCCGATGAGCCTCGGATGCACCCCGGGACAGCAGCGCTGCGATGTCCTGCATGACCACAAGCAGTGCAGCAGCCATGCCGTCAACACCGCAGAACGCTCCTGCCAAGGCCGCACTGGGGCCGAGCCTTTCTGGTGAAATAAGCTGCAAGACCCAGTGATTGCATGTTGTCATTCAACTCAATCCCAGCCTGGGTCCATCCGCAACAAGAGCACTAGACAAGGTGGACGTGAAGGCGCACCGCATGGATATCAGTAGCCAGCTGAGCCTCATGTGCCGCATCTTCCAGCTTGCTGAAGCGCTTCACTGCAGACTCCAGGGCCTGGGCCTGCATGGCAGCACACAAAGCACCAGTCACTCCCTAGCCCACATGCAGAGGTGGCCGCATACCACAAGCATGGTCTTCAAACACCTGCGGCTGTGCTCAACAAAGGTGCTGCAAGGAGTGTGTTGCGCAAAGCTGGTGGCAACAAGAGGTGTGCCTGGCAGCTTACCAGGCTATCATTCTTGCACTTAAGCTGCTCGAGCTTGGCGGCCCATTTGGTCGCCTTCCAGGCCTCCACTCGCCCTGCCAGGCCTATCTCAAGGCGCATCAGCGTGTCCAGCAGCTCTGACTCAGCCCACCTGCAGACATTACAGTATGCAGCGCACTGTTCACTTGTTGAACTTACTAGCTGCTGAGGAAGCGGCCGTGCTGAGCAAGTGCTGTGTTGCAATGTAAAGATTTCAACATCGCAACACCTGCACAATTGTTGCAATGTGGCATCAGCCCAGCACAGCTGAGTGGAGGTGCAGCATGAAAGCCTGTCATGCATTTCTGAGGAAAGGGTGCATGCAGCCTGTGAGTGCACGAGTGAAAATGTTCAGTTGCCTGTAACCACTTACCTGGCCTGGTCTTGTGCCAGCGATAGCTGCACCGTCAGGCTTGCGACCTGCTGCTTCAAGCTGCGAGTCTGGCGCTCAAGCTCCACGCGCTCCATCTCACTGCGGTTCAGGGCACTGCGGGCCAAGCCCTCCTTGGCCCTGACGTGGTTAAGCTCGTCAGCTAGCTTGCCAAACTGTGCAGCAGTGTCAGAGGTGCTGGACAGCTCCCGCACAGTAGTCCTGCAGCAAGAATGCAAGACACACACACAGCCAACGCGTTGCGAGATGTGTGCAATCACCGACAGCCTGGCTTGGTCACGCGGGTGCATACCGCTAAGCGACCACCAGGGCTCCATACCATCGTGAGTGGCCAAGGTGGGATGGTAATGGCAAGGGTGATGCACCTTTTTGTTTGTGCAACTGCCGCAGCCTGCTCACGGTGCCATGCTGGATCAAGACTCATGAATGAGTATAAGGCAGCGGCGGCTCACTTCAAGTTGGTGATGTCTGCCAGCTGCCTCTGCCGCTTGCTGCCCAGGTCAGCCAGCTTCCGCTCAGCTTCTTCTGCTCTCAGCGTCAGCGCAGTCATCCTGCTCTCCTCCTGAGCAGCTGCTGCCTCAGCAACCTGTACCAACAGACAACAGCAGCACACGACGATACTCTTGAAGAAACAAGACAGCCTGTATGCAGAGCTCAGCACGCTGCCCAGTAATGGAAGGCCAGACATACTACTATTGAAAGTCCAAGAGATGGATCTTCATGATGGCATGGGTTGCAGGAGCCAGCACACCTGCAGGCGCTCTGCCATCTGCTCCAGCTGTGCTGCCGGCACCGATGCCGCCAGCCGCTGCTGCAGTCGGCCCTCCAGGGCCCTGCTGGTGGACAGCTCTGCCGACACGCTGGCCAGCCGCTGCTCCAGGTCGTTTGCAAGCAGCTGCAGGCGTGTGAAGCACACAGATAGACAGGCGTTTGGGACACAGCCAGCTTGACCAACGAAAGCAGACAGACGGCCAGCAGCCAGTGCTTGTTGCAAAAGGCCGTGACACGGCAACTGAGGGAAGACTAATACTTTTGCAGGCAGGGGCCAACATGGATTGCCACTGAGCAGCAGTCGATCCCCTGCCAACCTGTGCATCCTCCAGACTCTTGTTCAGGCGGTCCTTCTCCCGCTCCAACACCTCCATCCTCCTGTTGGCACTGTCAAGCTTGACCGTTGCTGCCACTAGGTCCTGGTTCAGCTGCAGCTGGACCTCCCCAGCATGCACAAGTGCGCTGCCGGCAGCAATAGTAATAGCCTGGGAGGACGCAGCAGCTGCAAGCTGGGGCCTGGAGCTCGGCGTGCTGAAGGCTGGGTTTGACTTGGATGCCAGGGTGCTTGGCAACTCCAGCTGCCGAAGCTTCTCCCTGCAAGCATGCACCACCGGCCAGCAGTGCAGTGCTACTCTGTTTGCTGCCTGCTTTGGCAACAAGGCTCAACAGTGGCCCATGTGGAGCATGCTTTGCCCCAAACTTGCAAGCAGGAAGACATTGTTGCACAGCACAAGAGCTGGTCTCTGCAGGAATGCAAGTATGCAGCAGAGAGACAAGGACCCGCGACACAGCCAACGCCACTCTGCCCACCTGAGTTCAGCCACGGTGTCACAGGCAGCATCATAACGGGGAATGAGGTCAGCCAGCTGCTGGCGCACTGCCAACACCTCCTCAACATCATCGCTGACGGCTGCATCACCCCACTGCTCCAGCAGCTTACGATGCTCCTGAGCAAGCTGGGAGTGCTTCGCCACCAGGGCTTGGTACGCCTGCAGCCATAACACATGGACACCATGTGCCAGTCAAACACACACAAGTGGAAACGACAAGATCAGTGGATGATGCAGCTGAGGCCTCCTGCCCCAGTCAATTTCAACACCCGCACTGCTGTGTGCTGGCGTGTGCTGGCCCCTATGCAGAAGCTGCTGCTGCTGCCTCAATCGTGGGTGAATGATGTGAGGTGCGCGGCACATGGCCTGCATGATCCAAGGCTCATTCAGCCTCCGCTTCCTTAGTCCACTTCTTGTGCATGGCATCTTGCATGCGGTGCAAACCGCTGCTGCGCACCTCAAGCGGTGCCGCATTCTGCAGGCACCTGTACAGCTGCTGCGTGCGCCGTGCGGCATCCGCTGCCGCCTGCTCCAGCCAGCGTATCCTGCTGCGGCATGTGCTGCTGCAGTCCTGCAGCTCCTCCTGCAGCTCCTCCACACGCTCACTGGCGGCTTTCTCGGCTGCACTGGCAGACTCCAGCTGCCGAGCCAGCTTGGCATGCTTCAACTGCAGGAAACGAAGGGCAACGCAGCAGAGGACACGCACAGTCCAGATGCGCTGGCTGCAGCCATCTACGGATGTTGCGAGACCTGAGTTTGCTTGCCGCCACCAATCTCCAACAAGCTAGCATACTGCATGGACCAAACACAGCGCGCCATCTTGTGTGCATGTTTGCAAGCAGTGTCTCACATCGCCGTTGCAGAAGTAGCCCTGCAAAGCTGAGCAGCCCACCATGGGGCCCGCTGTTCCTGGTGAAATTCAACAGAAGCCAGGCACAATACCTGAGCAACCGCCATCTTGCGCACTGCGTCGACATACTGGTGCTTGATTGCATCCATGTCCCCAGCCTCCAGTGTCTTCAGGGCCTGGTCTACTGCTGCCAACTGCGTGGTGGCATCTGCCGCCTCTGCCTGAGACTTCTTGAGCTGCAGCAGAATCATGGGCACACATGCACAGCTCCATCAAGAACAGACGCAACTGCTCAGCACTGCAGGAAGCGCTACATGGTCAAGCCTCCCCTAATAAGCAAGTCATGCAAGCTTGTGAGAGGAGGTGCCATCCACACCTCCCCCAACTTCACCTGGGAGAGCGCTGCCTACGCACCCAGACCAGCCGCAACACACAGTCATGTGTGAGTACAGCCAACTTTCATGCATTCCCGTCTGTACGGCGTGGTGCTGTGTTGCCATCAGACGCTAAGTTTGGGCTGAATCACCCACCTGTTTCTCTGCAGTGTGGCACTTCTGCTGCCAGGAGGCTGTGCTGTTTGAGTGCTCACGGTAGAGGAGCCTAACTTGATCAGACAGCTCTGCCATGTCAGACTGGTAGCGCCGGCATGCCGAGCTCATCTGCAACAATCACAGCACTTTGTCATTGTGATGCAATGTGGCCAAATCTTCCAGTCTGGCAGTGTGCATGCCAACTCACAAGGTGCTTATGGGACAGGGACCAAGTCACGTGCACAAGACAGATATCCGACACTGTTTCTGTGGCAAAGCCAGCAGCGCAACGTCCTGTGCCTGACCACACCAATGGTGTCAAGTGGGCATGACATCACGTGCTGCGAGTGTTGTGTGTTTAGAGCAGCTACCAAGGGTTGATTCTCAACACCCAAGCTCTGGCATACCTCGGTGAGCTCCAGCTCCCTCGAGTTGAGCTCCTCTAGGCACTCAATGAGCTGCTCCTTGATAGTGGCCACCTCTATCTCCAGCTGCTCATGCTGCTCGCGAGGCACGTAGTCGCCACCACGCCTTGCAGCCACAGCTGCAGCCGCCACACCTGCTGCGTCGCCATCTGGGCCACCTGCAAACCGGTTGGGTTTTGAGAAGAAAACCACAGTGCATGACCACACCCGGTTGGGAGTCAAGCAGACGCAGCAGTGCATGACCAAACCTGCAACCACCGCACGTGCGTTCTGATACCCACCGATGCAAGCCGTGCATCTTACATGGCGCATTCATCGTGTGCTGCTTCTTGCAAGAGGCTGCTTCAAGGGCCAGGTGCTCACCAGACAGCCCCAGGCGAGCCTCCATGGCAGCCTTGTGTTGTGCCAGTTGAGACAGCAGCGCATCTTTCTGCGCCAGCGACACCTGCGCATGATCAACACATACATCTCAGCACAAAACGCCCTGCACTGCATGGCAGGGAACCCTGCATCTGCAGTTGGAGCTTTGCCTTATGACTGCACGGTCCGTCAACCTGGCAGCTGCGATTATCTTGGTGTTCGGTGAGGGGTGGGGGTGTAGCTTTCCAGAATATGTGAACCCACCTGCAGCTCCACCACCTGCTTGGCAAGCTGCTGGAGGCGCTCCCGCAGCTCCTCCGCTGCAGCATCTGCCACAAAGTTTTCATCCAGCACAGCATGAGCACGCCCGTACCGCCTGGACGCATGCGCCTGCTGCTCTTCAGCGGTTGGGGTTGTGGCTGCTGTCACGGCAGCCATGGTTGCACTGTTGCTGGCTGCTGCTGCTGATGCTGCCAGGTCCTTCAGGAGCATTGAGGTCACCCGCTCTGCGTCTATGAGCTTGTCAATGATGGTGTCTGTGAACTGCTTGTACTCAGTGTCACTGATCTGGCGGTGCTCAGCTGCAGGACAAGAAGCGACACCAACAGGTACACGACAGCCACTTGCATGCCAGCGGCTTGGCTATACGCAGCATCCACACGTACTGCCGTTCCCAATCTTCAAGCACAAGGTGGCTGGCTGGCAGGCTCAAAGGATTTGCCAGCAGTGTTGGCCAATATGCGTAGTCCATACCCTATGGGTTGTTTGCATTGCTGCACAGCACCCACTTGATGCGCCAAACCTAGCATGCCCCTCACACATCCTGGCTGATGGCTGCCAGCCAGAAGTGGCCCAAAGGAGCTGCAACCGACCTTCCAACCTGCGCTCACCTAGTGCTTCGCTCATCTGCCGCAGCATCTTCAAGCAGCCCAGTAATGCGCCCCGCACAAGCTCCACCTGCGTGGCCTTGATGCCTCCCACCACCCCAGCCGTAGCCGACGCAGCTGCTGCTCCCCTGCTGCTGTCGCTGCCGTCAGTGTGGCTGGACAGTCCAGAGAACAGGTGCTGCAGGTTGGCTGCATGAGAGCCGTGCTGCCCAGCTGTGCCCACTGCCGCAAGAGCAGACATGCTGCCACTGCTGAGCTCCGTCAGTGCTGGGCGCATGTTGATGGGGATGTCTGCGTAGGCCATGACCTCAGCCAAGCGCACCTCCAGGAACTCAATCTGCACAGCACACGTGTGCGGACATATACACACAAACACTGAGCACCTTTGACTCTCATCTCTGGTAACGGCTGGTTGCATGAAAGCAACTGTCCACAAACATCGGCAAAAGGGTAAGGTTCAGCACTGCGCGCATTTGGAAGCCCCCTCTCACTCAGCACTGCAAATCATGCCCGGCAACACAAGGGCGGCAGTCTGTCGACATAAGCGTTGATTCACAACACCCACAGGCCCTGACCATGTTCCCTCCATCAGCAGCGTCCACTAACTGCGCCTGCCCCGCCTCACCCGCTGCTGCAGCTGTGTCACCAGCCGCTCCTCAGGGTTCCGTCCTCCCTTGAGTCCCTCAACATACTCCTCAAGAAGGAGAAGCTGCTCGGGGGTCAGCCCCATCTCCAGTGCTGTCTTGCCGTGGTACTTGGCCCTGAACTTCACTTCTAGGCGCAGCTTCCTTCGCTCCTCCTCAAGGTCAGACACCTGCACACCACAGGACACCACAGCCCCAGTATCAAAGATCTTGAGCGTAGGGACGGGTGCCCATGAAGAAGTTTGCATGAGCACCACACAACACCGCAATACTGACCATCTGCATCAGCTGCAGCCAACAGTGCGCTGCCACCGGCAGCGCTATGCCACCAACATGCATCTGGCCCACAGGCTTTCACGATGAACACAATGGGATTCAGCAGAAGATGTTGCAAGCATGGTACCACAGGCACAGGAGCCTCAACTTGCACAAACCGACGAAGACACAGACAGTGGCCGCACCTGCCGCTCCAGCAGCGAGTTCACGCTGCGCAGCTGCGCAATGGTGATGTCCTTCTGCAGCTTCACTCCTGCGGTGTCCAGGGGATCATCCGGAGGCAGCCCTGCCTTGCGCCGCAGCAGAATGGCTTCATCCGACAGGTCCTCAAGTGCAGCCGACAGCTTGTTCACCTGCGTGCATCAAAACTATGGTTGACTGCATGGCTTGTGCAGGCACCAGCTGTCGCCATTCACGCAGTGGTGATGGGGTGCAGGGGCGGTCAATGCATGAATACATCTCCCTGCTGCGCTTTCAGATATGAGCCAGCAGTGGTGCATGTACAGCTACAGGATCAGCATAGCCACGGTGCTGATGAGCGACCTTGAAAGTGCTGACAGGTGGCAAAAGCCTGCAGGCCCTGTCCCCGTGCGGCAAGGTGCTGCAGGCAGCGACACACCTGCTGCACCAGCTCCCTGACCCTGTTTTCTCCAGCACCCACTGTGTCTTTCAGCTGGCGGATTTCCAGCGCAGCCTGCGTGCACAAACACAACATGTCAGGCCCCACCGGAGCAGCGACCAAGTCGGCACTGCCCATCCATGTTCACAAGTCCTGCAGGCGCCACCACGCAGCCACTGCAACCACCTACCTTTAGCACATACTGCAATGACTGTCAGACACATGCATGGCAGTAGTAGCCAGGCAACCCCAAGCATCTCATGCCGCCCACCTGAGGAAGGCCATACACCCCTGACTCGTACTGTGCCATTCTGGCCGTGGCATCTCCCAAGTTGCCCTCCAGCCTGCTGACTTCCTCTTCCAGCACCTCCACCTGCTTCTTTTCCGTCTCCAGGTGTCCCTCCAGGAACTGCACGCGCCTGCTGAGCCGAGCCATCTCCTCCGCCTGCCTACCCAGGGCCCTGTCAACCTCCTGGCCCACATCTGCTTCCAGCTGCTCGTACGCCTCAAGCAGCAGCACCTGCAGCAGTCAACCACAAAGAACGTCACCGCCTGCATTACTTCCTGCTCGGTCAGAACTTGTGCGCTGCCAACCTGATATGTTGAGTGTTTGATGCATGTGCTGGATGCAATGCAAGTGTGCGCACAATTTTGCTTCGAGTGCCTGCACTGTTGCAGGAGCACAGCTCAAGGCTGAGATAGGCCCCTCTGCACTGATAGCATGCCCATAGTCACAGCATGTGGCTGGCTCCATTTTCCGATGGTTTCTTGTCTTGTTGTGGGCTGCCCCAGCTATGTCTTGCCAGCTATCATGGCGGCAACTGTGAACAATCATACCCACCTCGTTTTCCTTTGCTTCATCCAGGGCCTTCTTCAAGGCTGTCAGCTGTGCCTGGGGGCTGCCCTCAGCGCCCTCCCCATCAGCACCACCAGATCCGCTGCCACCGACCCCAGAGCCGTCACCAGCCAGGCCGCCTGCGCCATTGGCCTTGTTGCCTGTGGCGGCATACAGCCGGGCCTCCTTCCGCAGAGCTTCGATCTGAGACACAAGAGAGCTGCGCTCCTCGTCCCAGGACCTGCAGGACACTCCAAGACACACTGTCAGCAATCGCCCGCAGTCTGAACTGAACGGCTGCAAGAGCCAGCTCAGCCCTTCACACTGTGCTGAGCAGCTGGCAGCTGCTGGCTCACCTGTACTGCCGTGCAAAGCGCGCCTCAAACTCATCCAGCAAGGCCATCTTGGCTGCCACGTCTGCCCGCAGCTCCTCTGCCAGGCCCATCACTTGCACCTTCTCCCGCGCCAGCACCTCGGCCCTGTCATCTGCAGCTGCAGCCGCTAGCCGGAGCTCCTTGGCCTCCGCATCAAGCAGCAGGATCTTCTCAGACACCTGTGTGGCAGAACACATGCGCAGGAAATAATGTGCAGGAAATGATCACTGCACACCAGCTGGCGCCATCGTGGTTGACGTGAGTCCCTGGTGTCAAGCACTGAGCTAGCCTATCACAGGGCAACAGGGGAGCAGCTGCTTTGCCAGCAGGCGCTGCTGAAACGACTGCTACTATCTTGATCAGCCAGGGGCCTCTGCCTTAACTGGCGTTGCTAGCACCCACGCGCTTCAGAGTACCAACGTGCTCCCACCCACCTGCAGGTTCTCCTCCTTGAGAGCCTCAAGCTGCGCCCTGAGCTCACAGTTGGATGCCTCTAGAGCACGATTGTCTTTTGTCAGCCGCTCAATCTTCCATTCTTGCTGCCGGATGGTTTCCTGCACAGCCAAGACAACACGGTGGCTGGAGCATTGCCCCACAACCCCACTGACATGTGCAAGTCAACTGCTTACACCGGCTGCTGCTGGCAGGTGTTGTGCCTCCCCGCACTGTTTGCCAAAAAGGTGAGCCACAGTACTGCAGACATTGCTGCACTGCTGCCATTGATGCTACTGACTGCTTACCGACAGCTCCCGCTGCTGCTCCCTGCCATGGCCCTGCGCTGTCAGTGCCGCGTACTGCCCACGCAACTCATCAAAGTCGTCCCGCAGGCGGGTCAGCTGCTCCCTCTGGTCCAACAGCTCGTCATCCTTGCGCTTGATTACGTCATCACTGCGCTGCAGCCTGCAGACATGGCATGCACATGGAAACACACATATCAAGGCCAGCTGCAGCAGCTGCCGGGGGACTGCTGGGGCTGCTGCTGTCTTGTGCGCATGATTGCCTTACTGTTCTGCATGCATGCCTTTGTGCAGCGCTGCTGCAATTGCTGCGCTAGGCTGGATGGCTGCCTGTGCTGCTGCTGCTGCTGCTGCCCGCACCTGCCCTCCAAATCGTCAACCGTGGCGCGGTCGTGATCGGTCTGGTCGATCAGCTGGTTGTTGGCCTTGCGTTCCTCATCCAATGTTTGCCTCAGCTCCTGTGCATGCAATGCAGAACACACGGTGAACAGACTGAACAGACCACAGCACAGCATAGCATGAGCAATGCCTCTGCTGCATGGCACTCAGCATCGACTGGCCAGTGGTGCTTGCGTGGCACTTCACGCTAGACTGCTTATCGTTGCAGCCAAAGCTGCTGCTTCCTACCTTGAGCTCCAACTCCAGCTCCTTTGCATCACCAAAAAAGCCCTCCTGGTCCCTGAGCTCCCTGAGCTCTGCTATCTCCCCCTCCAGGCTCCTGTTCTGATCCTCAAGCTCCTGCAGGAGGCAGCGGGAGAGTTGTGTGACTCGTAATTTGATGCCAGGACGGCAAGCGTTCTGTACAGCAATGCCATAGCTGTCTGGCAGATGTGTCAACAGCAATCCCTCCAACGCCTCATGGCACGGGCGAGAATGCTATTTTGTTTGCTGGTGCTGGTCGGCTGCAGATGGTCCATGATGGCACTGGTGGCATGCATGCATGGCGTATCACCCACCCTGAGATCACCCCGCAGGGTGTTGTTCTCTGCCAGCACGGTCTGAGCTTCTGCATACTGCACTTCCAGGCCCAGCTGCAGCAGCCTCGTCGTGCGCAGCAGCAACTCCACATTCTCTTCTGCTGTTAGGCTGGTGTCTGGGTCTATGTATCCTGCCTCCAGGTCCTTTGCTGTCCGGATGACATCATCCACCTCTGGGTCTTGCAGGTGGAAGCCCTGCAGTGGCCAGAGGCATGAAGGTCCCATAAGATTTAGCCAACCCACCAACTTCTTACCTCCGAACAGCTGCAAAGCAGCTCCAGCAGGTACAGCTGCATCCAAGGCACAAGCTGCCACATCATGCCCAACTGCACAACTCCTTCACCTGCTGCATAGCTGCATCATCAGGGCTGATGGCAACGAGCTCTGCCAGCTCATGACCACTAAATGGATGTACTCTAGGATGGAACTCCATGGCAGCTGTGTTTGATTCAGCAAGCTACCTTGCCGTGTGCCTCAACACTGCTGTTGCATGCTTGTGTTCTGCCTGAAATGCAGCTGCACGTTGGCTGTTGACAACTGCATCTTCCATCACGTGTTGAACAACGCACTTCGATGCAGAATTGAACGTCAGAAGTCGGTGTGAGCCGTGACAGCTGGGAACCATTTGACTGTTTAGTCATCTTGTCATCTTCAGCCTCTTTCAGAGCCAAGGCGCTCTGCAGACAGCCTGTATAGCCTTCTCGACCATCAAAGTACGATGAAGGCAAGTCTCAAAGTCACGCCCTTTACCCATCCATGCTGATCTTGATCATGTTCCAGAGCAGCAGTGCGTTTCTCACAGTGCCCACACGATGTACTTTCATTTCTTGATGTTCATTACAAGTCCCTGTTGGTGGTAGACGGAGAGACTGGCTGGACAGGGGAGTGAGCTGCAGGCAGAGGGGGCCCCTCTGAGGGGCCCCCAGGGGAAAGCAAGGCAAGGATGCAGCAGGGGATGAGAGGCTCCCAGGTGGATCAAATCAGCAGTGTTTATCAGCTCCATATGGTGATCAGGCCGGACCTCGACCGCGTACAGAAGTGCCAACTTGTACCTGCAGCTGCTGGGCCGTCCTTGCAAGGCCAAACACCAATTGCCTGAAGATTGACTTGCAAGAATCCCCTTTGGCAAGCATTTCCTTTGGCGTGCTTGCCGGTAGATGCCTACATCCACACCCTATACCCCTTGCTCAATGTCTCCCCCCCCCCTGCTGCATTTGGCGAAGAGGCCCAGCCTCACTGTGTCCTTGCACAATTTGATGACAAAACCATTCAGACTGCTGGCTGCAACTGCTTCGTACTGTCCACGTTGAGAACTTCGCTCAATCAGTCAGGAACAAAGGGCCACAGCTGCTGTTGGCGACACACCATTCTACAGCGATCAAGCCACACACAGCCAAGCCTCAACACAAACAACAGGCACACTTGCTCAGTACTGCAGAGCTGGACTGCCATACATCTGCAGCTGTAGTGACACACATCTATGCTACTGCTGCAGGGTTGCTCATCTTCTCAAGCTTTGACCCCATCAGTTTGCCCATGCCCATGTAGAACTGCTGGACCTGCAGAGCACCAAAGCAGCCACAGTATCATCGCAAGGGGGGAGAGGGGGCATGCAGGAGCAGTGGCATGGGGGAGCAGTGGCAAGCCGCACCCTCAGCCCCTTAACTTGAATCGCTGTGCCTCAGGCTCGTCAGGAAACGCACCGCAGCTGCAGTAGGTGCTGCCAGGCGGTGGATAGAAGATGCATGCACAGCATTAGCTGCAAGATTGCACGCCTGCTGCCCCACCTTTGGGTTTTTAGCATGCTTGGCAAAAGCCTTCGGGTCTCGCGCCACCTCAGCCACAGCAGCCATCACCTCTGGGTCATCAAAGCCTGCAGCAGCAGCTTGCGCTTTGTGATTTTGCTACACACTGTGGTTCAGCCGCCTGTCGGTTTAGTGTGCCCCTACTGCCTGTCACTGCCTGCCCCCAGACAAGCTTTGCAGCTTGAGGACGGCTGCAAGAAGGGCAGGACCCTACTCCCCACTGCTTGGTGGGCATGGCATGCACAAGGCTCACCGTGCAATTCCCAAACACATGGCAGCATGCTTGAGTAACACACCTGACATGAGTGTGGAGTCCTGTGCAACAGCAGACACTGTGTCTGGAGTGGGTTTCAGTGCTGTGATCAGCTGGGACTTCATGGCTGCCAGTCGCTTCTCCTGCTCGTCTGGTGGGATCATGAAGCATTCAGGGATGGCTTTACTGCCTGGCTGCTGTGGCTGCGCTTTGAGCACTGGCATTGGCTGCTGAATGCTGCTGCTGCTGTTCGACGGCGCCTGCAGCAGGCAGGCAGCAAACAACAGCACACGGAGACCATGGACGAGCTGCTGAGGAATGCCCAGTGCACATCGTGCATGCGTGTCTGCTGCTGATACAGGTACGGACACAGTTGCATCAGATCCAAGAGCATCCTGGCACACATGCCTGTTGCCCTCCTCCCCCCTCCCCATGACCAACCACAGCAACACCACCTCTGCTACTCACTTGTGCGCTGCTGCTTTGCTTTCTGCTGCTGCTGCTTGGCTTGGCATCCAGAAAACCCTTCATAAACGGCTTTTTGGTGGCTTCGGCCTTGCTTTTGACTGGTGGCGGCAAGCAACTGGCCTGCTGTGTGCCTGCACTGTCAGTCACTGCAGCTGTCCGCAAGTCGCCCTCTTGCAGGCCTGCTGTCCCGATAATGCTGTCTGCCAGCTGCACGGCATGCAGCTGGTCTGGTAGGCTGCTCAAGGGAGGTGGGGCATCTGCATGTGTACATATCCATAAAAATATGTCAGCACTTCCTGGCAGCACCATGCAGCGCCCAAAGTGCACACACTGACAAGGTCCAAGATGAGCTGGGCAGCAGATGCAAGGATATGCCGACCCAGCAACAAGGACTCACCGTCATCCCACTCACAAACACTCATGTGGTTGTTGTCATGCATGACTGCGTGCATCTGCACCTGCTGTGGGCCACCTCTGCAAGGTGCTGGTTGGATCTACTGCTCCAGATCCTGTTTTCTTGATTTCGCAGTTGCACCGCACCTACAGTGCTCTAATGACACAGAACCGACACGAATAATGCTTACACATGACCTTGAGTGCCTGCACGCAAACAAATTCAATGATTCCGAAAGACGCGCCTTTCAAATCACAAACCCTCAAGAACACAGGATCAAGCTTACCGATGAATTCATATACGCAGAGGTGTCATCAAACGAATGTTGGTGACGTGTGTGCACAGCATGGTCGTCCAGCTTGGACAGCTCACCAGGTGACCACAACAACAGCATGGCAGACACAGGGCTCCACAGCATTAAAGCAGGCCAGTCTGGTGCCGCTGATGCCATACACCACAGGTTTTGGACCTTGCTTGCAGCTGGCCCCAGGTAGGTGTTGTTTTTTGCCAGCTCAACCACAACTGCAAGGGCTCAAAAGCAGTAACACCATGCCACGCGCTGTACCACCTGTGCAGGCTGGTGTGGGACTCTGGGCTCACATGTTCCTTCCTGGCATCCTTCATATTCGCGTTCTCTGCACTCTTTGTCAAGCTGACAGGCGGAAGGGTCCCTGTGCTGGAAGTATGCCTTGTCAGAAGCTCCATATCAGCAGCACTGTCGCTGGCGCTCATGCACCTCAGTGGCATGCCTTGGAGACTGTTCTATGGCAAGAAGAAAAACCTCAAAATACTGTTTTTTGCGGGGTTGTTGTGGCGCCTGCAGCATGGTGAGCATTCCCAGTCACTTAGTTGCTTAGGTTCAGCCACCATCATCAGCATGGTGCTTCATTTGTAACTGTTTTCATGAAGTGCGCCAGAGTGCACGCGCGACATTGCAGCATACATGGCATGTTGGGCGCATGATCAAGGCTTTGCCATGCTGTGTTGCAGACCACATACTACGTCGCCCTGTTCATGCTCCCACTGGGTGATGCTGTGACCATCAACCTGGTTGGGCCTCCAGTGACAGCAATCTTTGCCCGACTGCTACTCAAGGAGCCACTTGGGTGAGCAGCAGCTGATTTGCGGAGGTTTCTGGTGGTGGTTTGCGACAGGGACTGGGCAATATGAGCAGCAGATAGGATCAAGGCGGCAGCAGTCGCCTTCAACCTTTGGTGGCATATGTTGTCCTGCAGGCTGCAGCAACATTAGCCGCGTGTGTCACGGTCAGCTGTCTGTGTGTGTGTGGCAGCTACAGCACAACACGGCAGATGGGGTAGCAATTCAGTCACTGCAGTTGCACGGGGTGCTGTAGTACAGCCCCTTTGAGCGACCTACATGAGACGCTCCACTCTGAGTTGAGCAATATTGGAGGCAATGCAGCTACTTGCAGCACAGCTTGGGCTGCCACCGCCACACCAGCAGTCGTCTGTTGCTTGGGCCATGGCCCATGGTGCGGCACTTGAACCTTAGCACCCATCGCTGGGCTGTTGCAACAACGCAGGTACCGTGGCCTGGCAGGCTGCATCGTTTCGCTTGCTGGGGTTGCCTTTGTCGGCCGGCCTCAATTCCTGTTTGGCAGTGGCCATGAGGAATGGGCACGGACGCGCGCCATAGGCACAGCAGCAGGCATCCTCAGCGCTGTGCTGGGCGGGGGCTCCAGCATGACGATTAGGATCATTGGCGGGTCTGAACCAGCCGCAGTGATAGGTGAGTGTGTTTGGCAGCATGCCATGCCAACGGCGGTGAGTGCCAAGGAGCTTGAAGCATCCGTAAGGTACATCGTCTTGCACATTCATCTACTTACTGCCAGTGCTGACAGCAACATATACATTTTGTATCCACTCTATCAGCGACTCTCCCTTGTGCAAGTGTGGCTACTACAGCACAGCATGTCAGCGTGCAGCACAACCCAATGCCATGCAGCAGCATTGGCCTGCATCGTGCCACCCATAACATCCTGCCCTGCTGCATTTTTCTTGCTCTTGCACATGCTTTGCAGCTCTGTGGTTCCACACGGCAACAATGTTGCTGTCAGTGTTCCCCCTGCTAGCTGGTGTCCCCAACAAGCCGGTGCTGCTGTCAGGGCCTGATGCTGGCTACATGATGGGTGTGGCTGGCACCTCCTTTGTGGCGCAGCTGCTTGTCACAAGGGGGCTGCAACGCTGCCAGGCGGCAAAAGCAGCAGCCATGAGCTTCACACAGGTATGGTCATTGGCGCATGGTGCTCCTCAGGAATCTGGCCCCAGCCTGTGCGGCATTGAATGTTTTATAGTATGGCTCAGGTAACACATCGAAAATGTTCCTAGCTCAGCCATTTGATGACGCATCATGCAGTGCAGCAGCAACGGTAGTGTCTGCTTGCATGCTTGCAGGTGGTCTACAGCAACATCATGGGTGCTGTGTTCTTTGGTGACAAGATGACCCTGAGCAGCGCCCTAGGAACCCTCCTGGTCCTAGCCGGCGTGCTGTTGGTCACCCTGCGCTCATCAAGCACAACCAGCAACACAGACAAAGATGCAGCAACAGCCCCAGCCACCACAGTTGCCGCACAAGGCACCGAGAAGCATCCTTACTCTGCAGATAGTGACCGCGTGTCGCTGCTGTCAGACCATTACATGCGCAGCCATCTGGCTCCTGCAGGTCCAGCGTCAGCACAGCTAGCAGAGGATGCGGCTGGGGTGGCAGGAGCCCTGGCAGTAGTCAGGCTTCGCTCCGCCGGCAGCCTGGGTCAGGGATCCAAGCACGGCCCTGGCCCCCACCTCGACCCTGCTGGCGAAGCAGAGCAGCTGCTAGCACCATCACATGCTGACAGCGCATCCGTACAGGATGATGACACCCAGCCCATGGAAGAGGAGAAGGGCCTGATCGCTCAGATTGCTGCCAGTGCTGCAGCTGCACTGGGTGGGGAGCTGTGTCCAGCAGGGTCTGCGGTGCAGGCGCTAGAGCTGTCGCGGCAAGTGTCACGGCAGCTTGCGTGCTCCAGGGCTGTGTCTCAGATGTCTCGCCAGCCCTCGCAGTACCTCTTCGGGTCGCCGTCAGCATTTATGACAGCACCAGGGCTGCCTGGGATGTCAGGTGTGCCGCGGGGACAAGCTTCTTTTCAAGCCCAGCAGCAGGGTCAGGGTCAGGTGCAACCCCTGGTACAGCAGGTCAGCCGGCAGGGTGACTCTTCAGGTGTGGTGGAGCAGGAGGCGCAATCACAGCAGCAGCAGCAGCAGCACAGCAGGGTGGAGGTCCAGACAGCGGCTGCCGCCCCTGGCGGAGGTGGTCTGAAGCAGGCGCTGCTGTTGGTTGACAGCACACCCGGCAGCCCTGTTGGCAGCCCCCCAATGCAGCGGCTGCCCCAGCAAAGGGAGCCGCAAGAGCAATCAGAAGGCACTGAGAAATAGGGTAATAGGGGCGCCGGGGCCTTAGGTGTCGGGTGCATCTGTGATTTACTTGTCTGTGTAGCAACTTGATGTCAAGGGCAGTGTGTCGAGCACTGAGAGCCCTGACGACGCAGTGCCACTGCCTGAGGTTTGTTCATGCAGCGCCATCGTCGGCTGGCGACTCTGTCCTCAAATGTTTGGTTTCAATGTGTGTATTGCCGCTGGTGCAGCCTCTGTCGGGTTTGCGCATAGCATGACCTTGCAGATATTGCCTATCATAATTCTGGGTGGCACACCTGACACCGTTAAGGGCCTAGATTGCACAGCACAACTCGTTGTAGTAAGATCGCAGAGGCTGAAGCTGCCGTGTCTGCCAACGAAAAGAAGTAGTAATACACTCATGTCATGTCATTCCTGCTCATTGTTATATACTCATGTTATATACTCATGTTGATGCAATTGCCTCCTGCATGCTGCTTGCAAGCCTTCACCCAATCATTTGGCCTGACTATTACCTGCATTGTGCCTGTCTGCAGCAGTAGCCAGCATATTTTGTTTGTTGTGTGCCTCAGGCTTGGGCATTTGCATCGGACCCTGGCTTGGGGGTGTGCCATTTTTGTTGGGTTCTGCATGCACATGGTTGGTTTGATGGAGCCCATCACCCTGTGAGCTGTCCGACTCCCTAAGTGATTTATACGGGATTGATCTGAGCCTGGCCTCGCCTACCCATATTTGCATTCGTGAGCCCTAGCAATGAGTTGTGACCGCATGTGACGTCACGTGCGGGGTGACCTACAAGCACGACATCGTAAGTTTGAAGAACAGGCCAACATTGCAAACACAACAAGAGCGCTCCCTGACCCACAGCATTCCAATGCATTGCAGCATTGGCTGTGTTGCAACACTCAGCACACCAGGAACACCACATTTCAACATCATGACGGCACGCAATGCCTGTCAAAGCTGCGAAAACCTCTACCCTGAAAGCCGCAACACAGCCCCGATCTGTCGCCATCTCACAAACAACTTCCAGCTGCAGACAAGCAGGCTCAGGCTGCTGCTGATCAGCAACCGCACCTCCACACTGGTGCACAGCGCCTGCCAGTTCCAGCCGAAACAATGCGCAAACAGCAGCTGAGTAACAGCTGCACTTGCCAGCCAACCCGCCACCCCCCAATAAAACTCGCCCATCCGGTGACGACAACTGCTTCAGCTGCAGCTCAGCGCTGCAGCAGCAGCAACAGCCATCCCTCTGGTCCCACCCATTGCGGCAGCCGCATCGCAGCTAGGCACCATGCGCGCCCCTCCTGCTACCCCTGCTCTTGCTGCATCCCACTGCCCTGTGATGCCTCAAAGGGAAGACAGACATAGGCCAGGCACTACACTTGTTGCGCTGCGAGCACTGCTGCAGTCCAGATCCCACCCCCCAGCACTGGGACTCCGCTGCTGCATCTACTGCCAAAACATTCCGCCGCTGCTGCAGGGAGCCAGTGCATTCAGCGCAAGGCTGCGCTGGGGCAGCTGAGAGCACCATGCCCTTGCTGCTGCCAACACGGCTGACTTGTGCTGCAGCCAGCACAACCGCCCTTGCTGCTGCCTACATGCATGTCCTTACCGCCGCCGCCTGCACACAAACACAGCTGCTGCCCCCACGCACACCCCATGCTGCCAACTGCACGCACACCATCGCCGCTGCCTTGCTGCCGCCGCTGCAGGCGTTGCTGCTGCACGGCCGCCCTTACGACTGCACGGCCAGGCGCTTGAGGTGCTCTGTGAACACCTGCAGGCTGACATCATCCGTCATAATGACTTCGCTGCTGAGGGCATTCTGCGCTGTGTTGTAGGTGGCACTGGGGTTCAGCTTCGCCAGCAGGTAGCGAGCCTGAACACAACACACATATGACACAGCAGGAGACCACCGCACATTCAGCTGAGGGCCATGCCAATCGCACTCCCAACAATTGCCAACATGTGCAAGCAGCGCAAGCGCCAAAAGGAAACATGCACCCTGCCGGCCGGCAGCAGAACTGCTATTGTCAGGATAAAAGCTGGTGGGTGCCGCCAACTAAACACACGAATGCTGCATGTGCTCAATCCCCGGCTCCTGCTACTGCAGTGGGATCCTGGCGAACTGGTGTGCAAACACACACAGCTCGCGGGAGCATACGCAGGGCTATTACATACCTGGCTGCCGTTCTGGTCGCAGTCCACGATCTTGGGCACTGGGAAGCGCCGCCGTGCGATCTGCTTGGCTTCCTCCTGTGGCGCCGCCAGCAGCTGCTTGAAGGCTTCATGCTCCGGCTACAGCGGCAAAACACACATGACACCTTGTTGGATAGCGCTCTGCTGATACCACAACTTACCTCAGTCCCACTGCCGCCACAGCGTGCACTCTGCAGCAATACGAGCACCTAACCCATGCCACGACGGCTGGCAGCACCAGCCATGCTGCACACACGCTTCAAACGAGGATAGGGCAGGGCGTGTTATCCTGTCTCTTGATCCATTGGACGTTGCTGAAACAACAGCAGGCATACTGTTCATGTCAGCTGCATGCGCCCTCGATTTCAACCACAAGCCACCTCCACAGGTCCACCCCCTGCTGGAAGGTCACAAACAGCCCTTCACCCCCCCAGACCTCCTCACCCGCAGCTGGTAGTTCTCCTTGCGCCACTGCGCCACCGTGGTGCCGTGGAAGATGACCACGTAGAAGTAGGCGTCCAGAAGCAGGATGCGCTCCGGCTGAATGCTGCTCACGTCCAGCAGGGCCGGCTCAACACCCGAGAAGCTGTAGCTCACAAGCTGCGGCTGGAACATGGCCTGCAGGAGTAGACGGGCACACATTAGGTCAGGACATAGACGTGAAGGTGCGGGGCAGGAACGGGACCCGCGGCGTGCAAAAGAACGCACACGCGCATGGTGACAGGACAGCAGCCCAAGCAGGGTCAGTGCACGCGGCTAGGCCAAGCAGACCTGCACGGCTGCGAGCTGTGAGTCACCCAACCGTGTGACAGGTCGCAGCCATTGCTAGCTGCTGAAGCTGTGCCTCACAAGCACCATACTGGGTCCAAGGCCACGTCATGCGTCAAACTATCATGCTGCCGAGTTCATTCTTCATATGCAGCAAGCTCACCACTGCGTCCAGCACAGGGACCTTGAACAGCACGAGCCTGAAGTGTGCTGTCTCATCTGGACCAAAGCCAAACACCTACAGCAGCACACAACAGGACACAGATGACAGCAGGGCTCAACATGGTGCACACTACCAGCTGGGAGCTGGCCATACGCAGCTCGCTGCATCTGCTGCAGTAGCATGCCGCAGATAGCGGCCACCCACAGCACAAAACCAACCATGCTGATGGTCAGCACCACAGATGCAGACGGCTCCTGCTGGTGGCCATCGGTGCCTAGTTGGGGCTCTGCCTGCAGCCAAACCACTAAGAAGTGTGACATGACCTGCTCTGCGCAGTGCCCACCTGCACGAAGGGGCTGCGCCGCATGTTGAACATGAACTGCGGGAAGTAGGACAGGTTCTGGTGCAGCAGGAAGCTTGCCGGGTCGTCCTTGCGGTACTCAGCAAACCTGCAGCCAGACGGCAGCAAATGGCAGCAAATGAATGGATGAGAAGAACAACACAACTGCATCAACACCGTGACAAAAGGTGATGGCTTTAACCTGAGCGTGACTGGAACATTGACCATCTACCAAATTTATCACAGTGCGCTTGAAGCTTGCGGGGACATAGTCCTATCTTGGGTACAAACCAGCGCTTAATTGGTTGCTTCATCATCTGAACGTGTTGGGAGCATGGCTCACCTCTGGCACAGCCTGATCAAGCTGCGGTCCAGGAAGCGTGTGGGGTCAAAGTCGTCCTCTGTCTCCATCTTGTATGTCGCCAGCCGCGCCATCAGGGCCGCAGCGGTCTCCTGGTCAAACCCGTTGATCAGGTCCGCGCTGTTTGAGCCGTCCGTCCAGAAGCGCGTCAGCGTCGTCACGCGGCAGCGCAACTGCCCGCTGAAGTGTAGGTAGCGCGTGATGAACTGCAGGAATAGCTGCTGACCCTGCGCACAACCAGCGGGGAACGATACAAGACAGTCAGATGGCTACACCGTGTAGCCTACACGCTTAGCTGCTCGCACTGCTCAGCAAGTAATCAGGTGGACCCTTCCAAACTGACCGTCAAAGAGAGTGGACTGCATTTGTTGCTGGGTTGATGTGCGCACATCCCATGCAGGGCCAGATCCATGTACCCCCCCCCCCCACAAAGACAATGCCACATCAAACGGCACCAGTGCAAACCACAGTCTGGGCTTGGTGCGCACCTGCCCCTGGTCGCCCTGCGACTGCCCGCCGCCTGTGATCTCAAACATGACTGCCACTGTTGTGTCATGGTCCAGCCCCTGCAGCTTCCACTGGCAGCAGCCGCCAATGCCCACTTCCGCATCAGCAACAGAAGGGCTCTTCTTCTCGCCTCGTGCGGCATGACCTAGCAGCCCGCTGATCTGCACAGCCAAGGAAAGACGACCAGCAGGCGGTGGCACAGATGTTTCCGAAGTGCGCAAAACCTCTGCAACTAGGACCTTGGCACACCAACTGTCCAGCACATGTTGGGGCATAGCGCTGCAGCGTTTGGGTCTGACGTAAATTCGAGAAGCAGCAGCCATCTGTGTCTGTGCCCCTGTCTGCAACAAGGGTGTATTCACAGCTATATGATAACGGCAGCATGCTGTGTTGCTGAGGACCAGCATGCTTGGTAACCCAGTGGGGTCAGTGCGCACCTTGATGTCCCTTGAAGGCAGCACCTCCAGCGTGGCATGGCTGGACATGCCCAAGAAGCCCTCCTCATCCTCCCTGTGTGGTTGACAGCACATACGACAACACAAAAAACAAGCGAGCCTGTCAACCCCGGTACAGTAAGTTGCCGCCCGCAACACACCCCACTTGAGCATACCGGCAAAACAGTCGTGCTTCTGCCATGCTGGAACAACCAATTAAGGCAAGAGCACTGTGCCCCGCCGTGTGCTGCAACATCCGCCATGTACGTACCGTGCAAACATGCGTTTGAGGCTGTCCTTGAACACCAGGTTTGTGAAGCTGTCGATCTGCACGCACTGCCCGCCCGTGAGCTGCACCATCTCCTTCATCTCATACAGGCCCGTCTGCACCACAAAACAACATGCCAACAGAACAGCAATGACACACCAGAGGGGATCAGCAAAACCACGCAGACCAAGACGGTCCAATGCAAGTCAAGGAACAGTCCCGAGCTATGAGAAGCAAGAGGCGCATGTGTCATCCCATTACTCTGCGGCTAAGCAGGCAAGCTGTGCGCAGGCGGCACTGTCTTACAGCGCGTGTCGCTTCACAAGCTGAGCGATCGGCTCGCGGCAACGCAGTGAGCGGCCCGGCCAGCACAGGCCGGAGCCTTTGCAGGTGACAAAATGACAGCTGCGCGCTTGCTGCTACTGGAACCACTTCTGATGAACACTTGGATGAGAAACGCCCTTGGCAACCGGGCGCGACTCAAGGCCCAGTCGCACACTGGCCCTGCAGCACTCACGTTGTCCAGTGCGCACGAGAAGATGTCGCAGATGTGGCCGTGCTGCACCATCTCTGTGGCCAGCACGTCATAGAACTTCTTGGCCTTGCGGAAGTGGGGCGCTGCGTCCTTCGCCAGGTCCTTGTGGCTGCAGGGCGGGAAAGGAAATGCGGCAGAAGGAGCACATGCAGAGCAAAGGTTTGTGCCCTAACTCTGGATGCGCTCTCTGGCACTGCTACCCGATGAGCCTCGTTTCAGAAGTCCAGGCTTGCCCTGATTTGTTTGAGCATGAACGCACCATCCACTGTCGTTGCTCAGGATGGAGTACGCGTATCTGCCCTAGGTTTCACCTGCGGATCTCCTCTGCCAGGTCCTTGTTGATGATCTTGCCCATGCCCTCAGTGCAGGGCCCCCCGGTGAACAGCATGATGCGCGCAGCACAGCTGCCAGGCGGCACACTGGCAGCCATGAGGGCCTCAGCCACCTGCAGAGCCGTGCCTGTGCAGCGCGTGGGGCGCTCGTTGCTCATCACCGGGTACGCATCACGCTGCAGGTCTGCACAAGCAAGGCAGGTGAGGGTCGCGGTAAGACACACATGTCAGAGGTCGTGAGGCTGTTGGGGTGACCTCATTTGTTGAATGAACTTTTGACAGTATGACACATGACGGCTGAGACTTTACCTCAAATAGCTGCTGCTGCACACTGCCTGAGCACAGCCTAACTCTGCCCCCACTCTTGGTGGTGGGAGTACAGGACTGTTGGGACCCTGCCACACTGCGAACCCCAAAGGCATCTGAACCTCCAAAGCTATCCGGGTCCCATGATCTTCCACCAGGACACAATCACCAGGAAACAAGAGGAGATCCTGACTTCGCCATACCTGTGAGGATGTTGTTGATGGACGTCTCACAAGCAGGGTCCTCCAGAGGCAGGATGAACTGCCGTTTTGGAGGGCCTGCAGCAGCTGGAGGTGCACCTGGGCGCATCGGCGCTGTGGGCCTGATGCCCAGCTGGTCTATCACGTTGGAGGAGCTGTACTCCTTGCTGCCCCTGAACACAAACGCCTTGCTGCACTCTGCATAGCCCAGCTCGTGCACGTGCACGTGCGTGCCAAAGGTGATGAGGCCCACATTGTTGTTCTCAGGGATCATCTGCAGCACCTGCACACACATGAAGCAGCCGCATGCAGTACACGAAATGGGTCAAGGGGTGCAGAGCTCGAGCCGCACAACGACAGCGACCACGACGACACCGTTGACGGGAAACGGTAAGTGCATGGTAGCAAGTGTACAGGAAGGGATGCCGACCTGCACTCGCACTGCTGCTGTAGTAGCTGCTTAGTGGCAGGTGCACTGCGCACTGCACGCACTGCAAAATACTCTCGTTGCAAAGCTGGCCTCAGCTGTCACCAGCTGGGGGTCCACCGGATAAACTGTTGCACATGCGCAGCACCGTGTCCCCTGCCCCTGCCCGGGAAAACGCCACGCTGTTGCTGATTCAATCTCCAATCCTCAATTTGCTGCCATGCAAGGGGCCTGCGCCCCGACCATGTCCCAAACAGGAACTCCTCATGAGGACAAGCAGCTCATCCTCTGGCCCTCGCTCATTCCCCCATGCAAGCACTGCAGCTTGAAGGCCTGCCGGCTTTGTGTCTTCAATTGTACCTGCGCTGCGCTGCTGCTGTCTCGAGGGCGCGCAGCCTGTTCCCTGCCCCTCCCTCCACAGCTCACGTGTGTGACACTGCCGCTTGTGCACCCTTGTGAGCGCGTCACCACCCTCTTGCCCCTGCCTAAATCCCCTGCTACCAGGGCCTTACATACCTGCGTCACTGCTGTCTTGAGTGCGTGCAGCTCGTCCTCTGCCACGCAGGTGTCCACCACAAACAGGTAGGTGGGTGCGTGGTAGGGCACCGTGCGGTTGAGTGTGTACTCAATGGTGGTGTACTGCATGTACAGAAAGCACAATATACACAAACAGCACAACACTGAAGGACAGAGAACCACAAGGCAAGAGTATGCACAGGTCTCGCAACTACAACTGCATCACATATGCATGCTGCCGAAAGGGGACGGCCAGAGCAAGAAAGCGAAAGCCATCCACACGCTGCCACTGCCAACTAAGGACGGACGCAGCCCGCGCCAGAAGGGGGCCGGTCGTCAAGCCCCCGCATTGCAGGGAGGTACCCCAGCACTGCATATGTGTGATGATCCCCACGTCTTGACAGTGCCACAACCCTGTATGCGCCTTGTGCGATGACCTGCACGTCTCTGCTGCACTTTGCGCGCTGCGTTAGATAAGGGGCTGTCCATACACTAGCCCACCTGCGGGTACAGCTCCGCCGGCACGTTCTGCTCCGAGATGCCCTGGTAGTGTGGCGGGAAGTGGCAGCGCGCAAAGCACATGGGGCACACCCAGATCTTGGCGTAGTAGTCCACGCTGGCATATGGGTTGAGGATGGCACCGCAGGACTTGCAGGGCACAGGCTCATACGGCACCACCTGCGCGGCACAGGCAGAGCATCAGCAGCATGCACAGCACAGCACAGGACAGGTGAACGGAGTCTGTTGACTTGCAGGGCAGGACGTTGCACAGCACGGTGGGATTACAGGTGAGGGATGTGCAGCTGGGTTGTTGGGATGCAAGATTCGGGTGGTCCTGCAATAGACGAGGTGTGAACAAAGCCCAAGCATAGCTACCAGAACCGTGTAGCCGACACCAGACACTGCCACGCCGGCTGCTTTCACAGGGTGCTGAAGCTGTATGATGACAAGTCGCAAGTCCATTCCTGGGCTGGGGAGAGAAGTGTGTTGCCAATCAGTCCTGCTGTTTCATCCAATCATCCAGCGCACAGCTGCGCGGCTGGCTGATGTCAAGTCGCTCATTACGACAACGGGCGTGCCCCTCCCCCACTTGTGTCAGCTGCTTTTCAGGCCATGGGCCAGTATGGCCAAGTATATGATCATGTATGTAGAGATTTCTGCTGGGATTGTGTACAACATTGCAGCTGCCTGGAGTCTCCTGCGGCATCTGTGTTGCATACGGCAGACGCCCCTGCTGCTGACGCTGTGCCCCAGACCCCAACAACCCCCACTTCTGAACTAGTGACGCTGCCCAGCTCACAGCTACTGCTGCCCTGTGTAGCTCTGTGCCTACGCACTGCTGCTGATGGCGCATGTGTGCTGAACACCTAGCAACACAACTGCCAGCTGGATGGGGGCACGCACCGGCATGTTGGGCAGGCGCTTGTTGGGCGTGTACAGAGCTGCAAAGGGCACCACACATTTTGTGGCTTCCAGCTTGCTGTTTGGCCATATGTTGAAGGTTAGCCGCACTCCATCTGTCTCCTCAGGCTGGTTCCAGTCAGCTGCCCCGTCCATGCTGCTGTTGATTCAGCTGTCTGCCACCAACTGACTGCCAGCTGCTGGCTGCTTTCCCTGCTGACAGCAGCAAGAACAAGCAGAAGAAAACAAGTACAACAAGCAGGTGGGGACAGCAGGATGCAGCTGGATGCCCACTACAGCAGCGGGTCCAGGTGAATGTGCACATGCTGTGATTGGACCAGCAGGTGGGCTGGCAAAGGTCCAGCAGGCCAACAAGGTGGACTTCAGCATACCTGTGGTGAGCAGCAACCCCTAGAAGACCTAGAAACCAGCCCTACACCGCCAGTACTGCAGAAAGCAGGGGCCAGTGATCTCAGAGCGCTGCCTCCTCGATGAAACGAACGGGCCCAGGAGCGAAGGCCCCTTGTTTTTCAACAAACAACTACTAAGGTGTGGGATTGTTGATTGCACGTTCTGGGCCCCACGGCAGTTTCTTCGGTTAAGGTCACAGTTGGTTGCATGTATGCTGGGCTTCCAATATCTTAAATAGTGCGTCCAAGACCATTCATATCGTAGGGAAGTGCCAAGGCACACGTCTTCAACAACAGCCTGTCCCACAAGTGGATCGTGCATGTGCACACTTCAATGGTGTGCAGGTTGACATCAACAGCAGGTACAGACGTAGTTTCAAAAAACACTTTGCTGGAGCAATCAGGAGCAGCTGCATGTTGGTCTGCAGGGGCACATCTGAAAGGTGGCAACCCAATCATTGTGTGCGCACTCAGCGCTAGGCTATGAAGTGCACAGGCAGCAAGGCAGGACTTGCTGACCCAGTCCTGGTGTGCTGCAGCACTTGCCAGATGCCATGCAGAGCAAACACAGACCAGACTGATAGTGACCACTGACTGTGCGGACTGTGTTTGCCAAGCTGATGTGCGCACCTCTGCTTCTGATGCTCTATTGTCAGTGCCAGTTACCACCATTCACAATCGTGTCTGTCACCTCCCAAGCAACAACACCCTGGGCGGGACACACTGCGAACCACACCACCCATCACCAAAAAATGTGTCATGCCGGAGTCCCAACCTGTTGGGCACCAGCACTAGCCCCTTGCAGCGCTGCTGCAGCCGTCCATGCCCATGCTGAGGCAGCAGCAGCAGGCGCAGCTGCCTCTTTGCAGAAGGATGCACACCGGCAGAAACGTATGGGCCTCAACAAACCTTTCTGCTGCACAATTGCACACGCCACCTATCCTGTCACAATACTGGATCAGCATGATGTTTCCAGCCAAACCCAAGCAGCCGCTGCTTCCGCTGAGCGCACTTGCAATGGGGAACATACTACTCACACAGCAAAACTGGCATGATACCAGGGGCAGCACTACCCCACAAAGAACAGCAGCTTGACCCCCCGATTGGGCAGCTGCACACCAACTCCAACTGCACACCACCACCACCCAACTTCCACTCATAGCAGTACATGTCCGTACTCGTCACTTGACGGCAGTACGCCACCCTTGCATATAGTACACGCTTGCCTTTACTCACACTAAAGTACACATGTTGTACAGGACTTCACGAGCTGTCAGTGCAACAGCACACCAACCTTGCAGCTGCTGAGTATTGTGGCAGTCAGCTGAGGTGTATGCCCGCTGAATCAAAAGTGAGTGACAACCTTTCAACTGGCAGCACACAACTTGTGTGGCACAAACCACTCCACAGCCGACCTACGTATGCTCCTGCCAGCTTTCCCTTCAGCATCTTAGCTGCTGTTCCTGCACCAACAAAACACCACTTGCGCCAGCCAAAGGCGCACGCCTTACGCACACCCTCCCTGCTACTGGTAGCATACCACTTGCCAAAACTGCATGCACTGAGCTTGTCCCCCCCTCCTGCCAGACCCAGTCACAAGCTGCACCCATTCACATCCTGAAGACACCATAGTTAGTGTCTGCCACCTGGGCATTCAGGGCAGCAGCCAAGCTCATGCCCACCACGCGGCGAGTGTCAGCAGGGTCAATCACTCCATCGTCCCACAGCCGCGCACTGGCAAAGTATGGGGAGCCCTCGCTGTCGTAGCGGTCTGTGATCTTCTTCTTGAATGCAGCCTCGTCCTCCTGCGCCCACTTGGTGCCACCACGCTGGTGCTTGTCAGCCTCAACCTGCGGCACAACAGGAAACATGTATGCACCATCAATGTGACCCTCAGCACGCAAGACTCTGAGGGCTGAAGTCACTTTGACTGATCAAACCCCTGTGATACAACACAGGCACGAATCAGGCTCTGGCTGGCTATTGGTGACAACAACAACATGGTAGCTATGTGGGCCACATGGATCTGCAGAAGAAAGGCTGTGAAAGGCTCTGTCACAAACAGCCAGCAACATGCAGTTCTGTCAAGACACTGCAGCCCAGTCCTCTATGCCGCTAAGCCCAGCAGGTTCACGCTGGTGCTTGGAGCTTCAGCTCTGGCAGCATGTCACACTACCGTCCTAGGTGCACACCTGAGCCAGCACTCCAGCTGCCTGCTCCCCACCCATGACACTGATGCGTGCATTGGGCCACATGTACATGAAGTTGGGGCTGTATGCGCGCCCGCACATGCCTGCACACACCAGCACACACCACAGGATGTCACACATAAGTCAAGGCACGTGTCCTTGCTCCTTCAACATTGGCCAGTGGTGCAGCCAGCCACGCAGCCAAGGAAACTGCACATAGGAGGCACGCAAGCTGCAGCCAGGACAATGCTCTTGTCGCACAGAAACTGCCGCTTGTTCACATTGCAGTTGCAGCTTATTGCCATGTGACTATGTGCCTGAAGCAGCAGCTCACCGTAGTTGCCAGCACCGAAGGAGCCGCCAATGATGACTGTCACTTTTGGGACCTGGGCACAGCAGGCACACAGCAGACCCCAAGGTCGGTAAGCAGCTACACCCTACAGGCTATGGAGGGTGATTATTTCAAGGAGGTTCAAAGGGAGCAAGCAAGCCGTGCGGCAACTGAGGTAGGTGAACGAGCCCCTGGTGCAAACCTAGCCAAACATTATAGGCAGGTTGCCGCACCTTCACATTTGCGACAGCCATGACCATCTTGGCTCCGTTCTTTGCAATGCCGCCAGCCTCTGCACTCTTGCCGACCATGAACCCTGCATTGGCATCAATTGCAAGCAAGCAGTGCCAGGTTTCTTGTAGTTTGACGCTGTCGTTCACCAAGCTGTTAGGTAGGTGTTGGAAACCTGCTTGCTTCACATATGTCGCAACAAGGGGCTGAGACATTTTTGCCACCACCACCTCAGCTGGTGGTCAACAGGCAGCATGAATCCACAGAAGCTACCGCCCATGGTGATCTGCTGTACGCTGGTGGACTAGCATTACCTGTGATGTTCTGCAGGAACAGCAGTGGGATCTTGCGCTGGCCGCACAGCTCCACAAAGTGTGCTCCCTTCAAGGCTGCTTCTGAGAACAGCACACCATTGTTCGCCACGATGCCCACAGGCTGACCGTAGATGGTACCAAAACCTGCATTCAGATTTATTCAAGTAAGCAGGTAATCATTCACTGCCTCCAAAAAGCTTTTGCTGAGCCAATTATTCACTGCCTCCAAAAAGCTTTTGCTGAGCCAATTACTGTAACTGTAACTGTAAAAAATAATTCCGATACCTTGGACAGCCCCTTATGCAGGATCGTGAACCCAGTGTATGGGAGGCTGGTGCAGAAGTTCGGAGCCTGAGCAGCTGAGCAGAGTGTGCCTACAGTATGCAGGGTGCTGTGCAGCAGCAGCAAGTACAGACCCCCCAAGCCCAAAACGCACCTGCCTGTGAAATGCATGTTTTCAGGTACCGCGGATGCTTGTGGACTAATCTTTGCAGCAAGGCTTCGGCAGGAGGTGGCCTGCTGGCGACAGCACCAGCACAGCGAGTGTGATCACATACAGCAGCGGCACCCCTGGCTGTGAGTGATCAGCAGCAGTTGTGTAGGTGCAAAGTTGTGATTGTTTTTTTTGCATATTGCAGTATTGCACAGGCCCCAGCTGTAACACCCTGCCCCACTGTAACTACCACCCACCACTGGCGCTCCTAGCAGCAGCAACCGCAGCCCCTGTGACAGGTACCAGAAGAACACTTTTCCACGGAGCTCAAATTTCCACCGCTTTCCCAGCCCCCTTACTGCTGTTTTTGCACAGCGGGTCGTGCGGGCAGTTGAGTGGGAATGTTACTTCTCTGTCTTGCGCTTACACAGGCCCAGCCTTACACCAATAGTATTTGTTGTTACGGAGATATAAGCTTGGCAGGCCAGGGACCCCCTTGGGGGTGGAATTATTTTTGAGAGGCAGTGATTGCAATCAGGGCAGCACTATACGCACGGGACTGTTGGCGCGCTGAGCCCTAACGGTGCAACCAGTGCTCAATCCCAAGCCGAGACGACGTGAGCATAAAGTAAAAGACTCAAATGTCGGTGAACATGTGCAGCCTGTTGAGAAGAGGCCATGAAGACCTCCTCAAGCAGTACGCGCGCTCGGGGACTGTTTGAAAAACAGCTGTGCTGTATCCACGCTTCGAAGCCTCTAGAGGTCCCTGCACCTATATTGTGGGCGATTGCTGTGGGACGTGTGGCAACGCTGGCTAGGCAGCGCTGGATGCGTCACCACCAACAACAGCAGCAGCAGAGTGTCAACCATGCAGAGAGTACTACCGCTAGCACAAGCTCAGATCTCTGCCACGAAGACTATAGCAGCAGCTCAGAAGTCTGCTGTCAGGTGTACACAACACCAGTCACGGACACAAACCCATACAGGCAGCAGATCAATAAGCTGCTGGCAAGAGGGCGGGAGCTGGTGCTTGAGGTCAACAGTATCCCCACTGGACAGAGGCAGGATGCTATTGCAGAAGAACTGCAAGCCATTTCAAGGAGGATACACGAGCTGCTGGAGCATGAGGCAGCCTATTTGAAGGGGCAAAACAGCTGAATTACTGAAGGGCGCTGGCAGCAGGGACAGCATGGGCAAGCATATCTCACACCCTGTGCTGCAGCGCCCACCACAGGATGTACATAATCGCAGTCAGCACCACATACAAACTCCGCCTGCTGATGTGGATTGCTTCTGCAACAGCACAACAACCAGCAGCAGCAGGGCAGCAGGTGCTGCCTAATGCTGAGGCTGCCGCAGCCTGAGGCAGCCTCAGCCTGAAGCAGTTTTAGACCTTATCAGTGGGCTGATCCCTCGCCATTGTGACTCAAGGCTTGACATATCTTGGGTGGGCCCTTAGCAGCTGATGCTGGCCAGTGTGTTGCAGAGCCTGCCAACAGCCAGTGACCAACAGGCATCGTGAAAAGCTACGCTTGAAGGTTGATTACAAGCAGCGGTTGGCACTTTGTATGCATGCATTACACAAACCCTCTGTCTGAGGGGCCAGGCTCCTCAAGAGTGCAGAAAACAACAAGATGTCGTGGCATTAGTCATTACTTGTCCTGCATCATGCAGATGATCTCATTGTGTCTGTATAGGTCCTGCATCTGTGGGTGAGCAGGTGTATCTTTGCACAGGCAAATGGCCGAGGTTGTGATTGCATCCAGGTTAGTAACCAGTGCTGGCATGGGCACTGCTGGCACCAGGCTTACATGTACCTCCTCGTGATGGGCACTTGCACCACCAGGGTTCTGGCACAAGCACAATGTGTGTCAACAGGAATAAAGCAGCGTCCTGGGACACTGTGCTGATTTGCTGCTGGTAGAACGTCAACTATCTTGTGACTCTCTTGTGATGATTGAAGTGCTACTGTTGGCACACACTGCTGTGGCCCCTCGGTGTGGTCCCTAAATTGTAAGTTTCACAATATGCAAACTCTTGAAGGGCTTACTACATACCCACACCCCACCTGATCAAGGGCGCAGCCATACCAGTGTCTCAATGTGCCGTGCTACAAGCAACCATTCATGGCCAGCACATATGCCAGGTGCAGCAAGCTCTATCAGCATCGCCTTGCGCTTGCCTTGCCAGCCATCAACTGCTTTGCTGTGCATCCCTTCTATTCCGTTGTATTGCACTGTATCAGCAACCTAGGACACACAGCAAACTTGCAGTTTTTCAGCCAAACCATCCAATAAGTACGTCACTCATTACGTAGTACGCATTCCCCTTGCCCGAACTGCTGCTCTCACCTGTCACCAATGTCTTGCCATAGTTGCTCTTGAACTCCTCAAAGCGTGAGCCATCCAGGATCCTGCCCAGCACCGACCTCACATCCCAAGGCGTCCTGCAGCATCACACAAACACGTCAGCCTCTGGATACGGGCAACACATTCAACCATGTCACACCAGTTGCCGCCCTCTCAAACCAACACGCATCTGGACGACGGACATAGGTGTTGGCAATTGGCATGCACAAAGGCAAACACAATCAAGGTTGGTTCAACACACATCAGCTGCCGGATGCACTACTAACTAGTAGCAGTATCAGACCTCCACACACCAATTCTGACTTTCATGAAGATTGTATCGGTCGTCATCAAGCTTAGTGTCTTACACCCACCTGCTGTCAGGTGGCACAGCACCCCTCAGCTCCCTAGGATCATACAGCGGCTCATCCCAGCCTGCAGCCGCCACTGCTGCCACCTGCTGCGCATTGCTGCCAGCTACGCTGCCAATGCTGCCGCGCTGCAGGTTGAGGTTGGCAAAGATGTTGCGTGTGATGGCCAGCGCATGGGGCTCATCCTGTGCAAAGTGGTCCGTAACGCCTGCAAGCAAGAACCACATGCACATGCACATCTGTGAAAAACAGACGTGGCGAGCTTTACTGCTGCTTGGAACACTAAGGAAAGGCCCCTGTTTGATATCACAATCTCGTTGCAACACGTGTGCACTTGCGTGCATCCTGGGCAGAGTGGTCAGTCAATTTTGCATGCAGCATCACATACGCATGGTGTGCTGGAGTTGGGAATTCGGAGTTGGGACGTCTACCACGACAGCAGCAGGGGGTGGGTGGGTGGTGCATGGACGGCTGAGTGCGAGCCCGCGTGAACGCGTGCGCGTGTAGCGTGTTGTTACAGCGAGTGCATGTGGATACAACCGTACTGTCAGGTTTGACACCGAGCTGTACAGAAGCGCCATGCCAAGCTCACCTGAGGTTGTGCAGTGCAGCTCTGCCCCTCCCAGCTCCTCTGCGGTGACCACTGCCCCAGTGGCAGCACGCACCAGGGGAGGCCCACCCAGGAAGATGGTGCCGTTGCCCTTCACAATCACACTCTCGTCTGCGGAGCACCAGCAGCAAGGCCACGGCAGCAGCAACCGCACACGCAGCAGCATGAACAGACGGACCAACGAACACCCGGGCTTCAGGTCATACTGCAAGGGGTGCTGGCAACGCTGCGGCTTTGCAACCAACCAAACGTACCCAGAAGACAGCTACAGCAGCAAGATTGATCGATGCTGACACACGCGCCATGCCTGCTGGGGCTGTGCCACAGCCGGGCGTGCTCACCAGCCATGGCCGGCACATATGCCCCTCCTGCAGTGCAGGAGCCCAGCACCACTGCAATCTGGGGGATGCCCTGTGCTGACATGCGCGCCTGCAGGACAGGACACCATGGCAGTAGCAGTAATGTTTGCCAGGTCATTAGCCAGGACACAGTGCTGATGATATCTTTGTGCACATGCAAGTTGCGTCATCCAAGCTGGGGTGGCTCAGCACACGCCAAGACAGTGCTAGTGTGTTGACCAAAAGTGTAACAAAGTCATACAGCAACGCTAAACACCCCCACCGCGTGCGCGTTCTACGCCCAGACCATGCATGTTTGGTGACCAATTGAACACCCCGCTCCCTGTGCGTGACACAGGCCTCTTCCCCCCTTGCCAACACAACCACCAATGCCCAGCAGCCCCACCTGGTTGAAGAATATGCGTCCAAAGTGGTCCCTGTCTGGGAACACGTCCGCCTGGCGTGGCAGGTTGGCGCCCCCAGAGTCCACCAGGTAGAGGCACGGCAGCTTGCAGGCCTCAGCCACCTCCTGCAGCCGCAGGTGCTTCTACAGGGGCAGCAAGTAGGTTTGGGGGTCAGGTTTGAGGGTCCAGGGCTAGCCCTACTAGGGTAGTAGGGCTAGTAGCGCTGCAGGCGAACACTTGGAATCGGGTTCAGCAGGTGTTGTAGCACGAGGTGCATGCCTCAGCTACCTGCTGCAGCCGCAGGCACTTCTGCGGGGGCAGCAGATTGGGGCAAGAGGAGCTGGCCCTCCATGGTCCAGGTTTGATTCACCGTTGAGGGACCAGGCTCTGGAACTTGTGTCTGGGCTAGTAATTACAAACCCTTAGTAGTTTAGAAAGGTCAGAAGGCTGGATTGGTGACATTGAAGGCTCAAAAGCAGGTCTCCTGAAGAGCGATGTGTGCCTACCTTCACAGTAATGGGGTAGTAGGTCCCTCCCTTGACTGTTGCATCGTTTGCCACAATGGCCACCAGGTTTCCATGAATCATGCCAATGCCGGTTATAACACCACCCGCTGGAACATCATCACTGCCTGGTGCAGTGGTGCAACAACAGCAGGAAGAAACAGAGGTACAGGTATTATAAGCATGAATACAGATGAGAGAGACATGAGAAGTTGGGTGGCAGGAGAAGTTGCAGGGCTGTGCTGGTTCAAACCTGGCGGGAAGAGCGCAGTGCAGGTCATGTGCTGATGCTGCGTGCCGCTGCTTTGGTGTGCACGGCACAGCCAGGTGTGTGCTGGTGTGATTGTGTTGCATGTGCAGGACAAACGAGTGTGTGTGCTGGCACGGCTGCCCACCATAGAGGTCCTTGCCAGCCAGGGGTGACAGCTCCAGGAAGGGTGAGCCCTCATCAAGCAGCTACAGGAGAAAGAGACACCAGACACAGCAGCAGTGAGCACCATGCAGCACGCTGCTAACCTTTGCATATGCTGGTGCTGCAAACAAACATTGATAGCTGCCGTTTTTGCGTGCGTGTCGACTTGCTGCGAGTGCACACATCATGCTCCTTTGCTGTGGATTTGCTGTCTCACTGCTCACTTTTCCCCACCAACGCGTCATATTGCTCAGCCCACCCCAGCATGGTTGTCCCCTTGGTGGGGGAGGGACACGGAACATTCAACCCACCCACTGCACCCTGCCCACCTCACCCTCTCCATCGCCCCACCGCGTTGTGGCAATTGACAAGCAAGCACTGAGGCCCCTCTGTAACATGAGCACTGCTGCACCGTTAGTCTTACCTGGTCGATGCGCTGCCTGGCCAACAGCTTGCCACGTGCAGTGTGCCGCTCAACAGCCTTGGCACCACCCGCCTCACGGATCTGGGAACAGCAGCAGTCAGTGAAGCAGCAGTATGGAAACAGCGACAGTGGGCCAGTGGACAAGCTGGTCATAGGGCCAACAGTCAGCAGCGCATGGTGTGCCTGAGACGGGGGCACACAATTTTTGGCTGTGCTTGGGCATCTGCCATGCTGCTGCTTTCAATATCAGCCTGCTCCACATGAATAGCTGCTGAGTGTCAGTGGTGCTCATCAGGGCAGCGGCAGTCAGTGCTGCAACACCTGGCAGAGCTCCGTGTGCCTCAACTGCCGCAACCGCCAGCCTTGACTGACCTTGCCTAGCTCCTGTGTCATGGTGTCAATGAGCCCACCCATGCGCGTGGAGCTCTGGTGGAAGGTTGTTGAAAGCGTGTCCAGCAACCGTGGCAGCACCACACTCCTGGCAAGTGCAGTGTGCATGGCTCTGCACTGGAGAGGACCAGCTCCGGCCAGCAGCTGCAGCAGGGTTGCTCCAGGGACGTGTGCTGCCTTGGCAGCAGCCGTAAGAGCACTCACTGTCGGTAACATCATCCTTGACACACCACAGCTACGAACACCAAGCTCTGCCTGCCCCCCAGGCTGTGGTCAGTTGATCAGTGAGGGCAAGACGCGCGGGTAGCGGAAGGCTGGACGTGCATTCTTCTACAGATGCAGCTGGTATATGAGGTACGAGGGCAAGGGCATGCGTGTCTTGCAGGGTGGCCACGAAATCAAACCTCGGGCTGTTCAACCTTGCTGATGTCAGCATTCAAACAAATGGCAGCAATACGGTCCATCAGCTGCCAAGATTGCTTTTGTGTGGCGTTTCAACGCTTTTGGTTCAGCGTTTGCCTACCAACTCGCTCCTTTCTGCAGCTTGCAGATCACCTGTGACGTTTTACAACGAGGCAACCAAACGATGCAGATGCAGTCGCTTTCAAGCAGGCATGGTACCAGTTGTATCTCCAGGTCTCAGCGTGTTAGAGCTGTGAGGGTCACCTGTGGTGTGGTGGTGAGTGGGTGGTGTGGAGGCGGTCAGCCCTGTGTGCGCAAGCAGTAGCGCACTGCGTAGCAGAGCTGAACGATATGTCAGAGTTCAACAGCAGGAGTCGATTGGCTATGCAGGACTCAAGCAGCAAAGTGCTGGTTGCTGGAGCGACAGGTGGTGTGGGACAGCTGGCCACAGCAAAGTTGCTTGAGGTGAGGAGCTGAACATGCTGAGGTGCATTGCACACCCTGCCACATGGTTTCATGGTCCTCCATCACATGCTGCTTTGGTTGTGCGCCACTGCCCATCATATCCGCCGCTTCAACTTGCCTTCCACGGGGTGGTGCCACAAGACACCGTGACTCCCACAGCACCTCACCCGCACCCACTGGCTGCAAGGTGCAGTCCTGATGAGCATGTGCAGACATGGTTTGTTCAGCAGTTGTAAGCAGCTGCCTGCTATGCTGATGCTGTGCAGAGGGGCTATAGGGTCCGTGCACTGACACGCAAGCCTGAGAAGACCCAGCAGCTGTTCAACAACCACCCAAACCTAGAGGTGAGGCCTGACCTGCGCAGCTGGGAGTGCTCCAAGGTCCCTTGTACTTTTGGTATGCAGCAGGGCGTCATAAACATTGCAAGCCTGAAGCAAGCGTTGCCCTGAAGCATGCGCCTGGCGTCGACCAGGCTACTTTGTCCCGACTAGGAAGTCCGGCCGCCTTCCGCCGCCTTCCAACTGCTTGCTGCAACCGTCACCAACACCCAATGTCCACTGGACATTTTGCACGATGCATAACATGCTGCTGTGGCATCTGGTGCAGTGTGTCAGGTGCCAAGTGCATGCTATGGCGCATCCTGACTGCAGCGGATGCCAAGTGCATGCTGTCCTCACAGCACCTCACTCGCCTGCATGCGCATGGATTGCCCCCCCCCCCCGTGCCTTACAACATCTCTGCATGCATGTGGTTTCTGTAACCCAATGTGCAGGTTGCCACTGCGGACCTGCGTGACCCCAGCACCTTAGGGTCAGTGCTGGAGGGTGTGGATGCCGTGTGCTGCTGCACAGGCACCACCGCATTCCCATCGAACAGGTGCGGGGCAACACTGCAGCACCAGCAGCAGCACTAGTGCCTCCGTGGCAGCAGCTAGTGCACAGCAGCAGCAATTGCGCAACAGCATCACCGATCCCAGTGCAACAAGCCCAGGCAGCCACAGCAGTTGGCCTGGTGTTAGTGTTTGTTGCCACACTTGATACATGCAGCTCTGCATCATAGCACTTCTGCTGCGCACATGATCGTTGTCAAGTGCTACAGACTGAAGCGCTTCTGTGGACGTGATCACTGCCCTGCCTGCTAACACACGCCCCAGGTGGCATGGTGACAATGGGCCACGGCCTACAGACCTTGAGGGGCCCCTCAACCTGATCAAGGCCTGCCCAAAGACCCTCAAACGCTTTGTGTTTGTCACGTCAGCTGGTGTGGAGCGGCAAAAGGAGTTCCCATGGGCCATCCTAAACACATTCGGTGAGCTGGGAGTCTGCATTGTCCCCCCCCCCCCCCCCCCCCCCCCCCGCCGGCCCAGTTGCAGCCAGGCAGGAAATCTCAGAGTGGTGCAAAAGGTCAACAGTGTGCATGCGTGCCGGCGCATGCTGCTGCTGCTGCTCACGGTTTTCCATGCTCGGACGGCACCACTCAGGTGCAGTGGTTGTTCCCCGCAAGCAGCATGTTGACGGTGCCCCTGTCTGTCTTTGTCCTGCAGGTGTGCTGAAGTTCAAGCATGACAGTGAGTTGGCGCTGATGGCCTCTGGCCTGCCCTACACCCTCCTGCGACCCAGCAGGCTCACAGATGGGCCATACACATCGTACGACCTCAATACATTGCTGCAGGTGAGACTGAGTGACTGTGTGAGTTTGTAGGGTGGGTAGGTACCCATGTATACCACACGTGGTATGCAGGGTATCCCAGCATGTGTATGTCTGGCAAGAAGGGTGTGTGGGGGTAGGCTACTGCGCACCACCCCTGCAACTGCTTGTCAAACATGTGCATGTTAGACCTCTTGTTGTGGTCAAGCAGAGTCGCCTTGGGAGTGCTTGTCAGAGAGCGGAGCACTGTGGTGGTACCGCTTGTCGTACAGAAACAGCATGTTTCCCCTCACACACTCCGTCCAAGGCAAGTTATTCACGTCATGCCACACTTGTTGCTGCTACTGATGGTGACCCCAATGCCTCCAATGCAGGCAACATCAGGCAACAAGCAGAAGGTAGAGCTGGCCCCTACAGACAGCTTGTTGGGTGAGGCCTCACGCATCGCAGTGGCAGAGGCGTGTGTGCAGTCGCTGCTGCTGGACTGCACTGAAAACCACGCCTATGCACTGGCCAGTGTGGAGGGTGAAGGGCCTGGGCAGGATGCAGCAAAGTGGCAGCAGCTGTTTACGGGCTGCTACCCCGCAGCAGCCAAAGCAGCAAAGTCGTCAGTAGCTGTTTGAAGTTGCAGGTTGTATGGCTCCATGGGATGACCCAGAAGGGTGGGGGGTTGCAGTTGCATGTTGTAAGAGTCGAGCAAGGGGTGGAGCCTGGTACACCCTTGTTGAAATTTCTGTCAATACAAGTACAATGTGTGCCGACAGACACAAGATTTCACTGCAATCAGGAGGCTGGAGTTGAGGAATGAATCAAAGTGGGTAGCAGGCAACACACCTGCAAACATTGACAGAACAGTGTCAATGACTGACAGACCTCTCAGTAGCTGAGTTCTGTGTCATGGGGGTTGAATCGTGGTACAATGATGGTGTGATAGGGCAATGCAGTACTGCTGGCTGCAGCATGTGGGAGAGTTGTGACAGCTTTCGGGAACACCGAGCACATGCAACTTTGATGCAAGCTTGGCCCCGCGCAAGCCACCACCATGTTGAGCTGGCCACGCTCGAACATTCGCGCAATGTGATGTGTGCCAGAGGCAGACGGTAACAATGGAAGGGCCCCAGGACCCGATCAATCCAGGGGGGGGGGGGGGGGGGGGGGGGGGGGGGTGTGTGCTCCCAAATGGTGGTGAACAAAGCGTGCTCATCACTACCAACATAGTGTGGCCCTGCATTGCTGTGGCAAGTGCAAATCACTGGAACACCACGCTCACCATCCATACAGCTTGCCTCCACACTGCATGCAAGTGTTGCGCTACACAGCCGGTACGTATCCCCAGCTGTCTAGACAGACCAGCAGTGCTGTACAGAAGACATTGCCCACATTAAAAGTTTTCGTAAGCGTTTTTGGCAGTACAGTAAGTGACGCCAACAACAGGCAAGCCACAGCACACCCGCCAGGCCCCAGCACGGCCCAGCACGACGGTTACGCCATAGATATCCAGCTACAGCAGTACTATTACCCAACACCCCAGTGTGACAATGTGCTATCATTGATCGTGATCCTTGTCCTGCACGGCAAGTTCATACACCAAAAGTCAGATTGCATCGAGCAAGAGCCAGGACAGCTCGCAGGATGCAAAGGGCGCAGCATCTGTGGTGGCATACCTAGAAATAATTATAGCGCTGACTTTGCGCAGCTAGATCGAAAGGTAGAGCCAGCTCAAGCAGAAGAGGGAGCAGCAACAGCAGGGACCTGCAGTGCTGTGTGCCAAAGCTCCTGACACGCCGCCCATGCTACTGAAAGTCTGATCATTCGTTTATTGTGTCTGTGCGATCATCTCAGGCGATGATAGGACAAGGAGGACAGCGCAAGCGGCCTTCAACAGCAGATGATGCCAGCCCTCCAAAGGTGCTGTGCCCAGCAGCAGGGGTGTCTCCTCAACAGATGCATGCAGCAGCAGCAGCAGCAGCTGCAGCTGCAGCTTCTGCTGCTTCTCATCACCCAGATCAGGGCCCTCACTGGCCGGCACAGCAGCAGGCAAGCAGGACTGCTGGGGTGCCTTCAGGACACACCCTGCATTCCCCTCTGGGTGCACCCCCGCCGTACCAGCAGCACCACCAGCAGGGTGCTTACTCAAGCTCCTGCAAGCAGCGCCTTTGCTTGGGACTGCAGCAGCAGCAGCAGCAGCAGCAGCAGCAGCAGCAGCAGCAAAGGGCATCATCTGGACCATCTTGGGCTAGCCAGCAGCAGCAGGAGCACCAGACGCAACACTGGCAAGGCACCAGCATGCAAGGGGATGCACAGCAACACCAACCACATGCTGGCCTGCAACATGGCCTGCAACAGCAGCAGCAACAGCAACAGCAGCAGCAGCAGCAGCAGCAGCAGCAGTGCCTGACATGGACCAACCAGCACCAGCAATGGCCTGGTTCGAGCCTGCAGCAGCAGCAGCAGCAGCAGCTGCGTGCGCCATTGACCACACTCCCTTACCAGCAGCTACAGCAGCAGCAGCAGCAGCAGCCGAAGCAGTCATCCCCGTCTCAGGGAGCGGTGCGGGGAGCGATGCTGGTCGGTGTGCTGCAACAGCAGCAGGCGCAGAGTGGCCCAACGGCAGAGTGGCCACCACAGCAACTGCAGCAGCAACAGCAGCAGCAGCAACAGCAGCAACATCAGCAGCAACAGCAGCAGCACTGGGCTCCAGCACCACAACCAAATCAGCAGTGTGAACAGCGCCCACAGCAACAACATGCGCCCCCGTCCACTTCACCCCCTCAAGGGTGGGCTGCACCACAGCCCATCACCCCGCAGCAAGCCCAGTGGCAGCCACTGGCACACCAGCACCCACAGCAGCAGCTGCAGCCACAGCCACAGCCACAGCAGCAGCAGCAGCAGCAGCAGGCATTGCCTGCAGGCTGGGGCCCTCAGCACCGAGACACCTGCAGCTTGCAGTGCGTTGGGCCAGCAGGCGGCATGAGGGCAGACCAGGGGGTTGGCAGTGCGGCTTCAGCTGTGGGTCCAGTTGGGGGTTCAGCAGGTGGCGTGATGGGGTATACAGCTGGGGGCATGGGTGCAGCCCCTCTACAGCCACTGCCTGCTGCTGCTAGTGGCAACAGCAGTGGGACGGCTGGGCCGGGCCAAAGCAACTATGGACGTCCCCAGCTGCAACAGCACAGCACACAACAGCAGTATACGTGGCCGCCTGTGCAACAGCAGCAGCAGCAGCAGCAGCAGCAGCAGCAGCAGAGTCCACAGCAGCAGCATATGTGGCCGCCTGTGCAGCAGCAGCTGCAAAGCCCACAACAGCAGCAGTCTTGGCCGCCTGTCCAGCAGCAGCAGCAGCAGCAGAGCCCTCAGCAAGGCAATACAGTGCAGCCAGGGCACATACCAATGCACCTAAACAGCAGTAGCAGCGGCGTCGCCAACACTGTCTGGTCGCCTGTGCAGCAGCAGCAGCAGCAGCAGCAGCAGCAGCAGCAGCAGCAGCAGCAGCAGCAGCAGCAGCAGCAGCAGCAGCAGCGGCAGCAAAGCCCTCACCAAGGATTTTTGTGCAACAGCAACGGCGGCAACCCCACCTGGGGGTGCAGCGTGGCAGGGCGCATTGCACGCAGCTGGGAGTTGCTGTCGGCTGCAGCAGCTGGCAATGTTGTGCTGCTGTGTCAGTGGCTGGGTGAGCCTGAGTGGCGGGTGCAGGAGGATGTCTTACGATTGCAGGCGTGGCTCAAGCTGAGCTTCCACTTCAGGTGACTGCTGCTTATGCCACTGCTTGTGCCTCTGCTGGTGTTGACTTGTGCATGTGCATGGACATCCTGCATGACCCTCAGCATCGGCGCTGTTTGTTAGTTGAGCTGTTCTTCTAGGGCCATGCACTGTGCACGCAAGCACTTCCAAGCTCGAATACCTGTGGCACGTGCACTACCCAGACACAGTGGAAGTAAAGTTCATTCAGGTAGCAGGGGATCCTTCCTGCGCCCTGCTGTGCCGCTAAGTTCCGATGCGGCACAAGCTCTTTCTTCCCAGCTGATCAGTGTTCCAATCATGATTGAAACTTTGACGCGTCAACCTGCCTGAAACTGCACTGCAGGTGTCTGTTGGAGCAGTACATGGTGTTGGACTTCATCAGCCTGCGCACCCTGCAGCAGCTGACACACCTGCCACCCCACCAGCTCACACTGCTGGACACATGGCTGGCAGAAGACCTCAGGGAATACCTGGCTGCTGCCGCTGCTGCTGGCGGCAGCAATGGAGCCGCCGCTGCTGCTGCTGCTGCTGGTGCTGGCGGCGGTGCTGTTAGCAGCAGTGGTGCTCAAATGATGGGCCCTGGTGGCTCCTGTGCCGGCAGGAGCAGCAGCAGTGCAGCAACCCGGCTTGATTTCACCTCTGCGCACTCTGGATCTCGGCCTGGCAGCAGCGGCAGCAGTGCCACAGCCGCCACAGTGACGTCATGGGCTCATGCCTGTGGCTGCTGGCAGGTCCCTGACCCCAGCCAGTGGCGGGTGCCACCCTCAAGGGAGCTGCAGGACCTGATCCGAGAGGGGAGGCTGGCATGGGTGCCCGCAGACACTGCTGCTGCTGCTGCTGCTGCTGCTGGCGGTACTGCTTGTGCTGCTGGTACTGGGTGTGGTGGTGGTGGAGGTGCTGTAGGGGAGGGTGCTTCAGCAAGCCAGGGTCCCAGGGGCTCCTACAGGTGGCAGCATGGCCCTGTGGATGCCTGGCTTAGCACAGACAAGGCCACAAAGCAGGCACGGGCAGAGGAGCTGCAGCAGCGGCAGCACCCACGGAACCAGGGGAAGCTGCTGCTGAACTTGGACGCCTACCTCACCAGCAGCGGCAACAACAGTAGCATGCTGAACCCTACTCTGCAGCAACAGCAGCAGCAGCAGGGGCTGTTTTCTGGGGAGGCTGCCTGCATTGAGTTGAAGTACCAGGATCTTTCCCACAAGGCATCCTGCCAACTGCAGAGGCACCCTGTGCTGGCAGCACATGACAGGCTGGTCAGGGTCACAGTGGACCGCTATGCTGCCCTCAGCAGCAGCAGCAGCAGTAGTGGGCGTGCTGACAGGGGCCAGAAGCAGGCTGCTCTGGACAGGGCCCTGCAGGATGTGTTGACTAATGGTGTCATGCTGGCAGGCAGGAGGTACAGCAGGTATGCATTGGCACTGTGTACAGCTTGGCGTAGGCCTCTTCATCTGCACGTATGTGCGGCCGGATCGCGTGGCTTGCTCATGCATTTGCCTTCTGGGTCTGCAATCAGCTGCCAGCTTTTGGGGTTGTCCTCCTACCTACCTGCTTGCCTGCCTGCCTGCCTGCCTGTCCTCGCATGCATGCCCCCTCCCTCCTTTACTCCTCAGGCTGGTTTACAAAGTGTTCGATACAGGCAGAGAATCTCTGTGGCTGCTGGGCACCATCTGCCTGGCCACCATCTTACTCATGCATGAGCCTGCCGTGGCCTTCTGTGGCTGTCGGCTTTTCTGGCCCTCCCTCGCACCCACTACTCACATTTTGCAACCCCTCCTTGCATCCCTCCTATCCCCCTCAGGCTGGTTCAGAAGGATGTTGGGACAGACGGGGAGTCCCTGTGGTTCCTGGCCACCTCCTCCCTGGCTCCTGAGGATGCGGCCGCCTGGCCAGCCATCAACCCTGCTGCTGCCAGGCAGCTGCTGGGGGGCTTCAGCAGCCTGCCCTCGGTGTCCAAGCAGTGTGCACGGGCACAGCTGCTGGTGTCAAACACCCTGCCTCTCAAGGTGAGTAAAGGGAATTTGCATGGCCCCTTTACTGCCGTGGCTGTCCATATACACTGGGAGTTACGCTGCATAAACCAAACTTGGGAAGGATGAGTAACCCAGATCACAGGCTCCCACACGTGCGTGCACGTCCGAGACGGGTGGCATGCAATTTGGAGTTGCGGCAGCACTGGTAACTGTTCCCCAGGTGCAGCAGACATTGTCAATTACGGACACAACATGAAAAATTTCTTTGCAAGCGTAGGACTTGCACCACCACTGACTTCACCTGAGCATGCTGCATGCAGCATAGGTACCTCAATTGTACTCAAACGTTGTGACATCACGTGTATCGCTGATGCTGCTCACCAGGTTGCAGCCAGGAACGTGATCTACATCCCTGACATCGTCGGCCCAACAGACCCTGTGGGCTGGCCTCTGCAGCCGTCCTCCAGCAGCAGCCATGGCAGCAACAGCCAGCCAAGCAGCACCCCTGGCAGCAGTACCAGCAGCAGCAGCAGTAGCCTGACATCGTCTGCTGATGCACCTGATGAGCTCGTCATGACGGATGGATCAGGGTTTATCAGTCAGGACCTGGCTGAGTTAGTGCCAGCAGTATCTGCAGGGGAGCTTACTGCAGCAATGTGGGGTCAGGGGCTGCTGTGGCCCAACACACCTCTGCAGGTGAGATGAGTCGTCTACAATGTTTTTCATGGCTCTTGCAAGAGCCATGATTCATAGCTCACTGCACCAGTGTGAAGCCAAAGGTTGCTGTGGGCCAACACACCACTGCAGGTGAGATGCGCCACAGAGATGAGCCTCAACACACTGTGTCATATCCGGGATATTGCGATGGTGACTGTGCAGTGCAAGTCTGCAGGGTTGTGAACAGCTTCATGGCTTCATGGACCCTCCACCATAACCCCTGAGGGGTCATGTTAGCCTCCAGGCAGCTATGCATTGTGAAGCGGGCTCTGATCAATTTTCACATGACGCGCTGTCTGGCTAGCAGGCTGCTTGACACAATGTGTGTTGGGCTTGTTCTTGTGTGTTGCTGACGGTGCAGGTGCGTGTGTTTGACCCCCACTTTGCTGGTGTGATAGGCAAGGGCACCCTGCTGCCATTGAACAGCAGTGCACTGCCTCCAGGCACAATCATCCTGCGCCAATCACAGGTAAGTGCCATGGCTGAAAGCGCACAGAGGTGTCACTGGCACAGATCCGTTGCCGCAACACAAGCGTGAGGCTCACAAGCATGTTGCCTTTCTTTTGCGCCATACTCATGCATGGCCTATCCATGCACCAAGAGACAGTCAGCAGTACCAACACTGGTAAGCTATGTTTCCATCACTCAGGTGAAGGCGCCAGCCGGCAAGGATTTCTGGCACAGCTGGACCCAGTACTGGAAGGAGCTGCTGCCCTGGGCACACCAGCAGCACCTGCAGCACACACAGCGGCAGCAGCAGCAGTGGCCACCCCAGCAGCAATGGCAGCCGCCGCAGCCGCCGGAGCCGTTAGGGTTTACCGGGCCTCACACCCATGCGGTACCTGCAGCAGTACAAGCCATCAGCAGTACAAGCAGCATTGTTGGAGGGGCTGCTGCTTGTGTCAGAGGCACTACTCCTGCAGCTGCTGGTGCAGCCACAGTGGTTCTGGGAGCCTTTGAAGCAGCAGCCCAAGCAGCCGCTGTAGCAGCTGCTAGTGGCCCAAGGGCTGCCACACTCTGGTGCTTCAACGCACAGGACCAGCCGTGGTTACAGCAGCTGTGGTATATCCATGACGCGTTGCAGCTGCAAGTCATCCAAACAGCAGCACCAGCAGCAGCAGGATTGGTATGCGGCCCAAGAGGCGGCTGCCTTCCGCCTGTGAGGCCTGGCTGCAGTGGCAGCAACCAGCAGCAGCGCCAGCAGCAGCAGGGGTGGCCAACCTGCAGTAGCAGCATTGGTAGCAGCAGTGCCACTGGCAGCAGCATCAGCAGCAGCATTCATGGGGGTTGTGGTTGCAGTGCTGTGCTGGAGGTGGTGGCCAGGCCTCCTGACAGCTCTGGCAGGAACCCTGACCTGAAGGTCAATAAAAACCTGCTGTTGCTGTTGCACCATACTGGTGTGCCCCTGGAGGTGTTTGCAACGTGAGTGTGCAGGAGTTTGGGCAGGGTGCTGAAAGCACAGAAGTCGTGCACGTGCTGCTTTCCTTGTGTACCTGTGCGGGCATGCATGCAAACGGTGCTGGTTCAGAAGCAAGTTTGTATCGCAATCAAGCAGCGAGTGGTGTTCTTGCCTGCCTTTTTATCATGTCCGTAACCCCCTTGCGCCCTGGCTCCCTTGTGGGATGCATGGCGGTGCCCTGCTCACGAGCAAACAAACACTGCTGGAACCGCCGTGTGAGTTATGTGGTCGTCATTGTGTTACAGGTGGCTCAAGATAGAGCAGCACAAGCTCCAGAAAATTGACACCAGCTGGGCCGATGCTCTGGCAGCGGCAAAGGAGAGCGGCGCGACTGACGTCGTTTACAAGCTGGAAGCTCTCATCGGAGTGGTGCTGCCAACGCTCGGCAACACAGGCGCCGCCCTTCCCGCTGCTGTCGCCGCGAGCAGCAGCGGCAGCGCAGATCTGGGCGCTGTTGCTGCGATCACGCAGAACTTCCGACCTGACCTTGCTCTCAAGCAGGAGCTGCATGACATCAAGGTAAAGAAGAGGCGTTTGAAACTCTCCCGATAGGACACTTGGTCCGCGTTTCTACCATCGAGCGCCCGGTGGATCCGCGTTGACCGTCTAGCGCCCAAGTGGATGCTTAGGATGGCTGATCGGTCACATTATTAATTGCCTTGCCGGGGAGCTGATCATGCCGTGCCTCGAGACTCTTCTCTGACCCGATGTGCTTGCAGCCAATACATGTGCCTTTGCTGCGTTACATCGTGCAGGTGAAGAAGCGGCAGCGGCTGGCCAACCTGCAGCTGCCTGTGCCAACACCGGCAGATACCCTGAATGCAGTGGCAGCAGGCGTTGTGTCAAGCAGCAGCAGCAGCTCGTTCAACACCGGGGCGTACGGAACCAGGCAGTTTGGTATCCCAGACCCCACATGTGGTGCAGTGTCAGAGGGATGTGTGGCAATAAGGTATGCCAGATGATGAAAGCCATGTACCTAGGTCAAGTAACAGCACCAGTTGTGACTGTTGTACCTGCATGTGGGTCAATACTCGTGCCAGCATGTTGAGGTTCATGATCTGCAGGATACCATGTTTGGTGCTGCAGTCGCTGTCTGCCCACTTGAGGAACTCCATCTGCATCTCTGGTGACTGCTGTTTAGCTGATTGATTGTTGTCGCTGGTTCGACAAGGTTACACCGCCTTGCACCTGATGGAAAGTTGCTTATGTTGCTGCTGGCTCTGCAGTCCTGAGCTGATGCGCACCTCTGCTCAGGGTGTGACTGATGTCATCATTTATCGGGACCCTGGCATTCACCCAGGAGATGTGCGCAGGGTCAGGTGGGCTTGGCTGCTCGCTCAGCAGCAGTGACTGCTGCCGTCTATTCATGCAAATAATCTGTTTGAGACTCATTGCAGGTGGTGTCCTGCAGCTGTTTCGTAGTGCAATCTCTTCTGCTGAACGTTTCCCACAGGCTCCGTCTGCTGGTCAAAGCTCAGCATGAGCCGGCGCACAATGTGATCCTGACATGCTCCAAGTGAAAGAGCGGTCACTATACACAGCTTGGCCCTTTGCTGACCTTTGCTGCATGCAAGAAAACAGTGCCACGGCTGCCTTCTTGACCCTTACAGCCACCCCTGAATGTATGTTTGCATTGCAGGCTCATCCCCTACCCTGCTGAGCTGCTGCAGCTCATCCCACCCAACCTGCATGGCGCGATCTTCCTCCCCAGCGTTGGCAGCAGCAGCCTAGCAGCCAGCTTATCAGGAGGAGACTACGACGGGGACTTGTTCCTGTTGCTGTGGGAGCCACGGGTGCTTGCAAGCTTCAGACACACCGACCCTCCTCCCTACATCACACCCAGCAAGATCGAGTCCAGCAGCAGCAGTGACAGGGGTGCGAGCCCCACAGCCGCCGCCGGCAGCAGTGGCAGCAATAAGGCGGCCAGCAGTGCTGCCGGCCGCTGGGCTATTCTGGAGGGTGCTGGGTGGGAATTTGTTGAGAGGCAGCTGACAGCATTTTACAGCTACTCAGCAAAGATGCAGGGCCTGATGGGGGAGGCACACAATCTTTGGGAGTTCTATGCGGACAGATATGGGGCAGGACACGACTTCTGCACGTTCCTGGCTGATATGTTAGTGAAGTAGACAAGGGAACCCACTACAATTGCTGCTCACATCGGCAACGCCACATGCCATGTGACTACGGTAGCGACTTGCTGAGCCCGATCGTGGCTTGTTGGCTAGCACACATACTTTGCAGGTGCGATTTTCACAGCAAGCTGCATCTGCTGCAAACGTCAGCAAAGCCTCTGCGCATGTGTTTCTGTGTGACTGCAGGTACTGCCGGGCACTTGACGCGCCCAAGACCGGAGTGGAGGTGGTCATACCAGACCACTACAGGAACCCCCTCAAAGGCACACTCCCTCCCTGGCACAGCAAGAGGGTCAAGGAGGAGCAGCGGGCAGCAGCTTTGGGCCGCAGTGGCAGCGGCCGCAAGGCTCTGTCTGAACAGAACATGGCAGCGATGCTGGCAGCGAGCAAGATATGCGGGTGGGTGGCCGGCATTGCGGCAGCTGCAGTGTCTGCATAGCATGCTTGGAAGGCCAGCATGTCGACTGCTACTGGTGTGTTGCTCAGTTTGTGTGCAGGGCCTTGTACAGTAGCTGTATGCCCTCCTTGGTGGGAGCACAGCAAGAAGAGCCTGCGCGTCGCTGCTCAGATTGCTTTTTGCCCACGAACCACCAGCTATGTTGTTGTGTTTGTAAAACCCGCTGTTGCTGCTGCTGCTGTGCTGCAGGCCCCTGTTCACCCAGGTGCATGACCTCCCGGGTGTGGACTACAGTGATGAGAGCCTGCTAGAGCCCGACCCTGACCTGGTGCTGCAAGAGGGGCCTGACGCAATCCCTTATGAAGTCATGCTGCCCTTCCTTGAGAAGTGGCTGAAATTGCATACGGATAAGTGGTGTGCAGCCTGGAGGGAGCTGCAGGTGGGTGTTGTGCCCTTGAACCTCGGCCTCCGCCTGTCAGCAAAACCTAAAAAAACCTTTTCTCCATCAATCCAATGCAGCAGCATCCAGGTTTTGAAGGTCCTGCGCAGGTCCTGATACATCAGATCAGCACAGTCTTCCTGGTTGACCAACCCACTGTTTTGCCTGTGTGCTGGCACCCATGCTGTTGATGTGTACATGCATTACGCAGCAGCATGCAGCATCCATGGGCGGCTCCAGCAAGGCTGCTCACAGGGCACATCAGGCGGGAAAGTGGGAGCTGCGGCGCAGCATCGTTGCCGAGCTTCAAGCGGAGCTTCTCACTGGCGCTGAATTGCTGCCGAGTTCAAGCCAGTTTGCAGCAGCAGCACAGGTGGCAGCAGCGACAGTGCTTGGCTCGCCGTGTGGAGCAATCAGCAGCAGTACGGTGACCGTGTTCACCACACCTGTCATCCTGGTGAATGCATCTGCCTGCTACCAAGCCGCGTACAGGTGGGCTGATGCACCAGCATATGCCGCTGGGGCACTGCTTCAGGCAGTCTTGCAAGCACCTTGCGTTGCATGCTGTTGGTTGGCGCTGTGCTGGGGTGGTGCAGGACGCATGACGGTCTCCTATCTGTACATCTTAAGACACTCTTGTATCGCGACATCTGAAGCGGCTTGGTTGCTCACTGGCAGGACTGTTTTCATCTGTTGGGCGCGCAGGCATGCTCGTGACCTGCAGCGGCGTGACATGCAGCCGCGCGTCGCCATGCCCTGGCGTGTTGCTGGCCAGTACCTGCGGCTGCTGAAGGTGTTGCGGCCCCTCCTGCAGGCACCCAGCGCTGCACGGCAGTTGGGCAGCTTGCAGCACCCGTTCCTGTCTGCGGCGATGATGGCGCAGCAGCAGTCGGCAGCTGTGCAGCGCAGGGCGAGGGGCGCTGCGGGGGCACTGCAGGCTGGCAGTGCAGATGCAGCGGCTGCTCAGGAGCTGCAGGGGCTTGTGCTGTAGCTACCGTAGCATAGGCATGAGGCATCTTTGTAGTGCAGATCCTGAAGATCGTTATTTTGGCCGCCTGGCAGGCATATGTTGCATGTTGTGACTGCTAGTGACGCCCTGCAGGGGTGCTTGCAAGCACCAATTGCAGTCAGTGCGGGCACAGAGGCGCTGCAGGTGCTGTATCATGGGCCTGAGGGGCCACCATCACAAGTTTGTGCTCAATTTTCAAGTGTGATTCCATGGCCATCGGTTCGTACACTATAGTAGTGACAAGGCACCTCCCTGCAGGGCTGCTTGCAGGCTTTGCACATGACGGCAGCTCAGGATTTGCAGGGGGTGTATCATGTAACACATGTAGTTGTGGTGCTTTTTCCTGCAACAGCCTCTTCAGTGGCTTACTGTTTTGGCGCATGCATACATTGGTTGTCTTTTGAACTGGCATGCATCAGTGACGTGGCATTTTTGCATGAAGCCCTGCACATTGTGAAAGTGCCTGTTTCTCAGGCATTACATGCTTTTTGTGCTGCATAGGATGTGGTTCTCTGGTTTAAGTGTGGTCTGCTGCATCGGCCCTCAACGGCATGCATGGCAAGTTGGTCAGTGTCTCACTGCCTTTGGTTTCTAGGTTTCACACCTGCTGGCAGTTGCGGGAGTCCCTCAACATGCCAGAAGCATGCGTGCCTGATGGTTTGGCCGGGTCCAAGGGTGGGCACTGGGTGCTGCTTAGTGGGTTGAAAACAGCAGTATAGATGCTGAGGGTGACAAGACTCTTATGAGATGACTTATAGAATCCCTGCACACATCTTGGCGGGCACACCAGTGCGTCATTTGGGCGCACGTGTGCCTACCCAGGTCTTTGGCTAGCAGCTTGACGCTGGCCTTTCACACCTATTGTGGCACTGCAGTCGCCGCAGGCAGAATGTCGGCCACAGAGCGGCGTACAGATGGTCTCTGTTCTAGAGCAGAGGGAAGAGAGGGGGTCAAAGGCTACGCTTGCGCCAGAGAATTTGGGATTTTGGCGGAGACCGGGACCTGGATCGGTGCCGCGACTGCGGTTAAAAGTGAATTCTCCTGCCACAGGCCCAGCGGTGAAAGCATCCACTTGCAACACCCCCCCTCCCCCATAAGGGCCTCGCCGTCCATGCACACCGCACACACAGTGTCTGTGGCAACCTTGCATGGCCAAAGTCAACTGAGACATGTACATACAGTGCCCCAGTGAGCTGACCTGCACGACATCACTTCGACCTCACCTCACCTCGACGTCGAGACTGGTGCTGATGCTGAGAAGAATCGTCCGACCAGGATGCCGCACGCTGTGAGTGGTAAAAATGCGCTACTTGAGCTGTTCTATGCCCTTTTGCTTGCCGAACCAAGTTTCAACCGTTGGCGTCGCGGTGGGCGTTGCTACCCGTTGCTACGTATAGGCTATCCGTCCTGGCTCGGCACCGATGCCATACCATCCCATTGCATATGGATCATTATGCTATTGTGTCATGGTCTGGAGCTTCCCGAGGTTCAACTGACCAACCACCCTCTCTTGCCAAACAGGTGCTAGCTCGTGCTCTGCTCCGTGTTACAACAGAACTTGTGCGGCCTCCGCCAGCCCGAGCAGAATTCAGTGAAAGTATCTGTACTTACTGAACAAATAATAGATCGTGAATGCAGCAGTGACACAGCAGCAGGCCACTCAGGCATAGATCAAGGGGGTAAGTGCTATCCTTCTAGGCTCAGCCTGGCACGGTGTCGTGCAGTGTGGTTCCAGGATTCAGGCAGAGATGGGAAGTGTTGCTAATACGGAAGATGTCTAGTGAGCAGCCAGCCATCGTGCTTGCTGCTGGAGGTTGCTAGGGGCCAGGCAGCTCATGCTCATGCAGCAGCACTAGGGCTCATGGACTTGTCTTGCTTCTCCTCCGCAGGATGGCAGGTGAAGGATGCTGGTCCTTGCTGCTGGCGTTGCCAGACCCTTGCCTGCTGAAGGTGCTGCAATGCTGTGCAGCAGACGACCAACGCGGCCTTTTCAGCGCAGCCAGGTCGCACCGCAGGCTGCACCAGGCAGCTGTGGCAGCACTGCACACCTTGAAGGCACGCCTTTCCCAGCAACAGCAAGTGGAGTGTGTCACACGGTATCTAGACAAATACGGCAATCATGTCAGCTGCTTGGACCTCAAGGGTGATGCGGACCGCCCTCGCGCAATCGAACTTTGCCAGGTGCCCCCTAATCTCCAGCTCAGTAGCTTGCAGCTGTCATACTTGGGAGTGCAGCTGCAACCCAATGACAGCTTCCGGCCAGCCCGGGGTGTGCTGGGGGCCCGCCCAGCAAGGGTGTGCTAGGGGCAGCTGCCCAGGTGGCAGGCCTGAAGCAGCTGCAGCTGAAGGCATGCAGCCTGCTGGATGCAGAGAAGGCTGAGGCGCTTGCAGCAGCACTGTCACAGCTTGTTGAGCTGGTGCACCTCAGCATCAGCGACATGCAGCTTATGAACCGCTCATTACAGTTGCCAACGTCTGTATTGCAGCGGCTGCAGCAGCTCACCTACCTTGAGCTTGCTCGCATCAGGCTGTGTGGCCCTGATGACCAGTCCTGCGCTGCCCTGCAGCCCCTGCAGGCGCTGACCCGGCTGGTTGACCTGCGGCTTGCAGATGCAGAAGCGGGTGACGACAGGATCAAGCTGACTGCCAGCATGCTTTCAGGTACACACCACCTCACTCACCTGAAGCTGTCACACTGCAGCATTGAGCCAGGTGTCTTGACCGGAAAGACTCAGCTGCAGCACCTGCACTTGGCCAAGTGCAGTATGCTTGGTGCTGTCTCAGGTGAACCGGCGGCCATGCGCATGGCACAGTTTCTTTCCCTCTTGAAGCCACTGCAGCAGTTGCAGCACCTGCAGGTCACCCACATAAACCTGGTGTTGCGCGGTGCGGACCGTGCAAACCCCCTGGCAGCAGCCATGTCAGCGCTGACAGCTAGCAACAAGCTCGAGGAGCTAGACATCAGCTGGTGCACACTGCCAGCAGTGTGTGGCAGCACCTGTTCCCTGCTGGTAGGCAGCTGCCGGTCTTGCAAGGACTGGATGTCTCATATGTCCAGCAACCATTTTGCAGTCACGCCCCGCCTCCTGAAGGCAGCCTGCTTGTCAGCTGCTGCCCTGGGCTGCAGTCTGTAGACATGAGGGGTTGCAGTGCAGTGCAGAGCTGCTGGCCCCACTGCAGGGGCTGAGCGGGCTGCACACACTGTCCTTGTCGGTGGATGATCGCACAGCAGGGGAGGGCGTGCAGGCGGTGTGCCAGCTGACAGGGCTGAGGCAGCTGAGGGTGAACCTACCACGCTCTGCAGATGTGGAGGGGCTGCAGCAGCTGCAGGGGCTCACACAGCTGCAGCAGCTGACAGCTTTCACACTTGATGGCACTTGGGCAGTCCTGGGTTGCCAAGCCAGACTCAGCTTGACCAGCAAGGTGGGTGGAGACTCACGTCAGGATTATTGTTGTGCTCCCTGGTTGTTGGGAACGTCTGAAGGACCCAGGCTGTTGCTGACAGCAAGTGAGGCAAGTTCAATTTGGATGTGTGCCAGTAAGTGCCCACAGTGTGGCAAATTTGGCTGCCAGGCCCCCTGCCCCTGCCCCCCTTCCCCAGGCTTCTCTTTCCTGACACCAGCATCAACGCGAGGCTGGCACAGCACCATGGCTGCGCCTGGTCTTTGTCCTGCTGCTCAGCACAATGTGACAATGTGCTGGTTCAGCTACACTTTGCAGCCATTATTCATCCCGAAGCTAGTGTCTACAAGCAATTTCAGCAGGCATCTACATGTCTCTCATGAGTGTTTCAGCAGCCTGTATGCTGCCTTACGATGTAGCATTGCATCTTCAGCATGGAGTGTGCTGCGTATGTAGGGGGACCAACGGGTGCAACCAGCTGCCTTCTGCACCCGGCATAAGCCAGCACTTGTGCAGCACATCACGCCATGCAGCTTCATTCCATTCTCATGTAGCCTACAACAGCAGCCTGAGCAGGAAAAGTGACAAAGGGGGGAGAGTTTGGGGCAGTCCCGGCAACATGTCCTATCTGGGGTGGCAGGGGGGAGGGGCATGGGGCATTTCAAGAGCCTTGGGAGGGCCCCTCCCAAGATTTATGATACTATCATTGAAAATCTTTGAAGACAGGGCATTATGGGCCACAAGGAGTGGCCATTCCAGCATGGACCCTGATGCCAATGCCCCCAGGGCTTGTGCCACAAGTTTGTTTGTGCGGAGCCTGACCAACTGGGTCTTTTGTGTCACCTTCAAATCATCCGTCCTTAAAGATAAAAGATAAAGATACAGAGACACCCCCTTGGTCTCTTAACGCCATAGGACTTCTTCCCATTGGCCTCGCGTCCGTTGAGGACGGCTCTTCACACCAACACTCCTGGGGGTCTAGGGCAACGGCACTCGTGGCCACATCTCACTCCCCAGGGGCACACCTGGGGCCGTGTAAACCCACCGAAATTCAGGCTGGAGATGTTGTTCGACATGGGAGATTGGATGCTGAAAGGTATCACCCTTGACCCGCTGGGAGAGTCCCCTCAGTCCCGACCTGAGAGAACCTTGAATCCCTAGGGTAGCACACCCAATAGCGGGCTCCATGCCTTTTCCGGCTGTATTCTGCACCCATTCCTTCCTTTGCCTCTGTGGCAGTAATCAGCATCAGGGGATCCCTCTCCCTTCACTGCACTTGCCCGGGTCAGCAGCCTGGCTCGGGGTATTATTACCCCCCCTAGGGGGCCGGTGGGTGGGCCGGGATTCGAACCCGGGTCTCCCCGACATAAGCCGGGTGCTTTTCCACTAAGCTACCCTACCCGTCTAAGCTACCCTACACTAAGCTACCCTACCCTACCCTACCCGAAATCATCCGTCCTTAGCTTGCAAATCAGCATTATGGGTCACACTGCATGCACAACCGCCGTAGTACTGTGTGCCAATTCCACTGAGGCTCTGTCTTCACTGCTGCTACTGCTCTTGTGGCTGGCAGGCCCCTGGTGACGAGCCCGTGTGGCGCCAGCTACAGCGGCAGCTGGAGCTCCATGTCCCAAGAGGTCCACAGCAGGCAGATGCAGCACTCACTGATGCATTCAGTACTGCATTCAGTGCTGCATTCAGCTAGGCAGAGTGACAGCAAGTGCATTTGGGCAAACTCACCATCTGCTGCTGCTGTGCCCGGGTGAGGCCACTGCCCAGACAACAGTTGCCACTGGGTCCAAACCAGCAACACAGTCCCACCCGCTGCTGGCAAGCTGGGGCCAAGGCTTCCATGATGGGCAGCAGCTGATCTCGCTGTCAGGCAGCAGCAGCAGTAGCAGCAGCAGCACCAGCAGCAAGTCTTCCAGCAGCAGATCAGAGTGAGGGTGTGCTAGACAGCCTGCCAGGATTCTTGCAGCGCAGCCGCTGCCGTGTGAGCATAAAGTCAAAGAAGCATTAGCTTGACTCAACGGCTGTGGGTGTTGCTTGCAGCAAGCAGTTTGGGAACATGGAAGCTGGTGTGTGCCTTGTGACTACGGGGTGCAGGAGGCAGCCAGGTGGCAGACATGGCCTGGAAGGGTTTCAATCTGGGGAAGCAACCTGCGGTATCGGGGGGTTATTGAACGGTTGTTTTGACTCACTGAGTGACCCTAAGGGTGTGGGGTTGGTGCAACATGGCTTGTGCTTCAAACCTCAAAGCTGGCATACTATGTGTCTGTGTAGGGTGTGTCTGTGTAGGGGGGGGGGTGTTGGTGGCAGCCCTGCGGCCTCAGGCTTGCCTTGCAACCTTGGGGCGGGTGGGTGGTGGTGGCGGCCCTTCGGCTATTTGTTCGGCTGGTCTTGTGCTTGTTTTGGGGCACTTTTATCGGGGCGACTGGCTGACTAGTGACAGCCATGCGGCCTTTGTTCAACTGGCGGTGGGTTGTGTGCTTGTTTGGAACCCTTCTCTTTGGGCAGCGGTTGATGGCTGCCATGCGCTGCGGCGAGTCGTGATATTGAAGCCCAGGGCTTGCTTACGAACCTTTCGTCGTGGGACGGCTGGAAGGTGGTGACAGCATTGCGGCCTTTTGCGTCAGATTGGTCTTGTGCTTGCTTTTGAATCCCTCCATTGTGGCGGCTGGCTCCTGCCAGTCAGGTGCGTGCAGTAGCATACCGCAGGTTTGTTGGTTCCGAACTGTTGGCAAGTCCCACGCTTGTTTTGGTCTGGGTGCTGGCCCGCATGTGGCACATCTCAGCACAGGGTGTGTAACGTGTCTCTCAACGGCGAGGCTTTGCCTCAGGCCCCCGGCAGTCGGGGTCACTCTGCTGAAGTGTGTGTGGCCAGCCGGTGGGTGGTGCCCCCTGGGAACCTTGAAATAATGTTTGACTCCCAGGCTCTCAGCACGCCCTGAAGCATACATCAGCCAGCCCCAACTCCAGGGCGGAGGGACACCATACAGCACACACATCGGATTGCAACCACTGCATTTGCACATGTGGTCAGAGTTGTGGTCCATATGTATGGTATACCGTGATACCCGCGAGTACTGCCTGCTGCAGCCTTATATGCACTTGGACGGGGGGGGGGGGGGGGGGGGGGGGGGGGGGGGGGGGGGGCTGCCAGCTTTGCAGCCAAACTCCAGCATCTCCTGAGCGCCTGCGGAGTTGACTGATGTTCAATGATGATGATACAAGGTTGTGAAGTTGACGTAAGGCTGATGTGAAGCTGCGCTGCTCCAGGTGGTGGGATTAGGGGGCTGCCCTGGCGCCAGATAGACCATTTAGCGCAGTTGGTTGCGAAGCAGCGTTGTCGAGCTATGCGTTGCAGAATCGTTGACCCAACTGTCATGTGGTCGAGCTATGTTTGACTTCGGCACCGATTGAAGAAGAGCTGACGGACCGTAGTACGCAGTCGCAATGCACAAATCCCGCGGCCCCAGTTTAAATAAGCATTTTGTGTAGTGTGTTCGTATTCTCAACCGGCCGAGGTATGACGTTGCAAATCAACCGCAATCCGACCCTCGGTCCGAGGTCGTTGAGGTTCGACCGACCGGCCGGTGCTTGTAACTGCCAGAGGAACCACTAGCAAGCCTAGGCTTGCGTTTATTGGTCAGATACTGGCCACTTTGAAGGGCACAGGCGCTCACGAAGGCTCCCGTGAAGCAGCAGCAGCAGCAGCAACAACAGGCCACCCAGCAAACCCTACTTTAGCGCACTGCGTAAGTGCTTATCCTCTGTGCATTTAGTTCAGGCATGGTGGCATCTGGAATGCATGTGTTGTCGGTCGAGTGTGAGAGCTCAGGCAAATGTGGGCTGTTGCTGCTCCACAGGATGGCAAACACGGGCCCAACAGCGTCACTGTCTCTTCTGGAGAAGCTGCCTGAAGACGTCCAGCGGCTGTTGCTGCAGATCCTTGCAGCAGACGACCAGCGCAGCATGTACAGGGTCGCTGCAACAAGCAACCACCTGTACTTTGTAGCTACGGAAGTGCTGTGTGAGACGCATGCAGCATCTGGTTTCAAAGCAGAGCTTTCCCAGCAGAAGCAGCTGGATGGTGTCCTGACATACTTGGGAAAGCACAGCAGTCACATAAGCAGCATCAGTCTTGCGTGCCGTGAGGGTTTCATCCACCTCAGCCAGCTGCCCCTCAACCTGCGGCTAACTGACAGCTTGCACTTGCATGGCTTCGCAGTTAAGCTGCAGCCCGGCGATGGGCTGCAGGGTGTGCTGGGGGCTGCCGCGCAGGTATCAGGCCTGAAGCAGCTGCGGCTGAAGCACTGCAGCCTTAGCGCTGCAGGGGACAACAAGGCGGCAGAGGAGCTTGCAGCAGCACTGTCGCCGCTTGCTGGGCTGGTGCACCTCAGCATCAGCAACCTGCAGGCTCACCGTAGTTCCCGCTCAGCACAGTTGATTACTGCTGTACTGCAGCCGCTGCAGCAGCTCACGCACCTTGAGCTAGCTCGCATCAGGCTGCGGGCCCCTGATCTGGCCACCCCTGCCCTGCAGCCCCTGCAGGCGCTGACCCGGCTGGTTGACCTGCGGCTTGCAGAGCTACAGGCAGATGACAGCGACAGGATCCGCATCACCGCCACCAATCTGTCAGCCACACACCACCTCACATGCCTGATGCTGTCACGCTGCAGCATAGAGCCAGGCGTGATAGAGGGCAAGACCCAGCTGCAGATCCTGCACTTGGCGCACTGCATGATGCTGGGAGGTGCGCCAGCTGTGCTGCAGCTGCTGTCCTACATACAGGCGCTGCAGCAGCTGCGCTACCTGCAGCTGACGCACAAGAACCTGGCGCTCCTGGGCATCCCGCCTGCTGCCCTGTCAGCCTTGACAGCAAGCAGCAAGCTCCAGCAGCTAGACATCAGCTGGTGCACACTGCCAGCAGGTGTGTGGCAGCACCTGTTCCCTGCTGGTAGGCAGCTGCCGGTCTTGCAAGGACTGGATGTCTCATACGTGCAGCAGCCATTTTGCAGTGATGCCACAGCCATGTCGCAGTTATGCCTTGTCAGCTGCTGCCCTGGGCTGCAGTCTGTAGACATGAGGGGGTTGCAGTGCAGTGCAGAGCTGCTGGCCCCACTGCAGGGGCTGAGCGGGCTGCACACACTGTCCTTGTCGGTGGATGATCGCACAGCAGGGGAGGATGTGCAGGCGGTGTGCCAGCTGACAGGGCTGAGGCAGCTGAGGGTGAACCTACCACGCTCTGCAGATGTGGAGGGGCTGCAGCAGCTGCAGGGGCTCACACAGCTGCAGCAGCTGACAGCCCTGACCTTTGATGGGCCTTGGGCACTCACGGGGTCATCTGCCGGGCAGCAGAGGGTCATCTTGGTTAGCAAGGTGGGTTGGGACTAATGCTGCATACTGCTTTTGTATGGATGCCGCATCCATGCACAGTTCACAGAACTTCTGGAAGGAGGCTCCTTCCTCAGGCCTAGCCTGCACGGCAGAAGGCTCATACTGTGCAGCCTTGTGATCCGACTGGCAGTTACTGGCAAATCTGAACCCATCATGAAGCTGCATGCCAAGCAAAAAGTACCAAGCTGGTTCTATTCCATCATGATCAAGTGATGCTGCCTGCACAGCATCGGCAGGGCTCATCACATGCCACGCATACTGAAGCTGCACCTCAACTCCTGCTGCTGCTGCTGCTGCTGCTGCTGCTGCTGCTGCTGCTGCTGTCACCAGCAGGGCCCTGGTGACGTGCCTGTGTGGCGCCAGCTGCTGCAGATCCTCCGGAAGCACTGCGCACCTGCAGGTCCACAGCAGGCGGCTGCAGCACTGACAGAGTGACCCGGTCATGTGCGGCAAGTGCAAGCTTGCGATATGCAGCTGCTGTTGCACCCGGGGGGCCCATTGCCAAGACCACCGTCGCCGCCGGCGGCACGCCACTGAGTCAAATTCAGCAACAGATCCCTGTCTGCTGCTGCCTAGCTGGGTCCAGGGCGTCCATAATGAGCAGTGGCTGATCACTTGCTGCTGTGGTGCAGCAGTAGTTTTGCCGGCAGCAGCAGAGCAGAGTCTGGGTGTGCTGCAGCCTGCCAGATCTCTTGTAGGCGTCAGTGCAGCCGCAGCGGCTTGCATGCACCCACATTGATGCTGTGAGTGCTGCTAGCAGCAAGAAAAATGGGGACTGGGAATCATGCTGGTGTGACAGTTGTGACTGTATGTTTGGGGAGCAGGAGGCAGCCTAGCCTAGGGCAGGCAGGTCGGGGAAGAATTTCAATTTCGGGAAGCATCCGAGGTTTCAGGGTTAGTACAGACCGCCAATAGCCAACGGTTGCCGGTTTGGGCAATACGGTTATCAAGGTTGTCATTTGTCATAGCAGTTCTGATACAGTTGCTGTCTGATACAGTTGCAAGTCGATGGTGCCTGATGGCTGTGGCATGATGTTTGTGTGTGCTGCCATGCTGTCCTCTGCCATCATCATGTAGAACTGCATTACACTGCAATGGTAGTGATCCTAGGATAGTTGCCTGATGTGTTGTGTAGTCAGCACCCTGATGTGCATTGTTCAGCTGTGCAAGGTACTGGCTCAATTGCCCTGTTGCCGACAGGGCAAGATGCACAAGTTGCGCAAGTTGCACGGCATGTTAGCAATCAACACCTGTAGCAATCGACCGTCGATCATGGCATGATCACCAGCAGCCGAGGGTCGGTCAGCAACTGCTGACCGACCCTCGGCTGCACGTACACAATCCATTGCCCATGGTCCCCGAGGACACAAAGCGTGGGCTGCAGCGCTCTCTAGCAGCAGTCCTGCCAGGTGGGCTAGCCAGCAATATCTCCCCACCTGAGGGTTTCACCTGGATCCACCCAGGTCACGGTAGGCAATGCTATTGATGTGTGGCGACTGTGTCTGTGTGTAACAATTTTTCAAAAAGGATCAGAAACATGAATGCAGTTGCAATGGTGTCATGGCTTGTTCGCTTGGGCTGTTGCTGCATGGAACCCAAATCCACATCCACATGCAAGCCCTGCATGCGCAGCAGAGCCAGGCTGGCGCTGACATGCAGTGGCAGGCAGTAGGGCAGGACACCTTGAAGGGCAGGGAAAGCTCTGCAGGAGATGTCTGCGGTACTGCGTGCATGGCTGCAGTTTGGCAGTATCTCAGCACACTGTGCTAGGCTAGCGGTGGCAGGCTGCAGTGCTGAGCGTGTGCTGGAGCTCCTGCACTGCAGGGCCGGGCCCTGTCGGACAGCGCAGCATGCAGGAGCAGCGACAGTGGCAGTACCACCACAGCTGCTGTGTGATCCAGGGGTGCCGCTCAGCATGCCTGTGTGCAGCACCTGTGCTGCAGGGCCTGCAACAACCATTGCTGCAGCGTGCTGGCAGGGCTGTCAGAGCAGCAGCTGGTGGTGGGGACTGGGCAATTTTGTGGGGGCTGCGATGTGAGCCGATACAGAGGCCTGCCGGGCAGCAGACTGGAAGCAGCACAAGCCAGCCTGTACGGCTCTCACTGCCGCGCTGATGTGAAGGAGTGCCGATCGCCAACATCCGACAGTTCAGGTGGCGACTTAATCCCATGTAGATTTCTAAAAGATGTGCAAACAGCATAGCAGATGTATGAAAGCACGGTGTTCGCAAGGTTGCTCACCGGAGGGTATGTGGTAATGTTACTGCCGACGTCCAACGGTCGACCGTTGACAATCTGACATATGACGTAAAGCAAGCCTGTCTTCAACGCGCAACAGTCTGCTGCTGTGGCTGCACGACAGTGGTGTTTGTTCTTCAAGCTCGTGATCGTGCGCACTCGGGTACGACCACAGCGCACTGATAGCAGCACAACAGCAGCAGAACCTCAGCATAAATAGTTGAGGCAGGAACAGGTCAGCAAATGGTTCGCTGACGCTCAAGACATATTGCCATTCATTCGAGGCATCCACGACAACAGCAAAAGCCCCGCTGAGCTACAGCATATGCTGGATGAAGGGTGAGCGAGTCAGTTACACTGCTGCACGCTGCGCAAGAGAAGCCAGCCTATGTCATGCGTACTGCACACCAAGGAACTTGCATGCCACACAAGTTGCACCAAGGGGGGGCTTCACATACTAAGGGGGTGCCGGGCTAGTGCACTGCTTGATCGCCAGCATGAGGCACTGTGGCCTGCATGCAATGTGCCATCACGGCACAGGAGTCCTGTGGCTGCCCAGCACATCTGATTCATGTCTGATGCTGTAGTGCATGGCGCATCAGGCAGCAGCAACTGCCTCGGCTACTAGCTTAATAAGACAGTACCGACTTACTGACGTTCTTCAGACTCAAGTTGACCTGTCACCACCCCCCCTGCACTTGCACTACAGGCTGCTGGGCGCAGTGCAACCATTCCCACCAGACTCCAAAGTACCGCATGTACCAGCAGCAGCAGCAGCAGCAGCAGCAGCAGCAGCAGCAGCAGCAGCAGCAGCAGCAGCAGCAGCAGCGTCACTGTCGCCTGGTGACATCATACAACGTTTGGTGCCTCGCAACGGTCAACAAGCAGCGCTACTGCAGCGTCTGCACGACATGCAGGCACAGGGGCTGCCGCTCCTTCCCCCTTCAAAAGATGCTGCGTCAAGGGCCCAAAGCAGACAGCTCGCAGGGACAGGCCCCCACCCCAGCACAGCTAGCTCCACATTGAGCGCTAGTGCCAGCAGCATCAACACCAGCAGCAGCAGCAGCAGCAGCAGCAGCAATAGAGTTGGCAGCAAGAGCCGTGCCAAGGCCGGGTTGAGCACAGCTTCAGATGCCAGCACCAACAGCAGCAGCAGCGGCGGCGGGGGCGGCAGTGGCCACAGGCATGCTGCTATGTCTCGATCTAGTGGGGCCAGCACAGGCAGCGAGCGCAACATCAGTTCTCAACACCAGCCTGTCAAGGGGCTTGTGCAGTCGGCATTTGATGGTATCTTGGACGAGACCATCTCCGCTGTCTGCTGCAGCACCTGCTGTTGTGAGGGCTGCGCGACCTCTGAACTCCAGATAGCGCAGAAAACCTTTATCCACGGCAGGCGCTTTTTCAAGGCGGCGGGATTTCCTGACCTAATACCAGCCCCGAGGCACCCACCGCTACAGTAGGGTATATGTCCAAGCTGCTTCCAGTCCTGGCTGCTAGGCTGTTTGACCCTGCTGGCGGCCACAAGCTTGCTGCTGTGCAAAACTCCATACAAGTGTTGCAGAGGTAGGGGCTTGCAAAGAGCTGATAAGTTGCCTCCTGAGGGTTTGTGGGTTGGACTGCAATTGCTGCTTACGTATTACATGTGTCTACATGTCTACATATGGCAGCTGACGCATGCATGTATACGCATATGCCCTTGGAGTCCAATGACCGTTATGAAAGATGGCCTTGCTGTGTCAACGCCCGGCGTCCACTGGCAGGTCAGAGGACTAGCCTGAAGTCTGAGCCTGTGGCTTCATTCAGTCAACAAGGTCTGCTTGTGGCTCTGTGTGTTTGCAGGCACGTGGTGCTGCCCATAATCAGCGACACAGGCTCAGCACTGGGAGCAGCTGCTGATGGCAGGAAGTGGGCCGTGAATGTTGCTGTGGCAGCCAGCAAGTCTGGTTTGCTGGGTTCCCTGGGCTGGCGTCTAGATGCTCTGCACTACCAGCTGCGCTACCCAGTCAGCGACAGTGCCGCTGTGCGGCAGATCCAAACGGCCGTTCAGAGCGACAGAAAGGTAGGGGGTGGTGATGTTTTTTTACCAGTGATGTTCTTGCACCAGCCGCCCGGCAGTGGCACTATACTACACAGTAGTACTGTGGCACGTGCGGCGGTTGTGGAAGAGCATGCGTGCGTGAATGCAGCTTTACACACGATTGATCACCTGTCTGAGTGCCAGAATTGCTGAAACGATGGTGGCAAGATGTGGGCAATTTAGTAACGCAGCTTGGCAGACTCTGCCAGGCGTATGCTTCTATTCTACGTAATGTTGACTTTCTCAACGAAGTCGATTGCAACTTCTGTAACTATCCAATGCCTAAGGATGCTCCTAACTATCCAATGCCTGTGTACAGCACCAACTACTGTGTGGGTCTTGTAGTGCCTATGTAGCGCGATTGTAGTTGACGCTACAACGGCAACGCTACAAAAATCTTGTAGCGTACTCAAGACTACAAACGCACTACAAACGCGCTACATGCACACTGCAAACGCGCTACAAACGCGCTACAAAGGCACTCTTTTGTAGCGTGTTTGTAGCTGGTCTGCACTGTCAGAGTGCAACCGTTGACTGTTGGACTTTCGCTTGGTGCCTTTACTAAAGGTATCAAGAACAATGGGTTTGAGGATTTAACGTTGAATCCTGCTTCAATGCACTGTTCCCATGTGTGCTGTGCAGGGCCGGCAGCTGTCACCTGCAACATCTGCAGCTGGGCCCAAGCCTGGCGCTGCTTTGCCACCCAGCACTGGCGGCACCGTAGGCAGCAGCCTGACAGTGCAGCAGGCAGCCATGCAGCACCTGCTGGCAGAGCTGCTGCTGGTGTACCAGTGGACAGCAGCCCTGTGCCGCATCTGGCCCCAGCCCAGCAGCATCACCGATGCAGGGGGCCTCAGCAGTCTGTTGAGCAGCGCCATGAGTACTGCAGCAGAAGTGGTGGCGCAGCTCCCACACATGAACTTCACGGTGAACACAAATCCCAACCCAACAGCTGACGGTGTGCGCAGCCAGGATGGCCCACTTGTTGATGCCAGCAGCAGCAGCAGCAGCCACTGTGATCCCACTGCCACTCCCACGCACACCAGGCAGTCCGCTCAGCTACTAGCAGGTCCTGTCACAGCAGCAGTGCTGGAGGTGTCAGCTCTGGTGCTGGAGCCCCTAGGGTCCACCCTGCTGCAGCAGCAGCTAGCTGCAAGGCAGGGAGCTCAGCCACCCGGCCTGTCTACCTCAGCCAACGCCATGTGTGCAAAGCTGGCAGGTAGCAACGTAGTGGATCTGCTGCATGCCATGCTGACAGTCTGCCTGCACCAGCTGGTGCTGCATGCTGAGCGCGCAGAGACGTTGTGTGCTGAGGCCCCCTTGCAGCTGGATGCCGAAAGCAGCTTGCAGCAGCAGAGTGCCGCCCTCATCCATGCAGCATCTGGCAGCGCCAGTGCCAGCAGGAGCATTGCTGAGGTAGCCGAGGGCTACTTGCTGCAGCATGCAGACACACTGCAGGCCAAGCAGCTAGCAGCACCAAGCAGGGCGGCAGTGTCTGCCTGGCGGGCTGTGTGTGAGCGCCAGTGGGCAGACATGTCCCTTTCGCTCTCCCTGCCGGCGGCAGCTGCTGTGCTGTCCAGCATACAGCCCAGTGCAGCTGCTGCAGCAGCTGCAAGCTCCTCAGGGGGTGTGGGTGATGCAGCTGCTGCTGTGTGGGCTGTGCAGGACTGTGACCGTCTTGATGGCCACTTTGACATCTTCGGCAAAGGCAGATCCAGCACAGGTGCAGGCACTCCAGTGGCCTCCAGCAGCAGCGGCAGGGGCAGTACTGCCCCTGGCTCCTCACAAGGCTCCAGTACTGTCGCAAGCACAAGCAACCCCAGCACCAGCAGTGTTGGCAGCAGCAGCAGCAGCAGCAGCTGTGACAGTGCAGGGTGTGCAACCCCAGCACAGGCCAGTATGAAAGCTTCTAGCCCACCCTCAGCTTCAGAGCCCATCCTGAGTGTTGCCAGCTGCACCCACACAGCAGCAGCCCTCGCAGCAGTCTGCCAGCACCTTTTTGACAGCAAGAAGACTCCTTGCGAAATCAGCGGCAGCCTGGCATGCACTCTGCTGGCTACAGCAGCAGCAGCCCTCAGCCTTCAGGGTGCAGCTGCACTGCCGCTGGTGTCTGCTGCTGCTTCAGCAGTAACGGCATTGCTGAATAGCGCGGCGCAAGCACAGCAGCCCTCCCAAGCAGCTGGTGATGAGCAGCAGCAGCACAGCACCCTGGCGGCGCAATCCCAAGTGCCTAGCAGCGCACCACAGTCACATGCCGTTGCTGCTGCTGGGACTGCTAGCCTAGCAGCGGCTGATTGGCTGCTGTGCCTATCTCTGGCAGCAGACCTGACGAAAGCAGTCCTGCAGCTGGAGGGTCAGCACACAGTCCAGGCCAATGCAGCTCTTGGCAGTGTCGGCAGCACTTGCTGCTTAATAGTGCTCAACGATCTCCTCAGGCTTCTGCTTGAGTGCATGCATGCAGGGGCATGCTCCACAGCAACAGCCATGCAGCTTAGGGAGCTCCAGACTGCTGCATATGCAATGCAGCTCGTGGAGGCAGTCATCAGACATTTGGCCTTCAAGCAGACCTCAGGCAAAGCAGAATTGCAACTTGCAGCTGAGCTTATTGTCAATGGCAGCAATGTGCAGCTCCGATACTTGGAACACACAGGCTGTGCTATTGTCAACCTAGCACTGCAGCTTGTCTTCTGCCGCCCTGGGGGTCAGCCTGTGGTGGGGTCAGTGCAGGGTCAGCAGCTGCTGCAGTCCTGCTCCTCACTGCTGCTAACATGTGTCAGCATCATGCACGGCTGGCCGCAAACAGCCTCCTTATTGTGCGTAGAGCTGTGTGACAATCTGCTGCCGCTGCTGCAGCGCTCAGAGGCGCAGGCACCAGCAGGCAAGAGCAGCGGCGGCATGTCTAGGTCCACAGCGGCAGGCCTGGTGCTTGTAGGCCGCTGCCTGGTGGCACTTGGGACTGCACTGACCCCAAGAGAATTTGGTGACACCAGCAGCAGCAGCAGCAGCAGCAGTAGCAGCAGCAGCAGCAGCAGCGGCAAATACAGCAGCGGTCCCAGCATAAGGCCAGACATGGGGCAGCATGGCAACTGCCTCGATTATTGGCTGGAATCCTGGTCAGGTCAGCAGGCCAGTGTCATGAACCAGACTGACGCACACCTCCGCACCCTCGTCAGGGAGACCGCAAGCACCTTGCAGCGGGCCATGCAAGGCCTGCTGGTCTCTGTGCGATCCATCAACCAGGCTCTGCAGCAGCAGGCAGCTTCACAAGGCTCAGGCCACACAAGCACAGCCTCAGCAGCAGTAGCAGCAACAGCATTGGAGAACGCGGCAGGTAGCAGCCACACCCTGTCCAGCCAGACCAGCAGCAGCACGAACGTCGCCACCAGCAGCAGCGCAACCAGCAGGCCCATAAGTTATGTGGGCCACTGTGAGGCGGGCGGTGGCAGTGACACTGCCCAGCACTGTGGTCGTGACCAGCAGCAGCAGATACCACCGGACTTGCTGCTGGCGGGAATGGACACGGCAAAGTCTGCGCTAGAGGCAGCAGTGGTGCCTCTCAGTGCAGTTCTTGCACCATACCTCCAACAAGGGGTTGACCCTGCCGCGGTGCCTGCATCTACATGCTGCCTGTCGGCGTCACTGCCGACAGCATTGGTTGCAGCGGGGGAGGCGCTGTGTGCTGCTGTGCCCAGCAGCGCCTGCTGCAGCAACCCCCGCTGCACCAACCTGGGCGGGATCAGTGCAGGCTTTGCGCTGGTGCGGGGTAAGGGCTGCGTGTGTGGTGGATGCTTGGGTGTGCAGGCTGGAGGTGCAGCAGCTGTGCCCAGCGATGCTCCGGGCGCCCTGGTGGCAGCAAGGTGAGAATATTGTTACAGCCTGTTGAGTGCAACCGTTGTTGTCACCGTGACGGCGGCCATCAGTACTGACTATATAGTGATGGTGGAGCTACTAGGCAGGCTGATGCCCATCATAGTGACTGCATCTGAGAAGATGTGCAGCGATGATCACATGTCATGCCGCATGCCGCATGCGTATGATACGGTTTGTTTGTGATTGAGGATCTGCCTTAGGCTCCAAACTTGTGTCTATAGCCTTGAGCTTGTCTGGTCCAGCAGCTGGGTCCCAGCAACTACTGACTTCACCATGATGGCAACACTCTTGCTTGTGCTACTGGTGCTGCCAACAGGTACTGCTCTCGTGCGTGTCAGGTGGCTCACAGGCCGCAGCACAAGGCGCTGTGTGCCAGGCTGGCGCAGGCAGCTGCAGCAATACGCGACAATTGAGCAGGAGAATCTTTTGTGCACTGCAGGGGCTCCTGCCCCGGCAGGAAACGCCGATGCAGCAGACATACTAGGCAGCTAATGATGTGGACTGATACACATGCAGCAAGCAGCACAGTGGTTGCCAAGCGGCTGAGCTGGTGGCCCACGTGTGTGAGAGGGGCACAGAAGGGCTGTTCACACTCCATCAGCAAGTGTGTACCTGCAGAGTTTGTGCACAGCGCTTGAGCTCAACTCAAGTTGCACTTACGAAGCCAGCAAACAATATGTCTGCAAACAAAGGCGCAGCTCGAGCTGCTGTCACAGCAGTGTGACACCGCACCACTGAGTGGTCCTGGTTGCCTGTTGTGCTAGCTGTGTAACGGCCATAACCCACGCTGTCGCTGTAATGTATTGTTCCTCCTGTGCTTGAAGGCTGGGCCCTGAAGGGCACGCTGCACGATATCATGATAGTGATCACTATGCTTAGCGCGCCAGCTGAGTAAAGCTGCCGAGCTGACCCCTGAGCAGCGCCTACAACCACTTGGTTACTTGTTCACTGGCCTAAAGGTGCAAAAATGCTGGTGCCCCTCACAGCAAACTGGGTCCAAGCGGTGCTTCGTCAAACGGTTGTCAACCAACGGTTTGAACACGTCTCCTTGATTGGATGCAGATCGTTTCAAGTATGCATTCGTGAATGTCTCGTAGTGCCTGTTGTCTTGACATGTGGCATAACAGCTCGCTAGGTCAACAGCATGCTGCCAAACCACTGTCTCACAGACGCGTCGACCTGCCTCTGCTGCTGCGCCTACTGCATGAGCAGCTGAGACCCTGATTACAGCATCGCAGCAGCTCTGCAGCCTTGCAACTTGATGATCAAACAGCTCTGTCAATCCGCTGTGTGAATCATCAAGTTGTGCCTACTCAGCCGAGGCGCACAGCCTCTACCTACTACCAAATCCAAATAGAGCACAACAAGCAGTGCTCCAAGGGGCTTGGCAGTTGCTGAGCTCAACTGCCTCAGCACCAGCCACGAGTAGACATCCAAGAGCATCACCTCCAGGGGTAACAGGCAGGGCATCCAGCGTCCCATCCAGCAGCCGCACTTGCATCAGTATGCTGCCCACAGGCAGCGGCTTGCGGAAGGGTTTCCTTGCTGCGCAGAAGACCAGCAAGCGCAGCAGTACAGGCGCGACACACTCTTGTGAGGCAGCTGCTGGTAGTACAGGCGGCCCAGGCAGCAACCTCAAGGCTGACAAGAAGCGGTCAGCACACACCCCTGCAGCTACACCACAGCAGTACAACCCAGGGGCGTTTGAAGCATTGATAGCAACTTCCTTCCGAGTCTGCTCCAGCAGCTGCCGCTGTCTTAACTTTGCAAGTTCCATGCTGAACGCCGCACAGCAGGAAGGCAGGAAAGACCCTGGAGCAGGGAGTCAAGATTGGGCGCTGTCCTCCATGGGATCCCAGGCCCTGCTTGTTACCGCTGCCAGGCTGCTGGACCCTGCTGCAGGCCACCGCTTGGCTGCTGCACAAGATGCACTACTGACCTTCAGGAAATAAGCTGTCTGTTCTGTTTTCTGTTAACTCCTAGCACATCGTGTGGCGGCACAAAGCATGCACGTTTGAGGTCGCCCTAACCTGCCACACCTGCCGACATTGTCCTGCAAGCTTCTGGTTGCACTCCGTCTGTGGTGACGGTCACCATAGACAAGCACACTCCGGTGTGCCCTCATGATCAACATCTCAAATGAAGAGCACAATTCTGGGCGCAAGCAGCCAAATCCCCTTAAATCAGCTATGAAGCATGCTGCAAGGCTTGCAACCTCTTCTTCTTGCAGGACGTTCCTCCTGACCAGTTGCCAAGAGTTGTCAAGAAGATCCTCCTGACCAGTCGCCCACAGCACATGCAGGCGCTCACATGCATGACACTTTTTTGGTTGCCTGTGCCTGCAGGCACGCTGTCCTGCCCATCACCAGCAACGCATTCTCAGCAGGGGCTGCCAGCCGGCTATGTGCCCTGCAAGTTGCCAAGGTCGCCATCTGGCCAGGTGGCCTGTGTGAGCAGCTGTGCCGCCTGTGTGACCAGCTGCAGGCTGCCCGCAATGGCAACAGCACTTCTGTGCAGCAGGCACAAAGCAGCTCCAGCATCTCCAGCCATGCGGCCAGGTAGGCCCCACTGCCGGGCATGCTTAGAGCGCACAACCTGTGTGAAGCATGATGAAGCATGATGCATATGCCTGAAGCATGATGCATATGCCTGAAGCGTGAGGGTGTTGTTACTGCGTCATTTGCTTACTAAGCACGGTGTTGGCATCAGGTTCCAGCATCTGTTGCAGTGTGTGTCACTGTGCACAGCCACTGTGACAGAATCCTGCAGTGCAGCTTTCAAGCTCTGAGCAGGCTTGCATTACCAAACTGCACCATTTTGATGCTGTCAACAATTGCAACAGCCTGAGGCTGCCTTCGACAAGACTCCTGCAGGCCGCATGGCGATCAGTGATGTTGGATTCGTAGCTTGACTTTGACATAACCTTGTGGTTTGCTGTGTAGGGGCAACGCACAGTGCGTGCAGGACTGTCAGCTGCATCCAGCTCGGGCGGTGTTCAGCACACTACAGGAAGCCGCCTGTCGATGAAGACAGCTGCCACCCAGCACCTGCTGGCACAGCAGCTGCTGGTGTGCCAGTGGACAGCAGCCCTGTGCCGCATCTGGCCCGGCAGTATCCCTGACGCAGCGCCCCTACGCAGTCTGCTGAGCAGTGTCCTGGCTGTTACAGAGATGGTGGTGCACCTTCCACACATGCAGGAGGGCACCCGCGCCCTTCACACCACCTCAGGTGTGTGCGGCGCGGCCCCCTTTGCTGCACAAACAACCCAGCTGTCCAGGTCAGCTACAGTGGCAGTGCTGGAAGTGGCAGCTTTGGTGTTGGACCCCCTCGGGCTGCTGCTGCACCAGCAGCAGCTGGCGTCTGTTGCGGCAATGCAGCTGGAGGCAGCAGGGCTGGGCAAACCAGCACCTGCTCTGTCAAGCCCAGCAAAGGCCATCTGTGCTGAGCTGGGGTCGGGCACCATGAGTCTGCTGCAAGCCATGCTGGCGGCCTGCCTGCACCAGCTGGTGCTGCATGCTGAGCGGAAACGTGCGGCTTCAACACAGCTGCGTGCTGGCAGCAACATGCAGCGGAGTGCAGTCTTCAGCGCAGGGTGTGGCACGGCATTGGGCAGCTGCAGCGGCAGTACTGCTGCTGCCAGCAATGCTGAATTGGCTGAGGGCTACTTGCTGCAGCATGCAGACAAGCTGCAGGCCAAGCAGCCAGCAGCACCCAGCAGGGCTACAGTCTTGGCTTGGAGGGGTGTGTGCGAGCGCCAGTGGGCAGCTGGATCACTCCCACTCACACTGCAAGCAGCAGCAACAGTGCTGGCCAGCATACCGCCCAGTGCACTGCAAGCTGCTCTCAGCCCTCCAGGCAGTGAGGCAAACACAGCTGCCTCAACTGCTGCTGTGTGGGCTATGCAGGCCTCTGGCATCTTGGAGGGCCACTTTGGGGGGTGTGGTCAGGGCGTGTCTGGTGCAGCTGTCAGCATTGCACGGGCCTCACGTGCAGGACGCTCATGCAGAAGCAGCAGTGCACCACGGGACATGAACAGCAGTGAGAGTGGCCGCATGGCCAGCTGTGGACGCACCGTGCTGGGGCGCGGAAGCAGCAAAGCAAGCACCAGCATTGGCACCAGCACACCATCAGGGCCCATCCTCAGCATTGACAGCTGCACCCACAAAGCCACAGCACTGTCAGCAGTCTGCCAGCACCTTGCTGGCAACAGGGCTGTGGCCCACCAGTGGACCGGCGGTCCCAGCAGCAACAACAGCAGTTGTGGCCTGGCATGCACACTCCTTGCGGCTGCAGCAGCTGCAGTGAGCCTTCAAGGGGTAGCTGCTCTGCCGCTGGTGTCTGCGGCAATGGCAGCAGCTACTACCATGTTTGCTGAAAAGCCTCCAGCACAGCAGCCTGCTGCGGCTGCATCTGCTGAGGGGCAGCAGCATGCCACAGCAAGCTCAGGGCTTCATATGCCTGGCCAAAATGGCCAGCCACCACCAGAAGCAGTGGTACAACCAGTGCCGTCTGCAGCAGCAGCAACTGCTGCGCCACTTGCGCCTGTCCGTGCTGATTGGCTGTTGTGCCTTTCCCTTACAGCAGACCTGGCCACAGCAGTCCTGCAGCTTGATGGCCCGCATGCAGTGGGTAGCAGCTTCCAGTGCGCCCAGGTGCTGCAGCTGCTGCTCAAGCGCCTGGTGGTACAGGCCAGCAGCGCCAAAACAGACGCAGGTATGCAAATGAGGCACATCCAGAGTGCTGCCTACACCCTGCAGCTGGTGGAGGCGGCAATCAGAAGTACCACAGCCGCAACCAAGCATGAAGTCTTTGAAAGCTTTGGATGGCAGCAGTACACTCTTGCAAGCACCCTCCTCGGCATGACAACAGATGTGACCAGGTCAGCTCTGGGCCTCCTCTCCAGTGCTAGCCCGGTTGTGCTGGGGTCCCTTCAGGGCCAGCAGCTGCTGCAGTCCTGCACCTCACTGCTGCTGACAGGCCACAGCCTGCTGCACCGTAACGGCACACCCACGGCGTCCGCACTGGCACTGTGTGTGCAGCTGCTGCAGTTGCTGCAAAGCGCTGAAACTCAAGCAGCAGGGCGTGGCACCGGCTGTGGCATGTCTCATGCCTTAGCTGCTGGCTTGACGCTTGTCGGCCGCTGCTTGGTGGGGTTGGGTGATCACCTCAGCCTATCCCGCCAACAGGGCAGCAGCAGCATGGGCTCAAGCCACCTGCAGACCCAAGGCACACCACTCAAGCAAACAGAGGAAAGCCTGTCCATCCAAAACTGGCTCAGGGGATGCTGGGCCCCAGATCCAGTTGGCAGCCCTCCCACACAGGCAGAGCAGGCACGGGTTCATGCGGACGCCATGGACTGCTGCAGTAAGTTGGTGCAGCAGTCCATGCAAGAGCTCTTGAGGTGTCTGCAGTCCATCCACCAAGCACTGAAGCAGCGCGCAGCACCAATGTCAGCAGCTACTGCGCATGCAAGCCAGATGCCAGCTGGACTAGCAGGCAGCAGCAGCACCCTGCCTGCCCGGGCGCGAAGCAGCAGTGCAAGTACCACCAGCAGCAGTCTGGGGCTGCCCCAATGTCCTGCAGGCAGCGAAGTTGACGCCAAGCCGCATGGTGACCTTGACCAGAAGCAGCAGCAGAAGCCAGCTGACTGGCTGCTTGCTGGCATAGCCAAAGCACAGCTGGCTTGCAACTCTCTGCACATCTGCTTGACGGCTGCAGTTGCACCGTACTTGCTTGGCAAGCATGCCGATGCTTTTGTCAGTGCGCTTGTCAGTGCACAGGCTGGCAAGGCATCAGCAGCAGCAGCAGCAGCCACATGTGTGGCAGCGGGGGAGGCACTGTGTGCTGCTGTGCCCTGCAGCGGCTGCTGCAGCAACCCCCGCTGCACCAACCTGGGTGGGGTCAGTGCATGCTTTGCGCTGGTGCGGGGCAAGGGCTGTGTGTGTGGAGGGTGCCTGAGACTGCAGGCAGGAGGTGCTGCACCTGCGTCCTACAGGGGGGCAGTTATGGCAGCAAGGTGAGATGATTGGCATTGGGTCCAATCAGTAGTAGGTTTTTGAACCCTGTTGGACGCTTACGGTGGTTGCACATATCGCGTGATGTTAGAACTGACTGACTGCGCTGTCATAACACAGACTCTAAGCAGTGATATACCCAATTGCGTATCTCTTCAACCCCCCCGGCCTGGCTGGCCTGTTGTGACCATGGTGCCAGGGCAGTCAGAACACTTTCCAAGCGCTTGCCAAGCGCTTTGCAAGCGCTACTGTCAGAATCATCCTGTGGCTCGTGTAAGACACCATCTGGCAGCTACAAACTGCTCGGTGGCAATGGGTTCCTGCTGTGCACAACTTCCTGCCTGCAGGTACTGCTCTCGTGAGTGCCAGGCGGCACACAGGCAGCAGCACAAGCGGCTGTGCGGCAAGCTGGCGCAGGCAACAATGGCGACACCAGGCAACAATGGCGACATCAGGGCAGCCCAATGCCGCTGAGCATGTCCCTGCTTATGGCGTGTAGATGTCAACAGCACAGATAGCATCAAGCACGGCATGTGGTGGTGTGGAGGGGGCTGTGCTGTCAGCACTCTCTCGGCAACTGTCTCAGACAGTCGTCAGGTCAGTGCTGTTCAGTCTGAGACTGGACAGCAAGCCTCGCTGTTTGCAAGCTGTAGCGACCTATGTTCCTCATGTTGGAGTGTTCTGGTGCAGGGGACTTGTCTGACGTCAATGTCGAGGCACGTTGTGACAGCTGCTTGGCAAGCAACCCATTGGCATGTTCCAAAAGATTCAAGTTGATCCTTACAGATCCATGCAAGTGCAATTTCCACTGGCCCCACTTGACATGAGAACACCCTGTTCAATGACTGAATTTGCACGTGAGCAACTGGGGAGGTGCACATATTGACAGCCACAAAAAAGGCTGGCGGCCTGAGCACAAACAGCAGGCCCATGTGTGAAAATCGTCGTGATGCATGCAGCACAAATCAACCAACGCCTGTGAGGCAGCACCTCTACAAGCACAATGTAGACTCTGCAAAGGCTTTGCAACCCTGGTGCACAACTTTGGTGGCCGGCGCTTGAAACAATGTAAACGTTGCAACCCTGGTGCACAACTTTGGTGGCCGGCGCTTGAACACACAGGGCAGGAGACATCCATTGTTGCCACATGAGGTACGACGTGTACTGAACATGATTGTCAGCCAAAGTGCAGTTGTTGAATGACACCATGTCAACTCAAACTCTTGTCAGCTCGAGCTGTGCTTTTCACAGCCCTTCACGTCACGTCACGGCGTGCCTCAAATGCATGCACACTCAAACCTGACAAGAACACTGCACCTGATGTAGCAACTGTGCCTTGCTCCACTGCTGCACCCCTGTAGACACAAGGGCCAAACATTGCATGCTGACTATTATTCCTTGCCACCCATGATTCATGCAATGCAGCTCCCCAGGGATGACATTGCAATCGTTGCAGTGAGGGCCTCAATGCAATTCCGTTGGCAAGTTGTGCCATCCTCACGCCACCCCCTCAGAGCCACCCACACACAACCCCACACAGTCTGGGACCCTGGGACGGATGCAGCAATCGGCCCCGGGACCATGTCACTCTCACACTGATTTGGACAATGACGGCACCAAGCACTGCGAAAACCACCAAAATAAACCCTACAGGAAAGACAACATGCCCGATCATCGGGCATGATGCAAGACACACACCCCAAACAAACCACACCATGCCATGCATGATGCAGGGCTGCACAGTCGCAAGTGTTGACTACCTCAAGTTGCAGTGCATCTTGCACTGATGATATGATGGCAATGAGCGATAGCCAGAGCTGCTGGCACTTCGGCTAGACAGCGGAGCAAGTCTGCACCATGTCATACGGCATTGCTGCACCTAAGCGTTCCAGTCCTGTGCTGCCTTGTCCAACGCACCACATGGGTGTCCTGTGAGACGGCTCAGGCACATGACATGTGTGCCTGCACAGACACCAGCCCGGCAGGTGAACTAGGTCAAGGACAGCTTGAAACACCTGCAGCCTTGATGACATCCTTATGACACCACACAGCGCATCAGCATCGGAAATTTGTACGCGACTGTGACAGTACGGCTGCAACAGTCGCAAGTCGATATAGTGGAGACAGTCCGGCTGTCCGCCACGGCTGCTGCGACTAAATGCCGACTGTGTCACAACAGTCGAGGACCGCTGTGATAGTCGACGGGTGTTATCATGCCTATATTAGTTTTCGTATGGCTACGTCAGAGTTACATCATCGCATATCTGATAGTATCTGCCGATCCTGCAGCATTATGATAACTATACTGCCCTGGCCCTGTCCTGCCTTGTTCTGGCGGGATCTGTTAGTGTTGGCAACACAGCTGTCAGGCTCAAGTGTATGAACCCAGTTACACACCTTGCTGAGTTGAGCATGAGGTAGGCCACCACATCAACCGATATGCTCTCAGGCACACCCAAGCAACGTGCATAGAGCAGTTATGTAGGGCCGCCAGCTGTCAACTGTAGTGCAAGCCTAGCCAAGACTTTGGAATGTGTAGATGCAAGGAGAGGGTTGCGCACACGTTCAGCAAACAAGCTCACAACAAATGTGAGTTAGCTCATGCACATCCGAAGAGTCTTCCTCTTAGTTGCCCCACAGATGATGTGGCACAAGCAGCTGGTACTATGCAAAGCATCGCTGATGGCAACATCCTTCAGAGTAAGCTTTCAGGGGTTTGAACCTATGTAGATTTACAGTTAACATCAATTGAAAGGTGGGACCCTTGGGGCTGCCTTCCGCAAACCGCTGGCGCCAGTAGTAAGGCGGCCCGGTACTATGCTGGTTGACCACATATTCTCACCACCCCCGAAGAGGGGGGGGGGGGGGGGGGTACGCCAAACAAAGTTGTATCCCCCTCGCCATCCCGTTTGAGGCTCCTTGGCCCTGACCCCACCCACCCCTCGCGGCAAGTGCAAGCTTGTTACGGCACTGCTGTATCCCATGCTGCCGAACTGCTGCCTGCCACACACCCCTTCCGTTTGAGGCTGTTTTGCAACTGGAATCTCCCTCCCTAGCCGGTTCAGGCCTGCCCCCCCCCCCCCCCCCCCACCCCGGGTCTTTTTTGTTGGTGGACCCCAGGCCTACTAAGCCTAGGCTAGGCTGCTTATAAGTTGCAGCTAACTGGACAGCTTGGATGGGAAAGCTGGGCTAGGTTCAGCCCACGTATAGCCGTGTTGCCAGCAGCTTGCAAATGCCACCGTCGAAATTTGCTATCTCACTTACAAGTACAGTAGAGCAGAAAGCATCAGAATCCCAGCTGTCACCCCAGCTTTTGAACATGCCGTGCAGTTGGACACATTATCGCTTTGACTCAACTTGTCGTTAGAATTTCTATCGTATGACACAGCGTTGTCGCTCGCTATGGGCGTATAGAGCAGCAGTATGTTTGCAGCGATCTCAGCTGATCTGGACAGCATTTGCAATGGTGCAGCCAGTTTCACCCAACAGCACGTTCCACATACTGCAAGTTGATCTGCCATTGTATTAGTGGCCTCCGTCGTCAATGGGGCGCTCAACGTGGTTCGACGACAACCAACTTCCTGACAGTTGATGATCACATGGCTCAGGTGCGGACGGTGCTGCAACACATGAGGAGCCACTCGAAAGAAGGTGACACATGGCACGCATTGGCATGCATGGCAGGCACCAGGGTATGCTTCTATGGCAGAAGCAGATGCAAGCAGCAGCAGATGGTGGTGTACTGTTGGCACTGTTGGCACACATTGACCTGTGCTGGACGTCCCAAACGTTATGTGGCACGTTTGTTTGTCCACTGTGCAGGAGCCATCAGCAGCTGCTGCGCTTGTTGATGGGCTGAACTGCCAGCAGGGGTCGAGGCAGACACTCAGCCAGAGATGGGCTTTCCATGGCCAGCACGACAGCAGCAAGGGTTCATGACTACCTAGGCAGCATGTCCTGCGTTTGAGCATGACAGTGGCGTTACTCACTGGCAGCAAGGACAACTTCAGCAGCTGCAGAGATGCTGCAGCACGCGTGCACTTCAACAGATGCCATCTGCATTCCATGTGTAAGTGTGCAGCTGATGTGCCCGTTGTTGGCTGGTTGGAATGCATGCGGCGTCGAATGTGTGAGGCACTGCAGGCAGCAAGCAGTGTGTGAGCGTTCTGAGCCCCTCCTATTTCACACGGCATTTTCTTCACTCGATAGGCATGATGGATTCATTTGCTGATGTGCCACAGTGCTTCCTTGTTGTCAGGTAACACCATGTGCCAGTATGTCTGCGCGGCATTGCTTCATTATGCATAGGGTCCTGCACTGCTACTTAGACAGGCACTATACAATAAGACGCTAGGTGTGCTATCCCTTCAAGGACGGCAAGGCTTGCCTGACTGCTGACACATATCAACGTGTTGTATTGCCCGGCGTCGCAGTTCCAGCAGTGCACGTACGCAACAAGCTGGAGCTCAGCATGTTCCGAAGGGCCGTGAACTGAGGACGAATATCGAGGCTCAGCGAGGGACCCAGTCCATTGCTGCTGGACCTACAGGTGGGGCATGCGCATCAGCAGCGCCCCGGTCCTGATATGAGAAAGTTCAGCTGCTCCTAGGATCGTCGTCTTACAAACATAAGCAGGAATGCAGCATGGCATAGCTTGCCCTTGTACACCTTGTTTGCTCAAGAGGGTTGCACAACAACAGTCACAATCACTCGTGCAGGGTGCAGCATGGCATGTTAACATCGTGACGTGACGTGCTCTGGGTGTGGACAGCCTTGACAATGGCTACGTAGAACATGGGTGTGATTTGTTGCCTGTCACATATTACAAAGCTCTGTGCTGCTTGCTGCTCAACTGCAGGACACGAGCTGAGACTGATAAGGAGTGCAGGAGCCTGAAGGATGGCCGTGAGCATTGCTGACGGATGCTGAATGTGGTGGTGGATGCTGTTGTAGTTTTTTTGGGGGGGATTTTGAGGGTAATTGTGTTGTTGGCCCACCCCCCCTGGGTGTCGACCATCAGCTGTGACGCGTCCAGCATGTTGTGGTGTCTTCTACTGGCACTCACAAGGTTTTCTTAAATGCTTGGAAAGTGGTGCCTCTATGCATGGGCAGGCAAGCCTCCCAGTCTGATTTCAAGTTCGACTGATATTTTGAGTTTGACTGTTTTGCGCAGCATGTTGTTGTCAGCAGCAGGGTGTGGCACGTTCTCAAGAATTGCTTGGGACCGTCTGAGGCATGTGTGTCTCTATCCCGGGATATGCATGTCTCACGTGCAGGGTTGGTGCAGGGTTGGTGCGGGGCGACAGCTGTCTAACCCTCTTGTGTCACGGCACAAGAAGGAAGTTGTGCCATTAAATGTTGTCTTGGCACATGGTATGTGGGGTTCACCAACACCATGCAGTTATCGGGTTGGACTGAGTGACAAGTGAATAACATGATGAAGCTCCGCATGCATTCAGCTGAACGTGCACAAACAGCGGAACAAAAGCCAAAATAGCCGTTTTTTCTTAAAACAGTGGGCACTGGTCAGTCGGCTTTGGCAAGTCGCGACTGTTGCAGTCGACTGGTGACAGTCGCGACTATAGTCAGCCGACTGTCACAGCCCCGGTTAAGCCATGTACTGTGATATTCACGACTGTAAAAAAGGCTTTAGTCGGCTGTCACAGTCTTGTACATATTTCCGATGAGCACTTCTTGAAGCAAAGCTTTGACAGCACGATGCAAGCCCCAAAGAAATGGCGGCTTTGTACACGTGTACATGTGGATCAGGATACCGTATCTTGAGTCAAGATCACACTGGAGACCGCACCCGATATCATCGGCTGTCCATCACTTGAGGTAAAGCAGCGGGCAGCCTTCCCGAATTGAGTTGGCAACTCACCACATGCAGCTACACACAGGCTGTAACCATCACCAGGCTGGTGCTACGTTAATGCGGCAAGCTAGCACCAGCTCAGCACCATCAACAATCTGATTACATGAGCTGCCAGGAATGCTGCCACAACTCTGTTGTCAGCAGCGGCCGCGGCTGGTGATGACGCAGCTTGCACAACCGCTGCTGTCACCAGCTGTGGAATTGCCATAGGCTGTGCGATTGCTGCTGCCTTGAGGCCATTGACAGCACCCTCACTGCTGCTGGCAGCGCACATGTTTGCTGCTTCAAGAGCCTGTGACAGACCGTGCAGCTGGGCGCATGCACAGCAGCAGCAGTCCTCTGCAGCACCAAGTGGTCACACGCCAGCACATATAAACGACCAGCAAGGGGAATGCCACATGCCGCACCCACAAAAACAATCCCATCGACAACCAGAACAAGACATGTCCTTTGTCAGCTGCATGATCTATGAGATCTGGGCTCCCTGCGTTGATGTCTGCTGCTGTTGTGCTGCTGCACCCATGCCTGCCACGACAGTCAGCCGATAGATGTTCAATTGACATTGCTCCAACCGCACATATACCAACTAGCAGGAGCACGACAGACAAGCGGCTGAACATGCTGTTCCAGGATCCTGGGCTTTGGGCCCAAGCACAAAGTCTGAGTGATGGTCGTTCCACCCTTGGAAGCGCTGACAGTTGGAAGCGTAGTATAATTTGGGACAACCTCGGAGTCACCAAGGCATTCTTTGCAGTGCGTTTTTTAACCATTGCTGTCGGACGCCGAGGCAGAGTCAACTGCCTCCGCCTCCGACCAAGGTCCGATGCACGTCATCGCGGAGCGTAACTGCCTGGCCGAGGACTGTCTTGTTTTGCCTTCAACATTGACTGTCGTTTCTTTTTCCATTGGCAAAAGCTGTGATCGCCTGCGTGACGCGTCCGAGCTCACTGATCAGTCTTCACACAACAGCAGCAGTAGCAGCACACAGGCACAAGCTTCTTACCATGGACGGAGAAGCAGTGCTGATCAAGATGATGACCAGCCCAGACGCCACCTTTGAGTTCATCATCGAGTATGATGTAGGCACTGATGGGTATCACTTTGAGAGCCTGGTCAAGTCTCGCACCTGTTCCCCTGGCAGCGCCCACCTGTTCGCCTGCTCTGGTAGGGGGCCTGCTCACTTCGCCAGCGATCAGGCTCAAGACCTACAGCGCATGTTCAATGTCAGTGGGCAGGGGGCGGGTCCAGCACAGCCCTTGCTATGCCTAGCAGTGCTGTCTGGGATGCTGCCTGTCCTGGCTCTTGAGCTGTTGAGCCACCCAGGGTATCACAGGATGGATGCTATACAAGACGCCCTGATGGTACTTCAGCAGTAAGTGACTGTTTGCTTGACAAACGGACTTCCCAGTGCCCAGCCCATGGGCTGTCCCGGCAGTGATTTAGGATCGGTGCTCAGTCCTGCATTGGATGTTGCCCAGCAGCGCAACTTTCAATGTGAATGCGTTCTCTCCACTTTCACAGCAGTCATGTGGCCGCCATCAAATCCTCCCTTGTTTTCTGCCTGCAGGCACGTGGTGCTGCCCATCACCAGCCACACCATACCAGGCGCACAGCCAGCACACTCAACACTGACAGCAGCAGAGAGCAGGCAGTGTGCCCTGAATGTCGCCCTGGCTGCCAGCAAGTCTGGCCTGTTAGGACGCCTGGAATGGCACCTGGTGGCTTTGTTCAGCGACTTCCGGGGCGCCATTGGCAACAGCCAAGTGAGCCTCACATATTTGTTGCATGAACGGGAAACGCCAACCACACTGGAGTAGGGTGTCCGCATTGCCAGTGAGCAGTGCAGGACAAGCAGAGACACACCAGCTCGCGTGCCACATGAGCTCGAGTAGCTGCTACAGGCGGGCTGACTCAGGCTGAGACTAAGTTGCATGCACTTACAAGCAAGTAACAGTGGTGAACTTGAAGAACAGCATCAGTCACGACATCGCAAGGTCAGTTCTATGTGCTCTGTGCATATCATGCCTTGCCAGTAACCACGCCATGCCTGCCTGCTTTTCAGGGCCCGAAGACAGTCCCTGCAGCACCGTCAGCTGAGTCTCACCCTGTGCCTGTCCAGCAGACCACAACCGGTATCTCACCCATGCAGCATGCCGCCATCCAGCATGTGCTGGCACCACACATAATAAATCCAGCAATATATTGGTGGTGCGTGTATAAAGCAGCTTGTGTAGTGAAATCATTTGCTAAGAATGCATAAGGTGGTAAAGAATACATGTGTTGTGCAACTAAAGAACAAACAGTTCAGCTACTGCTGGTGTACCAGTGGACAGCAGCCCTGTGCCGCATCTGACCTAGCAGCATCCCTGATACAAAAGCCCTCAGCAACCTGTTGGTCACAGCTGTTGATGGTGCAGCACAGCTGGTGACACAGCTGCCAAGCATGCAGTGGGCCTTAGGGACAACAGCAGCTGGTGCAGGTGTGCCCAGCAGCAGCGGCTGCGGCGACAGCAGTGGCAGAAGCGGCAGCGGCAGAAACGGCGGCGGCAGCAGCGGCAGCAGCTGCCGCCGCGACATCAAGGATGTACCAGCTGTTGCCAGCAGCAGTGCGGCTGCCAAGTGGCCAGAGCAGTCAGCCCGGCATGCAGTGGCCACACCTGTCACAGCAGCTGTGCTGGAGGTTGCGGGTCTGGTGCTGGAGCCCCTCAGCTTCATGCTGCTGCAGCAGCAAGGTGCTGAGGCACACGGCATGAGTCCCAGTCTGTCCAAATCAGCCAGCAAGCTATTTGGTGAGCTGCAGGGCACCACAGTGGGTTTGCTACAGGCCATGCTGACGGCCTGCCTGCACCAGCTGGTGCTGCATGCTGAGCAAAAGCAGGGGCATCGTCTCAGCTCCATGCTGACAGCAGCAGCCAGCAGGAGGGCGCACCCAGCAACTCTGGAAGCTGTGACACAGCAACTGGCAGCGGCAGCAGCAGCAGCAGCTTGGACAGCGCCATCAGGAGCATTGCTGAGTTGGCTGAGGGCTACTTGCTGCAGCATGCAGACACACTACAGGCCAAGCATCCAGCAGCACCAATCAGGGCAGCAGTCATGGCTTGGAGAGCTGTGTGTGAGAAACTGTGGGCGGATATGTCCCTCCCGCTCTGTCTGCCAGCAGCAGCAACAGTGCTGGCCAGCATACAACCCAATGCAGCTGCTGCCAGCTCCTTTAGGGGTGACAGCAGTGCAGCTGCCTCAGCTGCCGCAGCTGTTTGGGCTATGCAGGACTGTGGCCACCTTCGAGGCACATTTGCCTCTTGGAGTCAGGGTGTGCCTTGCAGCACTGTGGACAATTCGTCTGGCACCAGAAGTGGCAACACCAGCAGTAGCAGCAGTACCAGCAGCACCAGCCATAACAGTTCAGGCTCTGGACGTGGCCTGCCAGCTGCCCCGGGCTCAGATTCCATCCTCAGCATTGACAGCTGCACTCACAAAGCAACAGCCCTGACAGCACTCTGCCAGCACCTGGCTGGTAACAACCGCGCCGACAGCAGCACAAGCAGCACAAGCAGCACGGGCAGCAGCACCTGCGGCCTTGCATGCACGCTGCTGGCGACTGCAGCAGCAGCACTGAGCCTTGCGGGTGCGCTGCAGCCTGTGCAGCCTCTGGTGTATGCCGCTGTCAAAGCAGCTACTGTCTTGATGAGAAGCAGATCATTACAAGATGCAGCCACGCCCACTGGGATTGACCAGTCACAAACAGCGGCAACCACTGTCGCTGCCACGGCCCCTGCTGGGGCAACAGCCCCTGCACGTGCACAGGATAACTGGCTGCTGTGCCTGTCCCTTGCGGCAGATCTGACCACAGCAGTCCTGCAGCTCGGGGGTCGGGACACAGTCCAGTCCAAGCGTGGTGCGCTGTACATTGGCAGCAACGGCTGGGATGAGCTACTGGACATGCTCGTGGCATGCCTGGAGCACCCCTGCACGGCACAGATACACGGCAGCACCACAGATGCAGCCACGCAGCTCAAGCAGCAGCAGAGTGTTGCATACACCCTGCAGCTGGTGGAGGCAGTGCTCAGGCGGTGGGGCATGGAGTTTGGGGGGGTCATACATGCATTCGGGCTGCAGCGGCCGGAAAACGCACAAAGCGCCTGCTCTTTGAATGCCTACGCTGCTGCTACCTCAGCTCTGGACCTCCTGTCTAGTGCTAACGACGCTGTGCTGGGGTTGCTGCAGGGCCAGCAGCTGCTACAGTCCTGCACATCACTGCTGCTCACAAGCAGTACCCTGCTGTTCAGCGACCAGCACCCAGTCTCTCCGCAGGATCTGGCAGTGTGTGTGTTGCTGCTGCAGCTGCTGCACCGCTCAGAAGCTCAGGCAGCAGCAGGTGGCAGCAGCTGCGGCATGTACCTGTCCCAGTCCCTTGCCGCTGGTCTGTCACTTGTGGGTCGCTTGCTGGTGGCACTAGGGGCTGCAGGTAGCCCTCATGGCAAGGCTAGCAACAGCAGCAGCAGAAGCCGTAGCAACCGGTCCAGCCGCATGCAGCTGGTGCCCAACCGTGTCCTTTCATGGCTGTCAGCACCATCTCAGGACTCGGCTGCCCCATCCTCTCCCGCAGACTCTGACAGACAGTTGCGTGAAGCAGTTACGCCTCAGGTCAGCATCCTGCAGCATGCCTTAGAGGACCTCCTCGTCTGCATGCATTGTATCAATGGGGCGCTCAGTGCAGCACATCGAGCAGCACCTGTGTCAGCTGTCAGAGAGGCGGACAGCAGGAGGACCAGCAGCAGCAGCAGCAGCAGCAGCAGCAGCAGCAGCAGCAGCAGCAGCAGCAGCAGCAGCAGCAGCAGCAGCAGCAGCAGCAGCAGCAGCAGCAGCAGCAGCAGCAGGTCAGAGGGTCAGTGTTTCAGCGATGCTGCCCAACACTTTTCTAGTGACCAGCAGCAGCAGGGGCCTCCTTCCTGGCTGCTTGGGAACCTCATGCAAGCTCAGCATGAATGCCACGCCCTGCCTGTCTGCCTGAGTGTGGCACAGCTGGCTACAAAGGACGTAGCTGCTGTGGCTGGTGGGAAGAAGGGGCGCAGTGGGAGCTCAGCACCTGTTTTGTGGAAGGGGCGCAGTGGAAAGGCGATACTTGCTTTGCTGGACAGCTTGGTTGCAGCGGGGAGGTGCTGTGTGCTGCTGTGCCCAGCAGCGCCTGCTGCAGCAACCCTCGCTGCACCAATCTGAGCGGGGTCAGTGCAGGCTTTGCACTGGTGCGGGGCAAGGGCTGCGTGTGTGGTGGGTGCCTGGGGCTGCAGGCGGGAGGGGCGGCGGCTGTACCTTGTAAGGACACGCTGGTGGCGGCAAGGTGAGAACGCCAGCTGGGTGAAAGAACCAGCATATATGTGATGTGTGCACGTTGTGTTAGCAGTACATGCATTCACTACTTCAAGCAGTTTAAGTAGTGCACTGATTGGTGCAGCTGCAGCCACAGCAAGCTTATACTGAGAACTTCATGCCGGCGCTTGTAGGCTGCCGGCCCACTGGAGTTGATGCAGTTGTGATTTGCAAGCCGTGCAGAAATCATCCTTGTGATTATCTCATCGCTGGCTGCCAATCTGCTCATGTTGCCTTCCGTCTGCTGCTTGGCCAACAGGTACTGCTCTCGCGCATGTCAGGCGGCACACAGGCAGCAACACAAGGGGCTGTGCACAAGCTTGGCGGCAGCAGCAGCAGTACCGGCCGACAAGTAGCGGCAACAATGGCATCACCAGCACACCGGCGAGGTTCAATGGCAACATTCTACACATCCCGCTGCCAGCTACCCATGGAGCGCACTTTGCATGTGCTGCATCGGGGCACAAGCCACTGTGCTGCTGAGCAGCATGCTGCTGCTGGGGTAGTCTGGTGGTGTGCTGTATGGCACCTGGGCAGACTTGTTGCTGTAGGCACAAGCATTGTGTCATGCCGTGTTGGTGACAGCTCCCGACCTCAGTGAACATTTTGTGAAAAAAATGCTGCTGCAAAGTTGCATCCCGGCTGCGCCCTGTGTATGTCGTGTCCACAGTAATTCCGAAGCATGTACATCAGTTGGGTGGTGACAATTGAGCTGATTTGACCCACAACTCATTTGTGGTATTGGGCGGGTTGATGGATGTACTGGGATAGCCGCTTGAGGGCATTGTTGACAAGCAGGCTGTCATCAGGCCAGCAGCATGTTGCACATCAGTCACCAAACTACGAGGCACGCCAGATTGTTTGTATACATTACAGTGTGAAAACATAACAAGGCGCATCCAAAGCAAGGTCCGAACATTGTTGAGCTGTACAACAGAAACAATCCGGCACAGTGCGATGAAAAAGCCAGGTCCCAATACTGTTGGGCCCAGCAGTACTGGGCTGTACACCAGAACAGCAACCACCAAATTGACAACTCTGCACGATTACCCACAGCAGGCATCCGATCCATGACCAGCAGTGGCAGCTGCTGCAGACAACAGCTAAGCAGCGCACAATGAGCGCCGATCCAACAACACAAACTCAAAAAAACCAGAGCAGCACCAAACAGTCATCAATGCAGCCACTGCCCCTGCTGCCCTGGACACTGCCAAGTGCTGCTGCCATCCGTGAGGCCCCCTCACTTCACCGCAGCCGCAGCAACAGCAGCCGGCCCAGCATCGCCCTTCACCACCACCATCCAAAGGCGATCAAAAGATGATACAGGGCTGTGGGACCAGGGTGCTACCCCCTGCATCTTCCTTCACCGCGTGACCTTGTAGCTGCGGACCTGCTTGAGCAGTGTTGCTGCGTCCTTGTTCTCAACAAAGTGGCGCCGCACTGGCTCCAGGATGGCGTTGAGGGCCTTGCACAGCGCAGGCTTCAGGTCGGCTGCAAGCCAGGCAGCACATGACATGTGAAACATGGTAAGTTCAGCACAAGAAGAGGCAAGAAAGGTGAAGCGAAGGGAGCAGGGATGACGTTGAGGGCCTTGCACAGTGCAGGCTTCAGGTCGGCTGTAGGAGACACATGACATGCAAAACCAGGCAGCAGGCAGTGCCGGGTTAAGACGATGCAGCGGGGGGCAGGGTTAACAGAACCATCATGTCCATGCACCTGCTACATCCCCCGACACATACACTGTTGACCACTGCTGCCCCATTCGAATGGGTCAGCAGCGGTCAACAGCGTATGTGTTGGGGGATGCAGCATGTGCATTGCCATGATGGTGAACTCATCAGCCAGACACGCAAGCAACCTGACTAATTGTACCCAGGGTGCAGCATGTCAGCATGGCGCATGTCACAAAGCAAGCAATGCCGCAAGGCACATTCCACGTTTCCAACAGCACCGCACCTGGGTGCACAGACAATGGATACAGTGCATCCGTGTGTGTGATGCAACACTTGCAATGCATTGGCTTCCGTGGACTTCGACAACAGCTACCCGCAAAGCGCACCTGGGTGCAGTGCCCCGCTGGTGTAGTCTGCCTTGAGCTGCTCCAGGTCTGTGTAGGTCACGTTGCCACCGTTCTTCTCGTTGCGTGTCACCTCAAACTTGCCAAACCAGGGGAACACGATGTACGCCACATACTCGTAGCAGGGGTTGCCGTCAACCACCTGCCAGTGGGGGGTGGGTGCAGCAGGCAGAGGGTGTTTAGGGTTTTAACCCCAAACCCTAAACCCTGGCTGTGCCACAAGCAGCCACACACGTGGAACTCTTTCACAGACGACGGTTGTTGCCAAAAGAGATCAGCTTGTTTTCCACCTTGCACAGATCACATTACACGCAGGTAACCTCACCTGTGGTGTGCAGTAGGCCTTTTTGATCTTTACGTTTACGTCTCCCTCACTGATGCATGTATGAGAGCCAGGCTCAATATTTCTGCCAAGCAAGAGACAGTACATCCCACACATCTTGCGCTGATCCAAGGCAAGCCCTCACCTGTGGAGGGCAGTAGGCCTTCTTGATCTTTACGTTCACGTCTCCCTCGCTGTCCTCCATGAAAATGGCGCTGTTGGGGTCAGACTTACTCATCTTCTCCTGGCCCTGCAGCACACAAACGCAACACGATGTACCAACAGGGGGAAAGGGATAGTGAGAGGGAGCGTGAGTGGGTGAAGAGTGTGTGAGAGAATGTGTGACTTGATCATCTTGTCTGTTGCTGTCAGTGATGCATGATGCATCCACGGATAGTGCCATTGGCGCCTTTACTGGAGCGGTGTGACACCGCCCAGCCGTGAAGTACCCACATGCACCTCCCCGCCCCCATCATTCGACATCCCAAACACCAAGCCCATTGTAACCACGTGGGCTGCACATGCCATACCTACCTCAACGGGTCCCAGATCCTGTGGCTGAGGTACACCGCTGCTACCGAAAATAATAAACAGGTCACCTTCGGAAGACCCCCCCCTCCCTGCTTTGCCCCTAACCCAATTCCACCCACAGCCCCCACCCACCTCCAGCAGTCCCGGCATCATCCTGTGGCTGAGGATGATGGGCTTCATCTTGCGCTTGATGTCGTCGCAGTACTCACGAGCCAACATGTTCACCTTGCGCTGGTCCATGCCCAGCTGGCAGATGTCAGCCTGATCAAGGGGGGGGGTGAGGGTGAGAGTGAGTGCGAGAGTTAGACCGAGAGTGAAAGAGGGAGAGATTGTGATTGAGTGCATGAAGGTAGTCTATGCCCAGCTGGCAGATGTCCGCCTGAACATAGGGCGAGAAGCCGTGAAGGGGGAGAGAGAAAAGGGAGAGCAAGAGCAAAAGGGCATGTGAGTGCTTGAGGGGGCTCCAGTGTACACGTGTGCAACTGCAGGAGTCACATGTAATGCATCAGCCTCTGCCTGATCTTGACCGGGCACCTACTGTACTGCATTGCATTGCACTGTACTGCATTGCACCGTACTGCGCTATCTGCCGCCGCTGTACACGCCGTCTCACCTTGAGGAAGAAGATGTCAGCACACTGCATGACTGGGTACATGATCTGTGCAGCACTCAGGTCCTCACTCTCACCACGACCCATGATCTGACTGCACACAGCAACACACAAACACGCGCAAGCAGACCATAAAACACATCACAAGACCCATCAGATCAGCATTGGGTTGGCAAGCACAACGTCTTGGTGCTATCGCTATTTTGTGGTATTCCATACTCGGAACTTGCATCCGCATCAACAGCATCATTCCGCAAAATGTGTTTGGATGGATGCTACGCCCAAATGTGGAGCCCATCTTGTATGCAAGCAACAAAGGGAGGCGCCAACACCTTGATGCAGCATCAGCGCACGTGTTGTGGGCTGGCTGTTGGTGCCTGCAACAAGCCCCCCCCCCCCCCCACATGCAGACACACAGACACACCCAAGAAGAAATACACTTCCCAGCCTCAAGGTGTGCTGAGAGAGTCTGGCCAGGAGGTATCAACCACCCCACAGTGTCTCTGCACTTACTGAGTTCCCCAATGGACTGTAGTCAAGCTGCCTTGTCCTGGCTGTCACGCCCCTCACCCCACCAGCTATTCCTGACTTACTCCCCCATCCCAACCCCCACCCTCCCCCCTCAAAACTCCCAACCAGCTGCAACGACATGGTGCTTGTGCCAATTTTGATTGACCATGCACCCTCTCTGGGTCAATCGACGCCAGTGATTCTGCATAGCCATAGCGGTTGTTGCTGACCACAAGCGGTACGACTATGCAGAACCACTGGCGTAGATTGACCCTGAGAGAGTGTGCATGCCTAGAATGCCTAGAAGTGCTGGTGTACCACACGCCCGCAGGTTGACTCTGAACTAGCCTTACCCTTGACCTCTCTTCATCACCCTGTCACCCTCCTACCATCACTCCCCCTGCTCCCCACCTGCAGCGTATCATGCCCTTGAGGTTGTTATTGCTTACTTGAGAGCTTGTCGCCTCTTGCCCAGATATGAACCTACAGGCGCATTTGCCCAGCCATAAGTCATCCTTGCAATCCCCCCCCCCCCCACACACACCTGCAGCGAATGATGCGCTTGAGGTTGTTCTTGCGTGCAATGTCCATGACGAGTGTCCAATATTCATCTGGCCGGCTGTTGATCTCCTCACTGCTGTTGATGAACTGAACATTGGTTAGGTCCATGCCCACGGCCTTCCACACCTGCAGGGATGTGTTAGACAGGACGGGGGGCGGGGGGGGGGGGGGGTGTCACTTCATAAGCAAGGGGTTGAATATGTGGCAGGTGCAGGTGTCATTGTGGCATGGGTTGTCTGCGTGTGCGTGTGGGTGTGATGGGGGGGGGTGCGGCTAACCAAACTGGCCTGACAACGCACACGATACACAGTCTGTGCAATCCATACCGCCTGCTGACATGTGGCGCGAGTGTATGGAGCTGAGGGAGGGTGCTGGGGCGGGTTGTACAACATGACCAGGTGACCATGCTCACAAAATGACTGTGCAAATGTTAAGGGGGGGGGGGGGCGGAGCAAGGTATGGGATGTGTGTAGAAAGCAAGTGTGCCATCTAGGATCCAAGGTTCTGCGGCAAAACTTTTGCCCCCTGCTCTCACCTCCACCATGTATCGTCCCACTGTCTGGATCTTCTTCAGGTCTCCACCCATCTTGTTGTTCAGCTGCGCAAACCAGTCAGCAACCTGCGACACAAACGGACACAACACAAACATTCTGATGGGATGCAGGTCTGCTAGGCAGAATCCAGACCAGATGCAATCGCACTTCAACACACATGGCGCCTCCAGCTAGCCCAAAGATGACGGATCGCTTCAGGAACATTTGGCGCAATTGAAGCGAAGGGAAGGAAATACACCTCCTGTCATGCACGACCCGCACAAGCTCTTGATGCCACACCCACAAGATGGCAATGCCTATGAGCGAGCGCAACAGCAGCCCCCACCTCCACTCACCCAGAACTTGAATGTGACGCCACACTTTGTGAGCTTGTTCACGTTGATGGCCTTCAACACACCCTGGGTGTGGTGGTGGTGGTGGTGTGTGTGTGTGTGTGTGTGTGGGGGGGGGGGGGGCACAACAAACACACAAGGTTGGCAGGGGCAGCAGCCACGTATTCATGTCAGTTAACTGCAGTGTTGTTTGGTGTCAGGGGCTTGGCGGCAAAGCGGTGAGGGAACTTTTCAAGGTGATTGTGTTGCCAATGCGCATGTCCCTTCGATGGGCTGCACACCTGGCTCATCAGATCCTGTACAGCTGTCACGCCATGCCTGCTACTGCAGCAACACAGCATTGCCTTGCTGCAAGACACTGGGGGCTTCACGCAGTGCTTACCTGTGCAATGTGCATGCGGCCTGATGGCTCAAAGCCATCGTATGCAATGGGGTTGGCCTTCTTCAACAGCAGCTGACGCAGCTCAGGATCTGCAAGCGACACACAGCATAGCAGAACAGCAGTACAGAAGCAATTCAGGAGTGCAACAATTTGAACAGGCCCTGTCAGCATTGAGCAACCTGTATGGACGTGGCCCTAACCCAAGTCCCCCGGGAAATCTGCACGCTGCACTCTTGTAGTAGCGCAACAGCACAGCAAGTAAGCTCATGTGGTTATGCACGTATCAGCGTTGACGGGCTCCCCCCCCCCCCCAAACAGTGCAGCACCTGTACACTGCTGCAGCACCTGTACAATTTTGCAGCACTAAGCACACAGCATGCTGCTTCCAACAGCAAGTCACCTTCATCCCAAGATGCTGTCACTAGCACCCTGACAACCTAGCATCTCCAATGACAATCTTGTGTCGTTGAGGTTCAACAGCCATGACACGGCCTTGAAGGGATCCTACCACTGGATGCCCAACCCTCAACAATCCCGATACATCCCAGAACCCTTTGAGCCGCAAAATGTGTTGCAATCCTTGAAGTACAGACTGATGTGACACATGAGCCTGTTCTGCAAGGCTTGCGCCACACTCTGCGACTGTAAGGGTTCAAGCATGTCGGGGATAGGATTGACTGCTGGATCTCGGGTTTTAGAGCTGGGGCACTTCTAGGTTTCTGAGCAACCAGGGTCTATGTCAAGAGAGAGAGGTTCCTCCATCATGCATGCAGCATCTGCACCGCCTTGGCATGTGGTGGACCTTCCAACGTGTGATGGCAGTGTAGATGAGTACAGTACAATAGAGGCACTGTACTGCACTGTACACGTGTTGGGGCAGACTGGTTCTTGAGCCAGACGTGCACATGCTACACCCCAGGCACGGACAAGCCTTCAAAACGGGGGGGGGGGCACAATACAATCACATCTTATGTGTTGCAGTTGGCATCTCAGTTGGGATGTGCTGCAGCCAACTGGGCCGCGATGTCGTTTGAAACCATATGTGTGAAGAAGACCACAATCAGTGCCATTGTGGTCTTCCCAACACAAATGTTTGTAAATGTGTCACAGCTGCAGTCAGCTGCAAGCTACATCCCAGCTTTGGCTACACCTGCCAAACATCAGCCGATCTCATTACTAAGCCAGCCGATCTCATTACTAAGCCAACCACCATTAGTCAATCACAAACCAACCTTCAGGCCCTGCTTCGTAGTAGCATGGCAGTTTGTTCCCAATACCCTCATGGCTTGGAAGCCTGCTCCACCCTCAAGGCTTAGCAGTCAGTTCCCAATACCAGGAACTTCCCTAAATAGGGAGCCTCGCTTGCCAATGATGTCCGCTGCTGTGGTGGAATGGCATCCGTGCTATCAAGCTCGAAGACCATGCCACCACAACAGCAGACGTCATCAGAAAGCTGAGCTCCCCATACAGTGGAGTACAATTTACCCGAGTGGTGCCTAATTACACCTAGGGGTATGGTAGGTTTGATGCAACTGCCTGGTACTCGCCTGTAAAATGTGTCATGCTCTACACAGCATGCCCTCATGCCTGCCATGCTCCCGCCCACCTGAGATGCACTCCTCCCCAATGCTGCGGCACAGCTGGAAGCGCTCATCCAGAGTGAGCCCATTCACCAGCGGGGCGTCTGCCTCTGCTGCTGCAGCTGCAGCTGCTGCTGCGGCGTCTGGTGCTGCAATCTCAGCCCTGAAAGCAGAGAGACGTGTGGTTGAGAAAGTGCTTGGATAAAGGCTCCTGGCTGGGGAGATGGTTGCTGGGCTTGTCAGGCCCGGAGACTGAGACTGCAGCTGATTCCTGCAGCTTTCAGGACTGCCTTAATGGGTCGAACTAGCATGCATAACTGGTCATGAGCGAGGATTAGGCGGCTTGTTGCCCCGGTGCCTCTTACTGACTGCCAGCAGCAGTGACGGTTGGGGGTGGTTGACAGTTGGGAAGTGCACTTGACAAACGGTACGTTGCTCTGCAGCACTCACTTTTTGCTCAAATCCTCTGCAAGCGCCTCTGCTGCTTTGGGGGCAGCATCAGCTGCGGGTGGGATGATCTGTGCTGTGACGTCTGCCATTCTGGCTGCTGTTGTTCTGGGACCCCCTCCTGACGAGCTGATCCGTACAGATGTGCTACTACGCCGAAGACATAAAGAAAGTGAGGCTGTGTCCGTGAAATGTGATACCGAGTGCCAAACAACCGTCGGTTTGAAACCTGATCTGTGGCAAACTTCGTGGTAACCTTTGTTGTGTGGATCAACAGCAGTTATATGTACGTGCATGCTGCTGCCTTTTCTCTTTCGACCCTTGTGCTGCTGTGTGACATTTCGGCACAGGCAGATCACCTGCACCAGGTGTGTCAGCACAGGGGACCACACCAATTTCCTGACCTGCAATGACCGCCTTAAAGACACTCCTTGGGTATTCATAAGCTCATAGCGGCATGTCGGACCACGCAGAAGAACCGCAGCATGACCCCAGCAGCGCGTCAGCAGTGAACCAGCCCAGTGAAACCCCAGCAGCAGATGAGCTCGAGCCACAGCTCAAATACGAGCGCCTGGGAGCCGACGTAAAGTCGATACTTCAGGATGCCACAGCCACGTGCTTGTGCCTGTCAGAGAAGGTGTTGGCTCTGGGTACCAGTGCTGGCAACATTCACATCCTGGACTACTCAGGCAATGAGGTCAGTACTGCTTTGTGGAACAGCAGCCGTAAACAAGCATGACTGGGCCCGTTGAAAGGGGACGTGGGTTGTGTTGCTTTTGCAAGTGACACTGCTGGTATTGCCCAAACAGCAGTTGTGCCAAGATGCACATGGCAGCTGCATTGCCCAGTAGTTGCCCACACAAGTCTGAAGGATGTCTGCTGCACCCCGTCTGCTGCTGCTGCTGGTCTTGCATGTGCTCAGGTCAAGCGGTTCAGCCTGCACTCCAAGCCAGTGAAGCAGATCAGCTTTGATGACAAGGCAGAGTACTTTGCAAGCTGCTGTGGCGACAACTACATCTCAGTACGTGGCAGCAAGACAGCACACAACTCGCAATTGTGACCGTTGACACAGCACAGCACAGCACAGCACTTCAGCAGCACACAGCACAGCAAAGCTTGCAGTACAGCTTTGGCTTTGCAAGGCAATCATTGTCACAGACGCAATTGCAATTGGCAATCAACAGGGCTTGTGCCTGGCGACGTGCAGTGGCTGCAACAGTACGGCACAACACGCACCCTGAGCGTGGTTTTACGTGACCAGCAATACCAAATTGGGCTTGCCCATCATCCTCGATCTTCTTCATCTTTCACTTCCGCCTGCATGTAAACGGCAATTGCAACAGGCAGTGTTGCAATATCAGTGCGGCAGCAGCGTGTATGTTTGTGTTGTCATGTTTGCAGGTGAGCAGCCTGTACTCGGATGAGACCAACAAGTTCACTTTCAAGCGCCCAATCACGGTGAGGACAAACTATGTTTCACACTATGCAACCCCCTCCCTCCACACACATCCTTGCTGTTGCCACCCCCCCCCCCCCCACACACACACACCCAGGCCTACCCACTATCCACAACCCGCCCCAAAGTTGGAGTGTGTTTGTGTACGGGTCTGCATGTTTAGGGAGGGGCAGACACTCGGGAATCTACTGCGATCAGCAGGATTCCTCACAATGCGCAGCGCACTGACATGCACAGCGCACAGTTCTGGGTACCAGCCCCTTGATGCTTCTTAAGAGCCCCACTAACAGGGCACCCACACTGTCTTTTGGAATTTCTGCACACAAGGAGTCCTGCTGCACAGCACTGCTGCAGCTGCCGCTGCTGTTTTGCCCATGTGTCAGCTCCACCCCTGCCTGCCTGGTGAATCCTTGTGCTGCCAGGTTGTTGCGCTGGAGCCTCGCTACGTCTCTCGCAAGACGCGTGAGTTTGTGACGGGTGACGTGCGGGGCAGACTCAAACTCAGCTCACAGGTGAGTCACCAGTCAGTGTGCTGCGCCTGTACCTGAGGGCACGGGACCTTTGTGTATGTTTTGAAAAACTCCCCCAACTCTTACCCCTCAAAAGGTGGAAATGGCATGCTGCACCCAGTATGCATTGTTGTGTGCCCGATAGGTGGGTGGCAGTTGTGCCCCCTCACTCATGCTCACTCTTACTGCTGCACGGCAACTGCACTTCTGTTGCCCCTCCCCCACCCCAAACCCCCCACCCCCCTCATGCACACTCACTCCTTCTGCGGACCGCTAACTGCACTCCTTTTGTATCCCCCCCCCCCCACCCACCCACCCCCCCAGGGCTGGTTGGGTCGCAGTGACCATGTGTTGCACCAGGGTGAGGGAACCATCAGGGCAGTCAGCTGGCATGGCAGCACACTGGTGTGGGCAAACGAGGTCGGCATCAAGGTGAGAAGGGGGCAACGTGGGGAAGGGGGAGGGGGGAAGAGGGAGGAGGGGGAATGAGAGCTGTTAGGGTACTCTTTGACATCGGCTGGCATGGCAGCACACTGGCCATTGGCCCACACCAGTCAACCAATCATCACTGGACACGTCACCTTGACACACCTCCCCTGCCCGTCCCTTCCTTTCCCAACCCAACCCACTGTGTCCCACCCTGTGCAGGTTTATGACACCAACATGCACCAGTTTGTGGGCAGCATGAAGCGGCCACGAGGGGGGCGCTACGCCGACTGCTACGACTGCCAGCTGTACCTCCATGAGGGGGACAGCGGGACACAAACACTCTACGTGGCATGGCCTGATTTCATCAAGGTGTGTGTTGTTGGTTGGGGGGGGGGGGGGGGGGGGGGGGGGCAGGGGGGGGGGGGTGGTAATGGCGGGGGGGAGCTTCATTGGTGTGTAAGAAAACCCTGGAAGTAGGGGGGGCAGCTTGATGTGATGTGGTCTTGGCCTGGTGTGTGTGTGTGTGGGGGGGGCGGGGGGGGGGGGCAGCTGTACCTGCATGAGGGGGACAGTGGGACACAAACACTGTACGTCGCATGGCCTGACTGCATCAAGGCGGGTGTGGGGGAAGGCGCTTGGGCGGGGGTGGGTGGGTGGGTGACGTTGTGGCGGGGGGGTGGGGTGGGGGAGCTTGATCGGTGTGCAAGAGAAGGGAAGGGGGGGGGGGGGGGATGGCGGCCACAGCTTGGTGTGAATGATGTTTGAAGGGGGATGCCAGCTGCATGTATACCAAGGGATGGCAAGATACACACCCTTGACATGGCATGACCCGTTAACATCATCGCTCTACGAACCCAGCTGGCAGTCTCGTTGCAGCAGTCATGGCTGTGTTTGCTGCGATGCAAAATTTGGAACCCAAGCCTACCAGACTCGGTTTGGTGTGCTGTTGTGGGCTTGCCCAAACGGTGTGCGTGTGTGTTCATGCAGGTTGCTGATGTGCTGACCCACGTTGACCCAACCTCTGGTGCTGTGAGCAAGGCGCTGCGTGTCAGTGCAAGCATACCTACAGAGTACTTCTGTATGGTGAGTGACAGTCGTACTGCATCCATTTCTGTCATATTCGCATTCCAATAATCAAGTGCAACTTTTGTTTCTGCTGCTGAAAAACATCTTATCAAGTGATCAGGGCACCAGCAGTGAACACCATTCTTAGAGATGCCCCTGTATGGCTTTTTTGAAGAATGCATATATTGTCCGGCACAACACATCAGCATTCCCACGTATCGTGTGCCTGCTTGCCTGCCTGCCTGCCTGCCTGCTTGCTCGCTTGCTTGACTGTGCCTCTCATTCACGTGTCTGTACACTGGTTGTACTCTTGTCCCTCTCAGGGTGTGGTCCCCCACGGTCAGGACTTGGCAGTGCTGGTGTTTGTGACAGATGCAGACCCAGACCAGGAACAGCTGGACCAACCAGCAGCAGCAGCAGCAGCAGCCGGCGGGCAGCAGCAGCAGCAGCAGCAGCAAGAGGGTCACCTCACCATGCAGGCCCTGCCACAGCAGCAAACCGGCAGCAGCAACAGCAGCAGTCCTGATAAGCAGCAGGCAGCAGCAGATGCTGCTGCTGCAGCTGAACCTGGCCCAGGTCAATCTGGCCCAAGCCAATCTGGCCCCATAAGTATCCCACAGCCGGTCCGGCGGCCCCCTCGAGCAGCCAATGCGTTTGTCAGCTCGTCACCTGGGGCCTCCAACATCCTCACAGCAGCAGCAGCAGCGGCGGCTAGTGACACTGCTGCCACTGCTGCCACAGCCGCCGGCGGCAGCAGTGGCAGCAGTACCCCACGGCCTGCTGAAGGCACCCTGGCGGCTGCCAGTGGCAGCAGTAGCCCTGTTATCGACAAGAACAGCAAAGCAGCAGCAGCGGGGACGGCAGCAGCAGCAGCAGCAGCAGGAGTGCAGCGCAGCCCGAGCAAGGGTGCTGGCCGGCCGCCGATGTACAGCCGATCATCGTCTGCTGCTAGTTGGGCGTCGTCAGGGGGGATGGGAGAGGGGACAGCAGGTGCGCTGGCATGTATGGGGCTGTCTACGGGGGAGTGCATGATCGATAGGCCATGCTTTCACACTTTGTATTCGTACTGAAATAATGAGGTTTCACTCGGCTCGACACCTGTGGGCACTGCCATGGATGCATTCAAACATAGCTCTACAACAGCCCCCCGTCTTCCCCAGTTTGTCGACACAGTGATGACATCCATGACAACCAAGTTGAGGAGGGGGGTGTGTCCCTGTGATCTGTGTAGATGCGTAGATCACACGTGCATGCACACAGCTGCTGTTGCTGCTGCCGTCAACCCAGCCCTAACATGAAATACTGTTTCTTGAATCGGTGTGTCCCCTGCCTGCTGCAGCCCCCTACATCCCCCCAGGCAACCTGTTACGACCCATAGGCCTCACAGCAGGTCTTCCGTGCATCCGCGGCTACACAATACCTTTAGGCCAGAGCTGTGCACATCCTGCTGAAGGTGTTACTGTTGTCCCCACCCCGCTAAACCCTGTGTCCAACAACCCTGGAGCTGAGATTTTTTTTTGTTTTCTCCCTGCTGCAGCCCCCTACATACCCCCAGGCAACCCCCTAAGGCCAGAGCTTCGCATCCTGTCCCTCAGCCAACAACACACAGCAGCAGCAGCAGCGGGAACTTCCAAAATGCAGCAGCAGCAGCAATGCACTGAGGTTGCCTCAGATGCCTTGTCAGTCAAGGGCTACCAGCACTACCTGCCAGCAGACTTCCACTTTGTGCCGTCTTATGGGAATGAGTTTGCCTTACTGTCAGGGGGAGGGGCTGGTACACAGCAGCGGAGAAGAGAGAGGGAGAGGGAGGGGGCCGGCGGCAGCAGCAGCAGCAGCAGGAGGGCTGGTGGCGGTGGCAGTGGTGCGCAAGGGGGTGGTGGTGGTGGGGGTGCTGCAGGCAGTGGGGCGAGTAGCAGCAGCAGCAGTAGGAGGGTGAGTGGAGCTGTGGGGGTGGGAGATACAGCAGCAGCAGGCAGCAGCAAGACCAACTTACAGCAGCAGCAGCAGCAGGAGGCAGGTGAAGGTGCGACACCTTCAGAAGATGCTGCTGCCACTAGTGACACTGCTGCTGCTGCTGCTGCCGCTGCCGCCGCCGACAGCAGTGCTCCTGAAGCAGCAGCAGCTGCTGCTGAGACTCAAGATACAGCAGCTGAGGGTGACGCTGCTGCTACTGCTGCTGAGGGTGTGGATGAAGCTGCAGACTCTCCTGCTGCTGTTGCTGCTGCTGTCGATGCGTCCTTAGCTGAGGCAGAGGCTGCTGCTGCAGCCAGTGCTGCTGCGCTGCAGGCTGCTGCTGATGCTGCTGCAGGTTCAGATGTGCTGGAGGACTTCAGGGAGTTCATGTACTTCATTGTCGCACCACAGGTAGGTGGGATGCAGGGTTTCCCGTTCGTGTTACCCTATCAGGCTGTTATGCAAGGGGGGGGGGGGTCTTAGGGGTATGGTGCGAGTCCTCTGTGGCCACAGGGACAACAGGGAGCTTGTGTTGCTTCATTATGGCACCACAGGTACAGGGGGGGGGGGGGGGTTGTATTTTTTGGGGGGGAGGAGGATTCAGCAGCAGCTGAAATGGAGGGGGGGGGGTCTTAGGGGTATGGGGGTGTCCTCTGTGGCCACAGGGACAACAGGGAGCTTGTGTTACTTCATTGTGGCACCACAGGTACAGGGGTGTGTGTGTGGGGGGGGGGGGGGGGGGAGAAGCAGCTGGTATTGGGGGAGAGCAGTAGGATTATGGTGGGTGTCCACTGTGGCCAGGGACATTAGGGAGTTTATGTACTTCATCGTGGCACCACAGGTACAGGGGGGCTGTTAGGCATAGGAGATACATGAGTAGATAGCATGTAGTAGACATGTCAGTCACATGCAAGCAGTTATATGAGGCACGCCAAGTAGCCCTACAAGGATAGTCTTCACTATGACGGAAAAGCAAGGGTGTCTCCCTGCATAAACATTTGTTGGACTGGCCAAAAAGGAAAGCGTTTATCTGGTGTGTGTGAGGGGCCCGGGGGGGGGGGGGGGGAGAAGGTGTGTCGACAGAGAGACTGCATGCGTGCACATGCATGCTGGCTAGCAATCATCCGACAAGGATTGTCAAACAATGACGCTAGCACGGAAAATCAGGGCGATCCCTGCATCATATTGTGTGTGGCAGGGGGGGGGGGGCAGCTGATGTTGTGGGGGAGGGGGAAGGGGGGGGGGGGGGGGTAGGGTTTGGCGGGGTGTGGTCACAGGTACTTGGTGTTTGGCAACAGGGATGCGACCCTGTAACGAGAACCATACCTGTACTGTACTGTACTCTTCTGTACTCTTGTGCACTCTTCTGTACTCTCGTGTACTCTTGTGTACTCTTGTGTACTTTTTTGTACTCTTCTGTACTCTTCTGTACGCTACACTGTCACCTGTTTAGCCTGCACTATCACCTGCCGTCCTGACTGTGACCTGAAATCGTCGCCTCTCATTCTTCTTCACTTTGTTTTCTTCCCCACTTGCAACCCACTGTCAACGCTGCCCCCCCCCCCCCCCCCCCCCCCCCCCGCGCGCAGGACATTGTTGTTGGTCGTCACCGTGACATGGTTGACCGCATCAGCTGGTGTCTGTCTGTCGGGCGCTACGAGGCTGCCCTGTCACTGGCAGAGGCAGACAGGACCACCAGCCAGGAGCTGTGGGACACAGTAGTGCAGGTGGGCTGAACTTGATGCTGCTGTTGTGGTTTCACATAAACGTGGAAGCACAAAAGGGTAACTAAACACGTTGCATGTAGGTTGGAGGCAGTTGATTGACTGTGGACCCCGGGGGGGGGGGGGGGGGGGGGGGGGGGGCAGCCGGGTGCTGTGGGACACCGTCGTGCTGGTGGAATCAGTACATTGTTACATGTACTGACATGTAGCACACACATAGAGACAAATATTGCCGGGGGACTGTTTGGTAAGAAGGCAGACAGGACTACCAGCCAGGAGCTGTGGGACACAGTAGTGCAGGTGGGCTGAGGGAAATGCTCACAACATGTTGTAACGCTTGTGGTATTTTGTTGTTCTGTGGTGGGACACATGCACGCACACATCGCAGTACACATTGCAGGGCCGTGTGTGTGTGTGGGAGGGGGGGGGGTGGACACGATTGTGCAGGTGAAATTGGACCACTGGGATGGGCAGTTGTGCTGGCCTTCGGCGTGTTGTTGTGGGAGAATGCGGCTGCCTGGCACATTCCTGTGTTCACCTGCATCTCACATGCCCCAACACAGCCTCACTGCACCCATGCACCAAGCTGCACATACATGACAAGGTAAGTAGCTACAGTAACACTGCCAAAGATTGACATCTGGTCCTGTGACCTCCCCTCCTACTGAAAACTCTGCAATTTTCGCCCCTTTGCTGCTGCTGTTGATGCTGCTGCCGCTGCTGCCCCCCCCCCCCCCCCGATTCAGGCGTACCTTGATTCCCTGACGTCGGCGGGTCGTTGGGGTGATGCTGCCTCCATGCTGCCACGGCTGCTGAAGGACTCAAGTGCAGCATGGGAGCGCTGGCTCTATACCTTTGCACAGGTACTGCTGATGCTCAAAATTTGCTTCCACTTTTTGTTTTACACCTTCTGCTTTTTCTAAATTTGCTTTTGCAATTTCAAATGCATTTTTTGCTTCTTCAGCATTGATTGTTTGTGCTGCTGCTGCTGACAGCACCTGCCAACTGCATGTCAAGTGCATGTGTGCATCTATGTTCATATCTGTGGTTGCCATGTGCTTTTGCTTGCGAGGGTTGCTTGCAGCTGTGCTGAAAATGTTGGAATTTTTTTATTTACATTTTAATTTGAAAATGATGCCAAAGTGTGGCTGGCTGGCTGGCTGGCTGGGGTGTGTATGATCAGGGGACTGCAAGCCATGTGCAGGGAAGGCTCTGAGCACGTCGTCAAGCTCAGTGCTGCATAGCTGTCTTGTCGCCCACTGTAATCGCCCTCCCCCCTCCCCTTTCTTGCTTGACACACCCCCCCCCCCTTCCCCCCCCCCCCCCCCCCCCCCCCCCGCCCCGCAGGCCCGTCAGCTGTCCCTGTTGGCTCCCGTGTTGCCAGTGAAGGACCCACTGCTGCCCAGCCAGGCATACGACCTAGTGCTGCAGGTGAGACAGGGGGGGGGGGGTGAGGGTTCAGGGTTTGGATTTAGGGGCCGCTGCTTGCCCCTGCTTGTGTTGAAACCCTTGCAGCCTCAAACTATGAAGAACGTGTGACGGCCCTGAGCCCCAAACCCTAACACAGGACCACTGCTGAGGGGCCCTGGACCAACTGAACCAGACAGCCGAAAGACATCATATGACCACTGCTCCCTGTCATGGCAGCCTCAACTCGGAAGTGATTGTGGAGCGCGGAACCCTGAACTCTGCAGGCATCAGTGCTTGCTGGAACACAATGCAGAGCCTCTGCAGTCTGAGACTGCAAGGCAGCATTTGAGAGGCTACACTCAGCAGTGTGTCGCACCCCCTTGCATGTTTGTGTTGGTTCCACCATGGCCTACAAGACCTGTGTGGCTATGCAAAGGCCATAAAACGCCCACCCTACGTTGTCCTGCCCCCGCCCCGCCCCTGCCCTGCTGCCCCACCTTCTGCCCCCAGTCTCTGCTGGTTGACCCGTGCCACCACCTTGATTTGTTGGACCTTGTGTCCACGTGGCCCCATGCCATCTTCCACCCCAACAAGCTCATTGACACCATTGCACAGCGCATGCAGCGGTGAGACACTTGGTCAAAAACCTGCAGCAACAGTAGCAGCAGCAGCATCGGCAGCAATATCAGCTGGTACACAGTGGTTGCAACGCGTGCAGTGTGGTGACAACTTGTCCAGCAATGAGAGCCAAATTGCAGGTTGGTTGCTTTATGTCAATCCTGGTGCCTGGTGCACCGCTTGCCAGTAGTCCCTCCACATCATGCACTGTCATCACTTTCGTGCTGTGCTGCCCTTGTCCAACTCCACGCCCATCAACAGTCCTGGGTGTGAGAGTCGTGAGTTGTGGCAGGTGTTGGCTCTGCTGTACAAGGGCCAGGGCAGGCCTGACCTCAGCCTGGCAATATACCTGCAGCTGCAGCTGCCATCAGTCTTCGACTTCATACAGGTGGGGCAAAGGATCAATCCAGTGTTTGGAGGGGGGGAAAGCCTTTGTGTGTGTCGACAGAGGGAGTACTTGGATACATGCAAGCTCACCAAGGCTGTCCTACTAGATAGGCAAGCAACAGTGACGTAATCCCTCAGTACCGAGCAGTGCGTCGGTGGCAGGTGGAGACGCTAGACATCATCAACCTGCAGGAAAAGTGCGTGAATGCGAGGTAACAAGGAAAGTGTTCACCTGGTTGATGATGTGTGTGTGTGTGTGGGGGGGGGTGTCTATAGGGTTGCTCGGTATGTGCAGGTCTGCATGTTTACATCCCTCACGGTGTGTCGGTGATCTTTCTGTTCTTATATTGAAGCCCGGCAGCTGCATCGCCTGCACCACAGCCGTAGCCACCATGATCGTGCATAACCCTGCGCCTTTGTCAGCACACCGCAGTGTGCGCCGCCTGCGTACACCAGGCGTTTGCACTTAGTGCTGTCGCAGCAGCCATTCGCTGGTGGTGCCGTTGTAGCACTTCTGCTGGCGGCTTGCCAGAGGAAGCACATCAACGGCATCGTCCGCAAATGCCTGCTGCAGTGGCATTGACCGCAGATGCCTGCAGTGCTTTTACAAGCAACACTACTAGGGGAGAAAATGGATTGAGCCCATCACTTTCAAATCTGCTCTGTCTTGTAAACGCCGTGTCTCTTGTGCCCGCAGGAGCATGGTCTGCTGCTGTGCGTAGACTGCAATGTGCATCGGGGTCGTCTTCATTGCAACTTTGACTCTGCTCCGTCTCAACAGAGTCATGTCACTTGTGGTGCTGCAGGAGCATGGTCTGCTGCTGTGCCTAGACCGCAGTGTGCATGGGGTTTTCCTTTCACACTGAACCCTGCTCAATCTTAACGGGGTCATGTCTGTTTTGCGTGCAGGAGCATGGTCTGCTGCTGTGCCTCGACCGCAATGCCTACCTGCTGATGGCCATTGATGAGCGCAGGGCGCTGGAGCTGCTCACCGCACACCTGGACACACTGCCACCAGGTACTGCTGCCGAATGCACATCAGCCACTAGGGTGGAAAGTTCTTGCGGGAAAACCCTGTCCAAGAAAGCATGCCCAGCAGATCAGTCAAAGGTGGCACCCGTTCTGTCACACCTGCAACATCAGATCTTATTACCCGCTGGGCGGCAGTGCGTCCTTCCCTGCTGGTGTTGGTCTTGCTTTTTTTGTGTCGGCCAAAACACAATCAAACAGCGCCAGAATCATCCAAGAAAGCAGCCAGAGCCAGCCAGGCGGCAATTCAACCAAGGTGGTGGTACTGCCACCGCCTACTAGAGAAGACCGCACTTGACTCGCATGCAATGGACAGCAGGGCCCATCCTGATCATTGCTGCTGCTGCTGCTGCTGCTGCTGCTGCTGCTGCTGCTGCTGCTGCTGCTGCTGCTGCTGCTGCTGCTGCTGCTGCTGCTGCTGCTGCTGCTGCAGGTGCTGTTGTCCCTGGTCTGCTTGATGCCATGTCGGTGTGTGAGTCTCAGGGTGATGAGGCAGACAGGGAGCTCTGGAGGCACAGGCTGTTTGACTACCTGGACAAGGCATTCACGGTTAGTACATGTGCATGACATGCACACAGCCCTTTGTTCATGCCATGAAAGGTGCCCAGCTTGAGTCTGTATGCTGCAAAACTGGTTTCCACCTTTGCAACTGGGGGCAGCTGCCATTTCATCTAGGTGGGCAGGATGGGTAGGGGGCACAGGCTGTCTGACAGGCTGGACGGAGGCAGTCGCGGTCAGTCAATGTCACGACAGTCATGGGCAGCTTCTGTTCATGGCCATGAACAGGGCCCAACATTTGAGTGTTTTGTTGCTGGGGGAAAGTAACCAACAACGCTCCTTTGACCACCTTCTGTGTGTTGGGGGTGGGGTGGGGGGGGGGGCTCCCTTGCCCGCCTGCCCCACGTAGGCAAAACAACAGTCAAGGCAGTACAACAGTCTGTGATTCCGCAGCTCTTCCCTCAAAGTACTCTCCTAGGCGACCTTGCAGGGCACTTTGAGGGGGAGCTGTGGAATCACATGCTGTTGTACTTCTTGGACTGTTGTACCTCTTTTTGTGTGTGTGTGGGGGGGGGGGGGGGGGCGTCCAAGCTGTTGCACTGCCTGGACAAGAGCACGATAAGGTGCGGGTGGGGCGCATTAGCGGTTTTTGCGTACTGAGTTGCTGCCTGTCTCATTGCTCACCATGGCTGCTCAGCGCCTACATGCCCTTCACGGCACCTCTTCCCGTTTCTGTGTTTTGCCACAAACGAACATTTCTCAGCTCCTGCAGCGGTGTCAGAGCATACTGAGCTTTGTATGCACCTGGCACGCAGCGGTGATTAGTGGACCCTTCTTGCCGTACGCTGCCCCAACTCCCTCCCAGCCCACCACACGCACACCCTCCCTCTCCCCCAGGCCAACCCTGCAGCTGTTCTAAGCTCACCTGTACACTGCTTGCTCCCCTGTCCACATCCATTCACCCTCACCCCCACCCCACCCCTCAGGTTGACCCTGCAGCAGCGTCAGACTATTCTGAGCTGTGTGTGCACCCAGCAAACTTCACTGTACTGAACTGAACCCTTCATGCTGTATGCTGGCCTGACCTCCTCCCCTCTTTCGCAACCTCTCAGGTTGACCCTGCGGCACTGACGGACTATGCCAAGCTGTGTGTGCAGCTGCATGCTGCCAGGGATTGAGCTGGCCCTGCGTGCTTATCGCATTGCCTTGATCTCCCCCCTCCCCCCCCCCCTCTCCCCCCCCCCCCCCAGGTTGACCCTGCGGCTGTGTCGGACTATGCTGAGCTGTGTGTTCACCTGTATGCGGACTACTGCCCCGGGAGGTTGATGGATTTCCTGCAGGGCAGCCAGACCTACCCGCTGGAGGCAGCTCTGGAGGTGGCGCAGCAGCGGGGGCTGATCGATGAACAGGTGGGAGAGGGGGGTGTCTTTCTCTTGTGCGTGTGTGGGAGGTGCTGGGTCATACCGGGGGTATGTGTTGAGCCGCATGGGCAACAGCCGGGTCATCTGAACCACTGCCAAAGGTCAACTGTTGCCAAATATAACACTGCATTGTGCGCAAGTGGTTTGTTAGTTCCCCTACGTTTTCCACGTCTGATCACCCCCCCCTCCCGGCTGTCGATGTCACATTCCCAGGTGTATGTGTTGAGCCGCATGGGCAACAGCCGTGCTGCGCTGCGTCTGATCATCCGCAACCAGCAGGACATACCGCGCGCAATTGAGTTTGTGCGGCTGCAGCGGGACGAGGAGCTGTGGGAGGAACTCATAGACTGGGCACTCAGCAGCGCAGACACAACGGGTGGGTGGTGGGTGGTGCCAGGCTTTTCAAAGAACATGCGGCACAAGTTTGTGTTGTGCACTTCAATTTTTGTATGCCTTCAGTGATAGACTGGGCACTCAGCAGCGCAGACACAACGGGTGGGTGGGCCCAGGCTTCTACGAGAGCACACGGCACAAGTACACATGCGTCGAACGATTGACTGTCTGCTGCCATCAAGGTCCATACCACAGGTTTTCGATTTGCTTTGTCCAGCTTTTTTTTTTTAAAAGCTTGTTGCACGAAACTCCTCTTCTTCGGGCACCTTCAACAATGGATTTGTGCTTTCAGTTGCCTCCTTTCAGAGCCCTTGAAGATAGTCTATCTCGAGTTGCACATAGGCATGCTGTGTCCCTGTGTGGTGTGTCACATGACATGTGCTGACGTGCTGTGCTGTGCAGGTCAGCTGTTGGACCACATAGGTGGCAACATCAACCCCCTCAGGGTCATACAGAAGATACCAGAGGGGCTGGCAATAGACCACCTCAGGTGAGACAGAGACATTGGCCCCAACAGACTTGCTGTGGTGTGGGGGCTCCAATAATGCCACAGAGCAGCCCCCTCAAACCCCTTTACCATGTGTGATCACCATCGCCTCTGCCAGCAACCGGCCCTTGCGTAAATCCTCACCCACAAATCATGCAATCCAAATGTTACAACCCTCAACCCCAAATCCTGAACCCGTCAACGGGCCAAACCCATAACCACCTCGTGTGCGGCCCCCCTTCCTGCCTTTGTTCTATGCAGGGACCGTCTGCGCGCCATCATCTCAGACTTCCGTACCCAGACCAGCCTGCGTGAGGGCTGCAACGCCATCCTGCGCAGCGACTGCCTGCACCTCGTGACACGACTGCAGCGAGAGGTGCAGCGAGCCCTGCCTACAGTCTGGCTGCAGCGACTGCACACACACGCAGCCACTGCTGCCGCGGCTGCAGCAGCCGCTGCCGACGGCAGCGATGCTGCTGTTGCTGCTGCGGGTGAGGACAGCACCCCTGCCGGTGCTGCTGCCAAGGCAGGGGCAAAGACTGCAGCGGCAGCAGCGGGTGGGGGGCACCCGTACCTACCAGCCGGTTCTAGCAGCAAGGGTCCCCAGTGGTTGAAGTACCAGTGTGGTTCAGGCAGGGCAATGCAGGCTGCCAGCACACAGGAGGTGCCTGCAGTGGCGGTGCATTCGCTGGCGGTGGTGACAGCAGCTGCTGCTGTGACACCTGTTGGGGGCGCTGCTGCTGCTGCTGCTGCTGGCAGCAGAGCGGGAGGCAGGAGCACCACAGGCATCAAGGTGAGGGATCAGGCTGTTGGGTGGGGGCTAGGGTGCAGGTGGAAAGGTTGGTGCATGCTGGGCAGCTGAAAGTGCCCGCTTTGTACCAGGATAAGCAACATCGCGGTTGGGACCCCTTCAGGCACACCTTGCTCACTGTGTAGGGGAGCCATGTTGCACAAGCCGCAGTGCTCCAGGACGGCAGCCCATGCCCGCACACAAGCTTTCGTGCAACTCTCTTTGCACCTTGCTGACAGTGTGCTGCATCCTGCCTTTGCGCGTTTCTTTGCATGCAGTCTGCCCCCTACAGCAGCAGTACCTACGGCGGCCTGAGCAGTCTGAGCGGCATCAGCAACATCAGCAGCAGTAGCATAGGCTTGGCCCTCACACCACCCCAGCCCCACAAGGTCTGGATAGGGAGACCCACAGCTGTCACAGAGGAGGGCTATGCCCCAGGCGGTTTAGGCCCTGAGGGTTTGGGGCCGGCAGGGGAGCAGGAGCAGGATAGCATGGCAGCTGGGTCAGGGGCAGTGAGTGGCGGCGGTGGTGGGGCTGTTGGTAGTCGGAGGGCTTCAAGGCAGCAAACAATGAGGCAGAGGGGCTCTGGGGCAGTAACCTTGCCTAGCTTGGTGGCTGCTTGAGCAGTGGGCGGCAAGTTATGCGAATTGCGGCTTGGCCCAGCAGTGCTGTTGGCAGCCGGAGGGCCTGAAGGCAGCAGACAATGAGGCAGAGGGGCTCCGGAGCAGTCAGCTTGCCCAGCCTGCAGGCTGGTGGCTGCTTGACCATTATTGCCAGGCAATCACACCAGTTGTGGAATACACTTGAGTGCCCCCCCCCCCCCCCCCCGCCCCAGTAAAGAAACATCATGCCTGTTGTCACTTGGTGCTGGGTTATGAGCAGTCAGCTTGCCCAGCATGGTGGCTGCTTGAGCACTGAAAGGCAATCATACCAATTGCGGCTTGGTACTGCGTTATGAGCAGTCAGCTTGCCTAGCCTGGTGGCTGCTTGAGCAGTGGGCAGGGCCGGCCACAGTCTTGTAGTCCCCCAAGTGCAGCTTCCTGCTGCTTTGGTCTTGTGGGGGCCCCAACGGCCAGTCACCCACTGAGTGGGGGACATGTGCTAGGTGGGCTTGGCTGTACACCAAGTCCCAATGGTGGGCTGCGGCATGTGTGTTATCTTGAAGCTGTTGTGTCGGCGCTGTACATCTGACAGTTGATCGTCGGGCGTTGTGGTTGTGGTGTTGACATCAGCAGTTCAGCTTTCACACATGTGGTGTGTGGGGGGCCTGTTATTGCTGTCCACAAGGCTGCACTGTGCCCTCACTTATGTGCTGGGTACTTGGATGTATGTGACTGGTCCAGCAAGCCCTTGCTGTTGAAACTAGCAAAGTCATCTACAGTTAGGTGTTGACACAGGGCATGAAGAAGAAATGTATGGGTGTGGGGGGAGGAGGGGGGTGCGTGCAGTGAGAGTTGCTACAACCAATGATTAGCAAGATCATGTTCACGCCTCTCTTGTTGCTTGCTGGCCAACGCGGAAGTGTGCTGGTGACCAATCTGACAACGTCCCCGTCGCTTTTGCTGTACCCGCCCACAACGCAGCATTGAACGCATCAAAAACGCTTATTGCGCTTCACAACAGCAGAAACACGCCCGCTTCATGTTGCTGTTGCCAACCGTTTGGCCTGTACTGCCGTTTGGCGATCGCGATGCGGCCGTGCTGCTGCTGCTGACTATTGGTTTGCGTTGCACGTATTATAGCGCTTATGCTCAGAGCCCCGGGGGCCCTCTGCTCAAAAAAAGATGAATCATCACACCTGTGATGCACAGACAGACAGGGGAGTCATGATGTTGCAGCTACCTTCTTGGCTTCTACGGACAGCACTGTGGACAGCATTGCTACAAGGATCAGGCACTGTACACTGCACATGTGCAATCATCGTCTACTGTACTGAGAGAAGTACAGCACTCTGAACATACGTATACAACGGTATCACGCACTGCAACGCGTTGTAAGGCACAATCCTGTGTATAGTGTTAATCCTATAAGGCCAAGTTGGAGGGAGATAATCTGGTCGTTGAAGGGGTAACTTTGACTCCCCCGATTATTCCCCACGGTACAGTCACCCAAGCATGTAAACCACAGACTCTCAGCAACACAAAGTTTGTGAGCCCACCGCAAGGCGCTCGCCAGATCGTTCACCCGCGTGAAGTCAATGTTCCTGTTGACTGCAATGCTGCGGCACTCTCCAACAATGGCGCAGCGCACTTTACTGTCGCTGTTCATACTTTTCTCTGTGCTATCCTACACCAATGCCTACCCCGGTCCTGCTGGGTTCTCCATGAACAGAGCGCAGGCGGTGTACAGGTGAGGTCACATCAGCTGTGATCGAGAGAGTGTAGGAGCTGTAGGATCCTGACTTTCCCGCAACGACGATGCAGCACGGAGCAAGAGAATTTACCTGGCTTTCAAAAACACATAGCGGCCGCCAGTGTTCACTGGTTGCTCTGTGTAAACCTGGGCCAGTGCAGGGCCTCTATCTGGTGACGTGGGTGCACACCATTCGTACAGAGCAGCCACACTGCGCTGACACCACTGTACTTGGGAACCCGGTAGTACTCTCTCTTCGTGCTCAGGAACTATGGTAGAGTCACTGACTCAGTTGGGGGTTCCTGCCACGCGCTGACCCACGTGAGCCTGCATGCGTGCCTGCTCGCTGCCATCCCGCCTGCCCGCCTGTATCTCCCTTGGACAACTGGCCAGGCTGCCCCAGGACCATGCAATGCACTGGGCTGCAGACTTCTACAAGCAAAACGACATGATGGTGAGCAGCAAGTGTGGCCTAACACAGTGACGTTGTGCCAGTGTGAAACATGAGTCAAACATGAGTCGGCTGCCGGCGATTTGCACACCGCTTTCTTGCACAAGTTGCCTGTGCCATGTGAGGATGCGATGGTTGAGGTGCTGACACTGACACTGCTTGCTGCACTGCATTGTTCTGTGCGCAACTGTAGGAGTGGTGAGACCGCAGCTAGACCTGCAGCGTGATAAGAAGGCCATGTTGGCAAGCCGCTCATGTGTGGGCGGCCACCTTACAAACAGGCTGCACTGCATGTAGCATGTGGTCATGTGACGCACTGCAGCAGGGCCGGCTGGTCAGCGCTGGGCCGCATTCCTGCAGGACTGCCAGCACACAGGACAGGCTCAGGTCCCGTCCAGCATGCATGCTGGACCATATGGTGATAGCTGGACCATATGGTGATAGCTGTCACACTGCCAATGGCAGCACCCAGCAGCGTATGGGGACATCTCTCAAACAGAGCATTCAACATTTGTTGTACATGTGCTGTTTGACTGGCTGTGTGTATGTAGAGGTTAATCCACTCCCGCCAGAGCACGAGGGTGGCCAAGCGAGAAATGCTGCACTCCGACGAGACTCGGCGGAGCATCCGAGCCAAGCGAGGATGCGGAGCCGAGTCGAGGCGGAGGGCGGCATTTCGAGCGCCACCCGAGGGCGAGGCGGGAGTTGTTTAACCTACTTATACCATTGCAGAGATGTTCGACAGAAACTGGCCTCATAATTGTTCTCATCTCGTTCTCATTTCGCTCACTTTACTCGTAGTGCACCATTCCTTGCACTGTGAACACATAAATGGCTTCATAGTGCAGTATGCACAGCCCAAATAACAGCACTCCACAGAGATAACATAATTCAAATGTTTCCTCAAACTGCAAGTTGCTCTTATCCCTCAACCCCCTCATTGCCCTCTTTCCCCTCCCTTACCTCACCCCCCTCAGGCCCCACATTGCCCTCTTTCCCCTCCTATCCCTCACCCCCCTCAGGCTCTTCATTGCCCTCTTTCCCTTCCTATCCCTCACCCCGCTCAGGCCCTTCATTGCCCTCTTTCCCCTCCTATCCCTCACCCCCTCAGGCCCTCCATTGCCCTCTTTCCCCTCCTATCCCTCACCCCCCTCAGGCCCCACATTGCCCTCTTTCCCCTCCTATCCCTCACCCCCCTCAGGCTCTTCATTGCCCTCTTTCCCCTCCTATCCCTCACCCCGCTCAGGCCCTTCATTGCCCTCTTTCCCCTCCTATCCCTCACCCCCCTCAGGCCCCTCATGGCCCTCCTTTCCCTCCTATCCCTCACCCCCCTCAGGCCCCTCATTGCCCTCTTTCCCCTCCTATTCCTCAACCCCCTTCAAACCCCTCGTCGCCCTCTTTCCCCTTCCTTCCCCCAACCCCCTCAGGGGCCGGCCAATGGGGTGTTGTGAGCGATGGTGGAAAGCTCAAAGAGGGTCGTTCTTGATTTGCGCGGATGACGAGGAGGTTCCAGGGAAAACAAAGGTTTCAGGGAAAGCTAAGGGATGATGGGGGTGAGGGATAGGAGGGGAAAGAGGGCAATGAGGGGCCTGAGGGGGGTGAGGAATAGGAGGGGAAAGAGGGCAATGAGGTGTTGGAAGGGGGTGAGGGAAGGGAGGAAAAAGAGGGCAATGAGGGGCCTGAGGGGGGTGAGGGATAGGAGGGGAAAGAGGGCAATGAGGGGCCTGAGGGGGGGTGAGGGATAGGAGGGGAAAGAGGGCAATGAGAGGTTTGAAGGGGGTGAGGGAAGGGAGGGGAAAGAGGGCAATGAGGGGCCTGAGGGGGGTGAGAGGAAAGAGGGCAATGAGGGTTGGAAGGGGGTGAGGGAAGGGAGGGGAAAGAGGGCAATGAGGGGCCTGAGGGGGTGAGGGATAGGAGGGGAAAGAGGGCAATGAGGGGCCTGAGGGGGGTGAGAGGAAAGAGGGCAATGAGGGGTTGGAAGGGGGTGAGGGAAGGGAGGGGAAAGAGGGCAATGAAGGGCCTGAGGGGGGTGAGGGATAGGAGGGGAAAGAGGGCAATGAGGGGCCTGAGGGGGGGTGAGGGATAGGAGGGGAAAGAGGGCAATGAGGGGCCTGAGGGGGGTGAGGGATAGGAGGGGAAAGAGGGCAATGAGGGGCCTGAGGGGGGGTGAGGATAGGAGGGGAAAGAGGGCAATGAGAGGTTTGAAGGGGGTGAGGGAAGGGAGGGGAAAGAGGGCAATGAGGGGCCTGAGGGGGGTGAGAGGAAAGAGGGCAATGAGGGTTTGGAAGGGGGTGAGGGATAGGAGGGGAAAGAGGGCAATGAGGGGCCTGAGGGGGGGTGAGGGAAGGGAGGGGAAAGAGGGCAATGAGGGGCCTGAGGGGGGTGAGGGATAGGAGGGGAAAGAGGGCAATGAGGGGCCTGAGGGGGGGTGAGGGATAGGAGGGGAAAGAGGGCAATGAGAGGTTTGAAGGGGGTGAGGGAAGGGAGGGGAAAGAGGGCAATGAGGGGCCTGAGGGGGGTGAGAGGAAAGAGGGCAATGAGGGGTTGGAAGGGGGTGAGGGATAGGAGGGGAAAGAGGGCAATGAGAGGTTTGAAGGGGGTGAGGGAAGGGAGGGGAAAGAGGGCAATGAGGGGCCTGAGGGGGGTGAGAGGAAAGAGGGCAATGAGGGGTTGGAAGGGGGTGAGGGATAGGAGGGGAAAGAGGGCAATGAGGGGCCTGAGGGGGGGTGAGGGATAGGAGGGGAAAGAGGGCAATGAGAGGTTTGAAGGGGGTGAGGGAAGGGAGGGGAAAGAGGGCAATGAGGGGCCTGAGGGGGGTGAGAGGAAAGAGGGCAATGAGGGGTTGGAAGGGGGTGAGGGATAGGAGGGGAAAGAGGGCAATGTGGGGCCTGAGGGGGGTGAGGGAAGGGAGGGGAAAGAGGGCCATGAGGGGTTTGAAGGGGGTGAGGGATAGGAGGGGAAAGAGGGCAATGAGAGGTTTCAAGGGGGTGAGGGATAGGAGGGGTTGGAGGGAAAGGAGAGGTAAGAGGGCATTGAGATATCTGCTCTCTGTAGGCTTTCCACCTTTGATGTTTGTAGTGCAATGTGCAAATATGTCTGCATCCTGGATTGATGAGAAAATGACCAAAAACAGCCCCGTAATGGTATAAGCAGCTGCTGCAGTATGTTGAATACACAGGATGACTACGAGTGTTATTGCCTACTGATTGTGCTGCTATCTTGCCGTGTTTGTGTGTGCACAGGTACTACTTCACAAGCTTTGTGCGGGACGTCAACACAAATGAGCCCATGACTCTGTTCTGGACCCTCAACGCTCAGGGTTATGTCTCAAAGATGGACCTTCCGTTCCTGTCTACACTGTTCAGGTGGGAGTCGAGCTGAGGGACCAAGCGAGCATGGTGTGGTTCTGCCGGCGCACAAGAACAGAAGGGGCATGCGATAACTTGAGCTCAATATCCCTTGAAATTTTCACAACTTACAGCACACGATCAGTTCCAGTACCGTTGGCCGCAGTTGCCGCAGCATATGCAGGCTGTCCAGCCAGATGTCGCAAGCGCATGCATGACGGGGGGGTTCGTGTCGAGAAGGTTGCGGTCATGCCTGCCCAGATCGGCTCCTGTATCCCTGCCTGCTTGCTGCTGCCTGCTGCGTGCTCTCTGTTGTGCAGTGCCCATAACATGGAGTCCGGCTTCTTCCAGAATACAGGTGGGGTTCCTTGCTGCACCCTTGCAATCTAAGCTACTGCAGTTCCCACATAGCTCCCACATTTGCCTCCCTTCCTTGCAGCCTGAGTGCAATGCGATCCCGTGGCTGTCTGTACAGACAACATTTTCTGCTGCCTGGCTGCCACCTTCAACCATGCAGTGGACTTCCCAACCTCTTGGAAGAGCTCCGGCAAAACTGGCCCCACCGTCAAGGAGGACAACTTCCACTTCACCTACCTTGTGTCTGACGACAACAGTGTCAGCAACGTTACATACGAGAAGAAAACAGAGACCTGGACCTTCAAGACCAAATCGTGAGTGGCTGCCAGCAGTGCAGCACCCAGCGCCGCACACAATCGGCCCTGCCGATGCAGCGCATACACCCAGCACTTGCGTCCCCTGGAACCTAGCACCTGCACTTGAATTTGCACGATGGAGTGGTTTCAAAACCCTTGAGGTCATCCAAATCATCATCTGTGGCAGTGGATACTATGCCGCCTGCTGCTTGGCTGCCACTGGCAGTGCTTATGACACCTATGGTACAGCAGGTAAACCCTAAACCCTAAACCCTAAAACCCTATGGCACCTCCGTACTACTTGTAGGTGGTTCCTGCCAATCAGCAATAGACTGCATACAAGGGACCCATTCTTATCTATCTATCAGAGGTGCAAGGCACAAACCACACCAAGTTTGCCCCACCTTGCCCTGCCTTGTCCCACTGCGCCCCCTTGCAGCACTGAGACCAAGGATGGCAGCGCCCCGTATGAAATCGACCTCACCCTAAAGACCTACGCCCCTGGCTACATCCCTGCCACCCCCTTTGGCATTGAGACCGAGGGCTACAACAAGTTGGGCAATTGGAACCCAGAGACTGCCTACGGCCTCAGCTACTACATCACGTGAGGCTGTCCAATGAGTCATCATTGCAGGTGGCACTGCCACATGGCAAGTTGCTAGCGGGTGGCTACACTTGCAAGTTGACTTCCTGCTGCTGCTGCTGCCGCCATACCAGTCTTTTATTGTCTTCCTTGACAGCTCTCAGCTCGTCCTGCACAATATTGTTACATTTATCTACTTGGGTTGCATAATCACACAAACATGTTGCTCACTCATGTGAGGTCCTCGTCACACTCCCCCCCCCCTCGTCACACTCCCCCCCCCCCCCCAGTGGCCCCCAGCTGGTGATCAGTGGCACTGCCGCCTTGGGCGATGGCAAGGGCAAGCGCACGGTCAGGGGCACTGCCTGGCTGGAGCACCAGTGGGGCAACTTCCGTGGCTACGACAACTTCCACTCCCGCTACCACTGGGCCTGGGCCCGCCTTGACAACAGTGACATGATGACCTACAGGCAGTGGCACAACCACGATGGCCAGGACAAGGGTAAGCCGCCTCAGGCACTCTGCATGCCCGACACGTCTAGGCGATGCTCCTTGGTGGTAACTGCCTACCCTACTGCGGATGCTTGCAGGTTGTTGATAGTGTCGCAGTTGCATGTTGCATGTTTTGTCTAGCAGCCCTCAGGAAAGATGCTCTTTCTGGCAGGCTGCATGTTGTTGCACCAACTATGTGACCTTGGGCCTCTTTGTCATGCCCATAAGCAGCAGCCGCCCTGAAGCTGCTGTGCTCAGCACTGCTGTTGAACTGGATGTGCACCCACCTGCAGAGAACGGCGCCCCTGACCTGTCCCAGAACCGCTACATCTACATCCGCAAGCTGGGTGGCGGCAAGTATGCCACCGAGTACGCCTGGGGCCCCTCCATCAAGTACACCACTTATAAGATGCACACCATTGAGAATGGGCAGAAGCTGCCTCTGTGGGCCAAGCTTGAGACTCCTCAGGTAATAATGACAATCAAAATGATACCAAGTTGGCATTGATTACCTGCACCGTGAGAGCTCACTAGTGCTTCCTGAGCTGCAGCACAGCTGGATACTATAATGGATGCACTGCAACAACATGCGCACTCAGTTCTTCACCTGCTTGAGTCAAGAATAGATGCTGCCAACGGTGCTGCCACCAGCGGTGCCCAGCGCCCAGGGAAGACGGCCATTGGTATGTGTCATGGAGAGTCTCGCGGCACAACAAATTGCCTGTACATGTATCGCTGCTGTGCGTCATGTGCAGGGCACATTCTACCTGGCGCCAGAGTTCCCCAACCAGCAGGCCAAGACCTCTGTGGGTCTGTACTTCTGGGAGGGTGTCAAGTACATGTACACAGTGAGTGACACGACAGCACCGCACGGCATGCTGCTCCCCCCAAAAGATATATTACCAGTGTACTTTCAAGGTTGTACCGGACAGATATCTAGATACAAACCGCACCTGGTTCTGTTTGTGTCATTTTTTGTTTGGCTTCCACTGCACACTGGTTGGCAAGCACGTTGGTTGAATGTGCGCGGCTCTGGTGACAGTTAATTCATGCTGTGCTGTGCTCTGTCGTCAACAGGACCCCCAGCTCACCAAGCGCGTTGGCAGGATGTTTGGCGAGTTCTTCGAGATCCCCAACAACAAGTTTGACTTTGTGCGGCAGAGGCCAAACCAGGCCCTGGGTCGCGACCTGAGTGGCGGATTCCCCGAAATTCCCGCCGACGTGATCGCGCCGCTTTACCCCAAGCGCGAAATCAAAAACTCCTTCAAGTTCTCCAACTGAATGTGAGGATAAAAGGAGAATTGCTGCGGTTGCCTGTCCCAGTTGTCCTTGTCTCAGGCAGCAGCAGCAGTATACAAGTTGCGCAGGGCTGTGTCCTACGCTTGACATGTCATGTACGCTTGACAGGACACTGTGCCGCTACTGCGGCACCATGTTGGTGAGCCTCCACACATGAACTGATGGTTCATCGCTTTGTGTGACATTTTTTTGTCAGAGGATTCCACACGATGTCTTCAAGTCAAAACCTGAAGCAGGGGATGCATGGATGTGACTCACTGAGGGCGGCCCTTTGACCAAGGGCGAATGTCATGCATGGAGGGTGGCCTAAAGAAGGGGCGGCAGGTTGTTGCCTTGGCCTGTTGACTAGGGATTGTTGTTGTTGATCAGATGCTGTGAATAGAGCTGTGACGTATGAGTGCTGTGGCTGGTGAATGTTGTCACACATGTTTGTGCGTTGACACACATCGGGTGCTGAGCAGCTCAACGACTTATGGGACAGTGCCAAACAAGCAAGCGTGGGCACGAGTGACTGAAGTTCAGCGATGGGGTGGTGCTGGTGTGCACAGGTGTGCATTGGGATGGAGACATGCAGCGATTGGCCGTGCGGCTGCGTCATCCAGCATTTGGCGCACTCTGTGGATTGGATGTAATTTACAACTGTTAGGACAGCACCCCCACCCCTTAGCAATGATTTACCGTGCTGGAGTGGACCAATCAGAGAGCATGGACAGCACTCTGCACACCAACGGCAGTCGATGCATACTGCGCGAGACAGTGCCCATCGCAGAGCAGGACAGACCCAAGAAGAGCCGCAAACAGTCGATGAGCTTGTCCATTGACAACAGATATGACCATGACAACCCATTGTCAAGTTTAGGTAGCTTCCCTTCTTTCCACTTCTGGTCCCCCAGCAGAAGCTGAGACTTCCATCAACCCAACAAACCGGCATGCCACAGCAACATGTATGTACTTTGTACAGTTGCCGTAACTTGGCGGCCAACATACCCAAAATAACACAGCGCCGCAGCGTACCAACGAAGGCCAGCAGCTGATCATCAGATCAGGCCATGATGGTTACCGTACAGTCTTTTATGCGGCTGTCATGTGCCCTGTCACAAGGCTGATTCACCCAACTTCAAGTTGAGCTCAGCACAATACGCATGTGCTGTGCATGCTGCAGGAGATGGGGCTACTGCACTGTCGAACACCACCTCTCCTTCCACATGCGCAGAAACGCTCTACTTGTGTGGTTCAGCCAACAATTGCCCGAGCGCGGTGCTGACATGACACGCCGTGTTATGACAGAACATAAAGGATGCTATCGTCTCTGGAGTCAGCAGCGTAGACCTTGTCATTGTGAGGGAAGTAGATCAGGTCGTAGGGGCCTGACCTGCCCTCACACTTGATGCCAACGTGCCTCATCTCCAGCATGAGGATGGCCTGCGGATCTATCTGTGTCTGTATGTAGCTGAGGTAACTGTTTTCAGCTGCCCCAGGGCTGCGCACTGCCTCCACGCAGTTCATGAACTCCACGAATGAGCTCTGTACTGCGTGTTTGCCTGCTGCTGCCAACTGTGCTGGGTCTGCGGTGAACATCACATCCAGAGGGAGCTCAGCACGGGGAATCTGCACTTGGGTCTTCTTCTGGCCGTTGTAGTATCCTGCTGATAGGATGAGGTTTTCCCAGAAGGCTGGGCCTGAGCCGGTGTACTCGAGGCGCCGGAAGCTCTGCACAGGCCCTAGGCCAAGTTGTTGTGCCACCTGGTGCCCAAGAGAGGCGTAGGTGGAGGCTGGCCCTGCAGGAACATGCAGCATTTGACTTCTGACATGCAACTCAGGTGTCCCGGCTGTGAGACTTCTATCCCTGGCAGCAGCTGCTGCCTGCAAGCAATGTCAGCCCTGTGCTGGGCTTGTGACAGGCGTTCTATTTCAAGCAACTGCTAAGAGTACCGCCCAGCAGGGAACTGTACAGGACAACATGTTGGGGACAGACATAACTGCTACTCATTGTGCACTGAGGTACTCCTGCTGCACTTTCAACTCGTATTGTTCTCCTTACATACCTTCCATGTAGCCCAGAGCCAGTACTGCTGCCAGTTATTAGCACAGAACAGGATTGTACTGTACTGTACTGTTCTGCTGCTGCACTAGTGCGAACGCTTGGCCTGCGTGAGCCAGACGCTGTCAAGACAAGTGTGTTGCTTTTAGAAATAGACAACCTGCTTATACTGCTCTGAAAGGGCGAACAGCCAAGCACTGTGAGTGGTTTGTTGGTTTGGCGGGTAGCAGTATCGTTGGACGAACTATGTCACGAATTATGAATTTCTTACTGTTAAGGGCATGAATTCGGTACAATAAGCATTTCTCACACGCTTCATACTCGTGGTTCCCACCACTCCAGGTCACACGTGTGCACTGTCATTTTGTCATGAAGCTACTCAGTTGAGGTGACATTGGCATGGCAGCATGGTCTGTACACATTAGTTCTTGCAGGACTCAAGCACGACTGTCCGGGGTTGCCAGCAAGAGACAAGGTGAGAGCTTACACACTGGGCTCTGAGTGGAGTGAAGTGAAGCTGTTGTGTGCCAAAACGCTTTCTGTGTGATGCGTGCATTGCTCAGCAACTGAACTGCAGGGTGCAGCAGGGAAGTCTGTGCACTTAGGGGTGTTTTACTGAGTGTCTGCTACCAGGGCACCCACCCACTGGGTGCATGGCAGCCAACCAGCCTGAACCTTTCAGACTGAACCTCAGAAACTGAACTAAACTTCAAACTGAACCCGTCAGCATGAGATGGCCCCGAGCAGCGTGCCGATATATGTTACAGCAGCAACTCCAAACATGTGCACTGCAGGCACCACTGTGACTTGCATGTTCAGACCTGTATCCTGTGGCAGGGTCAGCTGTGACAGCCAGACAGCACCCAGGCACGTGCCTTGTTGGTGCACCAACTGCCAACTCACCAGCAGGGAAAACCCACAAAACCCCGCTGGCGTGGAACCTATAGGCTGCCACACAGAGTGAAGGGTGCACCGAGATGGCCCGACAGCACACATACACCAACTGCACTGCATGCCTGCCTGCTCCCGACTTCAGAGGACAAGCTGACACAAATAGCCTGACGGAAGCCGTGCGACTGGTGGTGTCGCCCCGGCCCTGCACTGCCGTCAGACAAGTATTGGATCACAAGTGCTGATATGCTGATGCCCCATGAGCCGCGTTGGCTCCCTACGGGGTGTTCAGGCTGAGCCTGAACCATGTAAACAGTAACAGTAACAGTATCGGATCACAACTCTGCAGGGTATGATGGCAAGGCATGGACAGTCCGACAACAAGTGCAACAACCAGCAGACCAGCAAGTTCAAGACACCCCCCCCCCCCGTCAAACAATCTACACACACGAGGCAAGCAGACACAGAAGCACAAGACATGCTCAACATCCGGGGCACACACTGTCAAAGATGTCTTTCTTCTTCAGCAGCCCATCAGTTGGGTGCTTCACAGGAGGCTGTGGGGATAGGGATGCTGATATCAGTGACGCTTTGAAATACTGTACCCCACACATGACACTTGGGAAACACCGGAGCAAGACACACCACAAAGGACTCTTTCTCTCGGAGCACATTGGTAACAATCTACACACACAAGCAGGCACAGAAGCACAAGACATGCTGTCAGCGCCCTAGCAAGCCAACATCGGGTGCACACACACTGTCAAAGCCTTTCTTCTTCAGAACCAGATACATGCATTTGCACTGAAACACACAAATAATCCGCAGCAGCCCATTGGTTGGGTCTTCACAGGAGGCTGTGGGGGTTGGGATGCTGATATCAATGACGCCTTGAAAACACACACATGACAGTCGGGAACACGCCGGAGCAAGACACACCACAAAAAAGCACAATGGTACCAATCTTCTCAAACACGATGTGCATGGTCGCACCGCTCCAATGCTTGCCAACACAAGCCAGCCAAGTCAACGTGGCTTAAAGACTAGTCATGCGCTGCCAGCACCAAGCCCTGGCTCAAACATCAGTCATGCGCTGCCAGCACTAAACCCTGGCTCAAACATTATTCATGCGTTGCCAGCACTGCTGAGAGCAGGCCTGTGTGGGCAGACCTGCTCAATCCAGCAAGTGCATCAACTACTACAGCAACTACACAAAGCTCTGCCAACAGACGTACAGCACAGCGCCATCAGGGCTGTGGCACAATCGGCTCGAGCAGTGCCAAAATGCACATCCTGTCTTATCCTGGCAACACTCAGCAGTGCACAGAGCCAGGCTGTCACAGTTGACGGTTGATTGGCACGTGGCACCACATCAATACACTCATAATGCTGTCCGTGCTTCCCGAACAGTACGAAGAAAGCCAAGCACACGCAACAGCCAGGCTGCAATGCCTTTGCTGCTTGCAACAGCACAATCCAGGGACAACAGCATTGCATGCATGAAATTAAGCATGCCACACTCGTCCATGACTGCTGCTCAGCAACCATCATGCTGGCGGGCCTGCCACTGACTTGCAGTTGCACACACTCTTTGTGGGCGCCACTGTTGGCACCCTCAATCCTTCAATCCAGTAACAGGCACTCTGAATGCATGATCCCCAATCAGACCAAAACGTCCTCAACCTCTGTCATTCACAGCCATAACAGCGCTAACACACTGTGGCAGATGCAACTTGAGTCAGCTGTTGAGTGCAGTCCTCCAGCAATGCAAGCTGCAACTTTGAATGCAGCCCAGCCCAATGCACTTGCACCATCAAACACTCATACCCTGGCAGTCCACAGCAGGTCATTTATTTCTGCAGGCATCATTGCCGGCAAAGAAGCACTCAGCAGGCCCCACTTGGTTGGTGACCACAGCCCATGCATCAGTAGTGAAGGGCACCCTGATGACCAGCATGGAAGCCCACAGCACTTCTCTGTTCTTGTTGCTTAGCTTTGTATCACCTTTGCCATACACACGTTCAAAGGGTCCCGGGATCATCCCAGAGGGTTTGGTTTTGCCGACTTCAATTTCCACCTGCATGGTTGCAGGGGGCAGCAGCAAGCGGAGAAACAGCGGCAGCAGCAGGGATCAGGACTTGGGAGCCGGCCCGCCGCTTGCTTACACTGGACAGCACAACTAAGCTACCACCATTCTGTTTGGTAGAGCTTGCAGGCATACCTTCTGGGTGTGCTGCTACTAGCAGGTTCAATTCAATAACACCATGCTGATTCGCCCCTAATGTACTTACTGCGGTGCATACTGCCAGTATGTAGTGTACGGGTTAGGGTTTAGGGTTTAGGGGCGAACACTGCAGTCAGCAGAAAGCCACAACCACATATCCCAAGTAGCACTGGTGCACTCACCAATGGATTGAAGCGATTAGCAGCTGAGGCCAGCACACAATTCTCCATGGTCCTGTGCGTGTTGTCCAATCCGCAGTCCAGGGAAAACTTCTGCTGACCCTTGGTGTGGAAGGCGTATGCAATGCTGTAGGCCAGAGTAGGTTGCACCTGGGCCACATGCACATGCATCTGGTGCTGGCCCCTCCTGCTGACAGGGTTGATGGCCATCCCCCAGGCCAGACCATCCTTGCCTGCCTTATCAAAGTCAGCTTGTCCCTGATCCCAGATGAACTCTCCTGGGCAGCTGCCTCTGTCCCAGTTTTCAATGCCAGTGCATGGCTTGGTCGGCATCAACTAGGAATAGCAGAAGAAAAATGGCAGCAGTTCAGTGTCAGATGGTTAACCAAGGTTGGTATATGGATGCAACGGAAGGAAAACACCTTGAAAGGTGGGGATGGCTGGCTCCGCAAAACTGGCCAGCATTGCGGAGGCGTACTCACCACTATGGCTGCATTGAACTGGTCGACCAGTCAAAATGGTAAAATGGACCCGCAAAACTGGCCAGCATTGCGCCTGTGGTGGCTACTTTACATACTCGAAGGTTGATCAGACGCATTTGCGACATGGCCCAGCATGTGCATTGTGCACACATTGGACAGGCTGGTTGTCCAGGACCAAGACAGCTACTCACCAGACTGTGGGGCGTGTGCCAGGTGCAATGGTATCATGGTGGTACTCGCAGGTGGTACTTTTGCCAGCACAGTAGTTGGTGTACCTGTGGAACAACACCACCAGCAGGGCAGGCAGGAAGACTGACTCAGTCTGGAACAGTGCGTTGCGTTTGCAATGCTACACCAGTCTGGTGTGACACTGGATAGTATCCATGCACTGTGCTGCAATCTTACACCCGGTGCCGGCGGCTAACCATGCTATGTCTTTGTGTCCTGCAAGCCCTCGCCTCAAAGTTTGGCCAAGTTGCCCCCCCCTGACCTCGCAGTGCACTGTATGCCATAAGCTCAACACTCACAGGAAGCAGGAGCAACACGCATGCTTGGCCGGGTCGGTCTGGGCTTTTGGGTCTGCAAGAGCAAGCACACCAGCAGCAAGCAGCACTTTGCCGTCAGCACGGAGGAGTTACTGTGTGCTTCACCAATGATCTAGCACTGCTAATGGCAGCGTCATGTCATGACAAATAGAAACCTGTCATGACTGACTCCATGTCAAAACCAAGTGTAATCATCGCAGCCTGGCCTGAAACATGCTACATTGCAAACATGGCCATGTACGCGATGGACTGGTTATCTGCCAGGTTCAGTGTAGTCATTGTAACCCACCTGAGTTGCTGGGGTCGTCACACGCTACTCCTGCATTCGCAAGGCAGGTCAGTGAGAAGTTTGCAGCCGAGAATCTGGTGTCGTGTTGGGCGACTGGCTTGTACACTGTCTTTGTGTTGGCCCGTCCGCCCACATCACAGTGTAGTATGGCCCGGGACGTCGTTGTCACGTTTCCGCAGGCACCCGGCGTTGGATCAGTTGTCAGAGCACCACAATATTTGGAACCGCCTGACATGGTGCGCACTTCGGTACCCAGCAAAGTGGGGCTGCCGTCCAATAATGGACTTTCTACGACTGCGCCCAATAGCACTGGGCTCTCTGTAACTGCAACCTCCAACACTGGGCTCTCTGTGACCAGCTGGAGGGTGCCCTCGGGCACCCCTTGCTCAGTGACAAGCAAGGTGGGACTGACATCTGGCGCTGTGTCGTTGTCGATGACAGTGACATCCGGCACCTGTTCGCCATCGAGCAGCTTGCGTGCAGGTGTCTGCTGGAAACTCGGGCGGCATGCTGTTGCGTGGCTTGTCGCTAAGACTACCAGACACACCCTGGAAGATCAGGTGGAAGTGGAAGTGGCAGACTCGGAGTCAGTATGTCGTTGATAGGGGGTACTGGAGCCTTGGGCGTGTAAGGAATACGCCTTGGGTGCATTGACAGGCAGGATCTAATGGATCTAGATCTGCAGCAGTGAGCTCACACCGTGCTTCTGATTGTGAGCAGCAAGACAGTACAATCGTATGCAGCTCGTTTATGCAAGTCTACTGTGGCTAATTTCCTTGGTCAGTTCCAAATCCCAATGTCTCGGAACCCTGTTAGAAACTCGGAACCCGCGGTGCCAGAGGTCCTGGAAAATGCCGCACTCACCAAAACATCATCACTCGTGGCAGCATGGTTGCACTTGGGAGGAAATGATGCGTGACAGAACAAGACTGGGGACGGGGCACAAGGCTGGGGAACCGAAATCTTCAATAGGCTGGGGTTCACTGGATATTGGCAGAATAGATTGTCAGTACAAGAAGCGGATGTATTCTGCATTGCGTGCGCAAAGCTTTTATGCTGGGCGTGCGTATCACTTTGGCACACTTTGGGCTGGGAAGTGCCACACTTTGGGCTGGGAAGTGCCAGAGCACCCATTGGTGTGATGTTCCGAACCTGGTGTGATTGTTACGTGACATTCTATGGCTGTTTGACACTGGCTTCAGCCTGCTGGCAGCTGATGCAGCAGCCATGCTGAACGTCCCTGCAGGGACGCTGCTGTTGGGGCAGATACATGAGCAATTTTGGTGGTTCTCATCACGATGCTTTGTGAACTACCTCCTCGCATATATTTCAATGGCACCCAGGTCTGATTTCTGTGAGTAGGTTGTTGGTTATTGCAGCGCCCGGCCGGGCTGTCCTGCCAGCTGGCAAGGTGCCTGCAGGTTGTCCTGCCAGGTTGCAACAGTTGTGGCCTGCAGGTGGAATGCAACTCTCCAGCATAGCAGAGGCTTAACAAGAGCAGCATGACCAGTTTCTACATCCAATGATTGCCCAAGGTTTCTTGTCGGCTTGCGACAAACACAACAGCCCCAAAGAGCACTTGGTATACCATTGGGCACAGGCTGGTAGGACCTTGCTGAGCAGAAGTACAACAGCCTGCAGTGTGGAACTGTTGGCAGGACCTTACACACAACACAAGCCTGCCGATGCCACAATCGCAAGCATGGTGCCGATGGCCCACATCAGTATGCCTGAGTGACAGTCACTCAACTGCTTTAAAACCTTCAGCTGCTCACAGGCAGCTCTGGACCCCAAAAGACTGGCCATATCATGGGACATGGCTATTATTGTAATATGCCTTGTTCAGCCAAAGTGCAGGCAGGGAACACATTTGCTAGCATGTGCTGGACACTAGCATGTGCCAGGGTGTCATCTGTACGCCTCCTGCCCAGAGCATGCTGCACACGTCAGCCCTGTCACAGGACTTAGACAGCCAGGGAAGCAGACGTGTGTACACACAACACAGCTGCACCGGTTTGGACTGCAAGATTTTGAAGCAGCACCTCACTGCAGCAGCACCAACTTCATCTGCACAAAAAGCCTAGCACTGCCTAGCGGCTTCTCCTCCTTTGGGCGGGCAGCGGCAGGCTGGGCACTGCCACATTACGCCAGCACGTACACAACTGAGTCGTCCATGGAGTCAGCTGCGTAGACCTTGTCAGTGTGAGGGAAGTACATGAGGTCATAGGGGCCTGACCTGCCCTCACACTTGATGCCCACGTGCTTCATCTCCAGCATAAGGATCTTCTGCCTCTGTGCCCCTGCTCCGGGGCTGGTCACTGGAGAGAGTCTGTCCACGAAATCCATGAACACCATGACTGAGCGCTGTGCTGCATGGTTGCCTGCTGCTGTTTTCTGTGCTTTGGTTGCGGTTGCCATCACCTCCATGGGAATCTCAGCACGCTTCAGTTGCAGGACGGTCTTCTTTCCATCGCTGCCTTGTCCTGATGTGATGAGGTTGTCCCAGAAGGCTGAAGCATGGCCGGTGTATTGAAGGCGCCTGAACATCATGGGAGGTTGCTGTGGCCCACGGGAGCGGTTGGTGGAGGGTGACCCTGCAAGAACAAACACCTTTGGGTACGCATGTCTGTCAAGTGCCCCTGGCTGTCAAACTCCAATCCCACTGGGATGGCAGCTACTTCCTGCCTGCAGGCCCCAACAATCCTGTGCTGGCCTTGTGGCACGCGGTGTGATCCGAGCAACTGCTGGGTGTCGTCCTTGAGCTGCTGTGGCAGACAGAATTGCTACAGAATGTGCCCTGACTCCTGCTGTGCTATCAAGTCAAGCGTTGTATATCAACCATACCTGTCATGATGTCCACCGGTACTGCTCCAGATACTAGTCCTGTACTGTTCTGCTGCAGCACAGCACCGTTGCCTGGCCCGAACCAGTCGCTGGACAGAGCAAAGCTGTTAATTGACGAGGTTTGCTGCTCTTCTGATGTATTTGACGAGACGAACAGCCAGCACGCGAGCGTTCTGTTCGTTTTGGCGGGTGGCAGTGTCTTTCCACGCTTTATAGCTCTAGTTCAAACGGGAGCTTGAACATCATGCATCTCACAACAAATCATACGATAAAGGAGTCATGTGCTTGGTACCGGCCACTCCAGGTCACACTGTTACTTGTCACAACACCACAACTGAAGTCATTTGGACAAACAAGGTATAGCATCATGCGCTGCCATAATCTGGCATCTAAGCCAACAGCCACAGCTCCTGGCTCACCCAGGCTGACGATGTTGACAGGGCAGGACAGAGTGGGCTGTGCATAATCTTGCAGGACTGGTCAGGTTTGCCAACATGAAACACAGCGGACAGCTTGCCCTTTGAACACTTCCCTTCCGCTCACACAATACATACATGGCTGCTGCTCAGCGTAAACGGCAGTGCCCTGCTTAGTCAAAGTAACATCAAAGCAGACCACTCTCAGAGGTGCACTCTGTACTGGCAGGACCTCTGTTGACCATGTTGTTTGCCATGCAACCGGCCAGCACACAGGAGGTGCCTGCAGTGGCAGTGCATGCGCTCGCTGCATCTGATACTACGTCAGTATGTCACACTCACAGTCTACATGCCAATGCCACGATGGTCACTCTGGTACGGGTGATCCACATTGCATCCAGCCTGAGGAATCAGCTGCACACAGGCAGCTGTGCTGTCATACCCGATTGGGTCATGCACCCGATAAGGGTTGCACTGCTGTGCAACATCAGTTGAGGTGTGTTGGAGAGCAATGCAGAGGGCTTGTGGTGCCCTAAGACAGGTTGTCACTCAGAGTGCCAGGTGGCACTTGCAGTGCCTGTTATGTCTGTTGAGATTCTGCACTCACAGCATAAGGCTGCGCGCGTGCCGGTGCACGGCACGCGTTGAATCACACACACTCAAAGGATCAGGAGAATCAGGCTGAGGCCGCCAGCCAAGGGCTGAGCGGCCCAGAGCAGTCGAGATGTAATCCATTCATCCAATCCGGGCACAGGCCCATGTGTGCTTCCATTCTCCGAATGATACACGTCCAGATCTCAGTTTGCAGGCACGAAAGGTTACCAAGCAGTTGGACAGCCAGCTGTGCGGTGTTCCCCTGGCTGCGGGGGTAGTAGCAACAGGGATGGGCAGCCACTGTGGCTGCCCAATGACTGCTCCATCGTGTGTGCCTTTGCTTGGCACATCACCGCTGCTGCTGCTGCTGCGGCTAAGCATGGGCACGCCTAACCTTGGTGGGGCTTGCTTTCCCACAATCTGGCTGCGCTCTTGCCCATCACTAACACAATGGAACCACTCTGCTCTATGGTGTGTGCTTTTGCTTGGTACATCACCACTGCTACTGCTGCGGCTATGCATGGGCCGCCTGGCCTTGGTGGGGCTTGCTTTCCCACAGTCTGGCTGCGCTCTTGCCCATCACTACACAAGGGGGACGCTGTGTCCACAGGTGCTTCCCTGCTGCATTTTGCACCCCTGCTGGATTCGCCACACTCTAATGTAGCACATGGAGGAGGGGCACTGCTGCTGACAAGCCTCTGCTGTGGTGTCCGGCTCTGGCGCTCTTCGCTCTGGCTCTGAGATCACTCCTCCAGTTCGGTCATGTAGCACGTTGTACGACGCTTTGACAACGCTGCAGGTCCTCTGCTGCCTCCATGCGAGCTCCCTGCTGTGGGGCTACTGCTGCTGCTGCTCCTGGTCCAAAACTGCTTGCTTGGGTGACTGCTGTGGCACTGCACACGACTGCATGGACGATAAAACAAAGCCAATAATCTTCGACATTATTTTGCTGCAGATACCCAGCTGCAAGGCACTACGGGCTTCACGCGTTGAATGTGGCTGCCGATCCCTGTTGCTACTACCCCCGCAGCCAGGGGAACACCGCACAGCTGGCTGTCCAACTGCTTGGTAACCTTTCGTGCCTGCAAACTGAGATCTGGACGCGTATCATTCGGAGAATGGAAGCACACATGGGCCTGTGCCCGGATTGGATGAATGGATTACATCTCGACTGCTCTGGGCCGCTCAGCCCTTGGCTGGCGGCCTCAGCCTGATTCTCCTGATCCTTTGAGTGTGTGTGATTCAACGCGTGCCGTGCACCGGCACGCGCGCAGCCTTATGCTGTGAGTGCAGAATCTCAACAGACATAACAGGCACTGCAAGTGCCACCTGGCACTCTGAGTGACAACCTGTCTTAGGGCACCACAAGCCCTCTGCATTGCTCTCCAACACACCTCAACTGATGTTGCACAGCAGTGCAACCCTTATCGGGTGCATGACCCAATCGGGTATGACAGCTGTCGTGCAAGATGAGCGATATGCCAGATAAGCGCTGAGCGTGTGAGGGTGACAGTGACCTGTCCACACCCCCCAAACGACACACACAGGCATAGCAAGGCTGAGCATGTGTGAGGAGTTTGCTTCTCACAGGTCACACATAGAGTGGGATGCCACAACAGAATCATAGGATGCACAACTGCAACACACCAACTAGGGGTACCGTCCATCACCCCCCTTGCACTTTGCCAAGGTCACATGCATCACGTGCACCACCACAAGTCACTACTGCTGACACTTTCAGCACTCAGGTGCTGCACAACCTGCCCAATGACTGTTCCATCGTGTGTGCCTTTGCTTGGCACGTCACCGCTGCTGCTGCTGCGGCTAAGCATGGGCACGCCTAGCCTTGGTGGGGCTTGCTTTCCCACAATCTGGCTGCGCTCTTGCCCATCACTAACACAATGGTACCACTCTGCTCTATGGTGTGTGCTTTTGCTTGGCACATCACCACTGCTACTGCTGCGGCTATGCATGGGCACGCCTGGCCTTGGTGGGGCTTGCTTTCCCACAATCTGGCTGCGCTCTTGCCCATCACTAACACAAGGGGGACGCTGTGTCCACAGGTGCTTCCCTGCTGCATTTTGCACCCCTGCTGGATTCGCCACACTCTAATGTAGCACATGGAGGAGGGGCACTGCTGCTGACAAGCCTCTGCTGTGGTGTCCGGCTCTGGCGCTCTTTGCTCTGGCTCTGAGATCACTCCTCCAGTTCGGTCATGTAGCACGTTGTCGGACGCTTTGACAACGCTGCAGGTCCTCTGCTGCCTCCATGCGAGCTCCCTGCTGTGGGACTACTGCTGCTGCTGCTCCTGGTCCAAAACTGCTTGCTTGGGTGACTACTGTGGCACTGCACACGACTGCATGGACGATGAAACAAAGCCAATAACTTCGACATTATTTTGCTGCAGATACCCAGCTGCAAGGCACTACGGGCTTGACGCGTTGAATGTGGCGATGCTGCGTGCTACTGGATTTGTGTCCAGATAAATGTATTGGTGAACCCTTTTGCCGTTCCGCAGGGCCATCTCCAGGCCCGCACACAAACCCCCAAAGGGTTCCACCAATACAATGGGTCTATCGGCTGTGAAAAAAATTCTCTGCAACTGACGCAGTGCTCAGTGCCGCAGTCTTGCGTGCCCCGTACGCGTCAGGCGCACCTATGTATTGCGCTGCAACAGGGGTGTCAGGCGGCACGCCCTCCTGGTGCGCCTTGTGCACCCAATGGTTGGCAGCAGCGTCCAGCTGTTGCTGCTGCCACTGTGCCAGCGGCTGGTTGCCGTCTGGGCCTGCCTCCGCTGTGTCTGCAAAGCCACCGTTGTGCCCTGCAAGCAGCGCAGCAGGCAAGGGTGCAAAAGCATTCATAAAATCATCAGCGTGACTGGCTGTGGCGAACTCCAAGACCTGGTGATGCAGCTGCGAGGGGTGATACACATTAGCGGCCGCGCGCATCAGTAGTGCTGCTGTGACAGGGTGGTGCTCCGCTTGCAAGGAGACACTCCTGTGGCGACCCAGCAGGTCCCTAGTGTAGTCTGTGCTGTCAAGAGTGCCGTCAGTGTGAAAAACCATTTGCAGGGGGTGATGGAGGGGGTCAGCTGTGGCATTCAGCCTAGCCCCTGTGACATCCAACATTGTGGCGCATGGGTGCCTGCTGGGCAGGTCTGCTATGTTGTCCTTACTAGGACGATGTGGAATGAGTAATCTTGCAAAGACAGTATCCACCGGGCCTGCTGTCCTGTGGGCTCCTTCGCTGTGAGGAGCCACAGCAGCGGCCGGTGATCGGTGTGGAGACAAAAAGGTTCGGAGACACCGTGCAGGTATGGGCGGAATGTCTTGATCCCCCACACAGCAGCAAGTGCCTCCCCCTTCCATGCCTCATAGCGGCGCTCATGTTCGTTAAGTGACCTGCTAACGCAAGCCACCATGTACTCCGAGCCATCCTCTTCCCGCTGGTTGAGGACAGCAGCTATACCGTTGGTGCTCCAATCGGTGTAAAGGTGAAAGGGCTTAGAAGGATCTGGGTGCCTTAGCACCAGCCCTGGGGTAGTGAGAGCAGCCTTAAGCTTGGTGTACGCCACCTGCTGCTCCTCACCCCACTCAAACCTGCAGTGCTTCTTGAGAAGTGCGTTAAGAGGCTTGGCGATAGCGCTGAAGCCAGGCACATAGCACCTGTAAAACCCAATGACCCCCAAGATGCTGCGCACATGGTCACATGTGGTTGGCACCGGGAGTGCGTTGATTGCTGACACCTTGGCCTCCTCAGGGCGCATGCCGTCAGATGACACCACGTGGCCCAGGTAGGGCATGGAACTCCCAGCCAAGATGGACTTGCTGGGATGGCACCGCATGCCAACTGCCTCAAACCGCTGCAGCAACCGCCGCAGGTGCTCCAAGTGCTCCTCAAAGGTATCTGAGACCACAAGTACATCATCCACATACACAAGGCAAGAGTCAGACAGGCCTGCAGCGTCGATCTCGTACTGCATCACCTTCTGAAAGTACGCAGTTGAGTTGACATGCCCAAATGGCAGCCTGTTGAAGGCATACAACTGGCCGTCAAAAGAGAAGTTGAGCAGCTTGCGGCTCTCCTCTGACAGCACAAGGTTGAAGAACCCGCTACGACAGTCAAGCTTGCTAAGCCATTTCTTGCCGTGCGTGCGGCGAAACAAATCCTCAGGCAGCGGCATCTGAAACTTGTCAATAAAAGCATTCAAGTTGTGGTTGCGCAAATCCACACAGAAGCGCTTCTCAGACCAAGTGCCGTCTGGTGCCTTCTTAGCGGGCATGGTCACAGCGCTGCTGTGCCGTGCATTTAGCGTGTCTACTTTGCTGACGATGCCTGCCTCCAGCATCTCTCTAACCTTTTCTCTACCAATCTCCAGCTCAAGCGGGCTGTACCGCCGCGGAGGTGACCAGATGGACCGATCGTCCTTCATGACTATGTTGACTTCACCCAGGTCTCCTGAGTAACCGGGCAGCTCATTCAGGCTGTAGGCAAAGGCGCCCTTGTTAGCTATCAGTATTTCTTTGAGCAGCTCCTGCTCCAAGCTGCTGGTCTGACCCCCATAAATCCACAAGTGCTCTGGATCCACCTCCCACTGATCATTCAAACTTTTCTCCTCTGACTCACCTTCAGGCGTGTATGCCTCAATAGGGAGTGGCTTACTGGGCTGGGAGTCAGCCGCGAAAACATTCGCCGTTGCCAGTGCCGCCTAAGTGATCGGTCAGGCCTGCAGCCAGCAGGTGCGTCACAGAGTAAGGCACATGCGGCATCAGCGGCTGTGAGTATGTAATGCTTGTGCTGGCAGGCGTCACTGCCTGGTATGTCTGCATAGCCTGTGTGCTAGTAGTGGCGACTGCTGCCAGCATCAGCAGAAAAAGCAGCGTCTTGGCTGTCCACGCTGACGCCACAAAGCTCCAAGTAATGCGTGGCCGCAATATGATTACAGAACGCGGCTTTCTCCCGCTGCTCTTAGCATCAGGCTGCAGGTATATTGTCTCACCTGCTGCTGAGCGGTGGCCTCTGCCAAGCGGTCAGTAGGTAGTACCCTCACGCGGGGCCGGCTGCATGGCCGCACCAAACAGGGAGCGCCACGTGCGCTCCAGCACATCACGCGCGCGCCTGAACAGCCACATGATGGGCAGCAGGATGAGCCACAGCAGGACTGCTGCTGCTGTGCTGCCCACCCCCCAAGCCCCAACTGTGGGTCCACAGTCTGCTGCCACTGCTACCTCTGTCTCTGCTGCTGCTGCTAGGCGGTTCAACCGCTGCTGACGCTTGCTGACAGGCTTGCTGTCTGTCTGAGTGCCTGCGTCTGCTGTTGAGGGGCCCTGCTGTGTGTCTGCTGCTGTGCCCTGCTCAGCCTCTGCTGGAGGGTTGCTGCCTGCGAAAACACCAGAGCAAACGAGCAGGAACGCCAGTCCATCAGACAGTGCAGCAGCGTGCAAGCGTTGCCCAGGCGATGTGGCAGCCCTGCCACTCACTACTGGCATGCTGTGCAGGGTGCTGATGTCACCCTGCTGCATGTGTGGCATGTACACAAAGCGACTCATGACGGGCAGTACAAAACCTGACACCTGATCAAGCAGATCTCTGCCGATGACCATATCGTACATGTAAGAAGCCTCTGTGCCGCGCACTGCAAGGAAACCCCTGTGTGACGTGAGGGCCACCTCCTGCGGTGTGCCCTTGCACAGGATGATACTGATGGGTTCTGTGCGCCCATAGATGCGCGAAGAAACGGTTCCGTCAATGCCCCTCACCTGCTCCTGCTCCTGAGGGGTCAGTGGGGTTACGCGAAGCCCTGTGGCGTTGATGAGCGACTCAGCGATGATGCTGGGCACACAGCCTGAGTCTGATGCTGCCTTGGGTGGCTGAGCGTGCTTCTCATGCCCCCTTGTACCCCACTGCATGGTGACACCGCTGCTGCGCTCGCTGCTGCTAAACAGGTGCAGGTGCTGCACCTGACTGTTCTGCTCGTGCCTTGCTAACAGCTCCTGCACCTCCTCTGGATCAGTTGCTGCACTGTCACCCTCACACGCTCAGCGCTTATCTGGCATATCGCTCATCTTGCACGACAGTGCGTCACGTCAAGTTGAACAAGCCTACTTAGGCCAAGTCACAGGACATGGCAGCAAATATGCCGCGGGACTCCCGCTACACAGCATCGATGCTGTGCAGCGCACATGCCAGCCCGGCGGCCGGGCTTGAAACAAAATCAGCCTGGTAGGCAATACATGTGCTGAGCAGGACTACCTCAAGGCCACGTGTGGTGGCCATGCCTGCAGTCCACCACAAGCACGCTAGCGCTCCCACAGCAAGTGGCTTGTGACACACTGGTGCGCCACATGCTCCCCTATATGTCAGTTCTTCTGCCGCAGAACAGGGCCTGTCACCCATGCATGTCAAGACTCTCAAGACTCAAGGACCGGGCCCACCAAGACCATCTTCAAACTGGCTCAGCCGGTGGCACTAGCAGCATTAGCTGCATCAATACACAGGCCGTAGGCTCATAAGGCGTACTATGGCAGCCAGCACCTGATCAACGCTACAAGGGCATGATGGCCGCCTGCCATTCCTCGACTGCCATGTGCCCTGCCACAAGGCTGGTTCAACCACTTTATTCATGTTGAGCCCCACACAAATTGCATGTGCTGTACATGCTGCAGGACATGAGGCTACTGCGCCGCCAGGCACCACCTGTCTTTCCCTGTGCGCAAGACGCCTCTCTTAGGGGTGTTGAGCTGTGCTGGCATGACAACGCCATGTTATGCCAGGACGTACACGATTGCGTCGTCCCTGGAGTCAGCTGCGTAGACCTTGTCAGTGTGAGGGAAGTACATCAGGTCGTATGGGCCGGACCTGCCTTCACACTTGATACCCACGTACTGCATCTCCAGCATGAGGATCTTCTGCCTCTGTGCAGCTGCCTCGGGGCTGCGCAGTGTGTCCACAAACCCATGGAACGCCATGACAGAGCGCTGTGCTGCTTGTACACCTGCTGCTTCCAACTGTGCTGGGGTGCAGTTTGCCACCACTTCTGCAGGAATCTCAGCACGCTCAAGCCTCATGATGGCTTTCTTGCCATTGCTTCCTCCTGCCGATGTTATCAGGTTGCCCCAGAAGGTTGCAGGATGGCCAGTGTACTCAAGGCGCCTGAACCTCAGCACAGGTCGCTGCGTCTCGGGCAAGGTGTTGGACGAGTCTGGCCCTGCAAACAACATGAGTATACATCCGCCGCATGGTGAGACGCCTGGCTTCGACGCTTGTGAGCTCCGTGCAGGACCTGTTCTTCTATTGCCAATTGGCCCAGCACACTGTGGCTTGGCTGTTGCAGCAACTGCTTACAGTTGCTGAATGTACCCGGCAGCTGCCAACAACAGCAAAGCATGCTGTGTAGTTCACACTACATGCAAGAATTATTGGGTTGAATATCAAAGTCTGGCTGGCAACCACCCTACCTGCCATGACTGTTCTTACGGACTGTTCTGCTGTTGCACTGCCCGGGCAACTCCACTGAGCCTGGACGGGCCACCTGCTGAACACAGCCTGACCGTATAACGATTCTATGATGTTCAATTGCTATCAAAGGGCGTGCAGCCTGCAGGTCGCCTAATTCAAGTCTTTTGGCGGGGGTTGTGCAGTGGCCTGGCTTGCACGTGGATATAGTGTTGAGCGTCTGCAGCCTTTTACTTGAGACTACTGCGGGTGTAGACGCACGCTGCCAACGTCAATCGTCACACGTTCCCCAACTGTCACACTGTCACACACCCACACATAAGTCACTCATGATCAGTAATCAGTTGGTGAACAACCACCTGGGCAAAAGCAGGCACAAGGTGTTCCAGCAACGGGAAGTGCAGGGGCAGTATCGGCCCTTACAAACCCCGGTCATTAACTATGCCTGAGCAGCGCTTGCAGTTGGTTGCTAATGCTTGGCAGCCTTTTCTTCAAGTCCTGCATATCTGTATCAAGTGCTCATCAACTCCTGACGCGAAATACAAGCAGGGGTCAAGGCTGACTTCAATTGCTGTCTGTGCAGAGCAAATCCACTGAAGTTTGTGGACCAGACAACCCTGCCATCAACCCCCTCCACCAGTGGATGACGCCGCGTCAACGTCACAACACCACTGCTTGTGTTGCTGTAGCAATGCCTGCACTGCAGGGGCCCAGCACACACACCATCATTGTGCCAATTAGAGACATGTTACACGATGTTGTGCTTGTCCTCTTGCATGTTGTCAAAAACTCAGCCCCAGCGACCATCAATGATTCCAGCTCGAGCTGCTGACTTCCTCACCATGCTGAGATTACAAACACCTGGTGAGTCAGAACCTTGCAGCGTGCAAAACCCAACAATCCACCAGTCACAGAGGACATTTCTTGGCGGCTGCTCGACGTGCATCATGCCTGATCATGACACCAGCGGCAGGGCTGCTCAATCGGATTGCCGCAGGGACGGCCCCCAGGTCAGAAAGGAAGTAGATACCACCGTGCTACCATGTCAAGACAATCTGCCATTCTATGTGGAGGTAGTACCTCCAGTCAAGTCATTAATTACCAACGAATTGTTCTGCACGCGTGGTGATGCTGCTGTGTGACAGCCTGGCCAGCCTTGGGGGGTGTTGCAACGCCCTGCCGATGCCCTGCCAGAGAGTGAGGCACTCAGCAGCACTGCAGTGCAGCGTGGCACACTTGCGGGGCACCAGCCCATGCGGCATGTGTGTGACAGTCAGTCAGCCCGGCAGCAAAGTGGCAGGCTGTGCCGCTGCCAGCAGTACTGATGGGTTTGTCATTGTTGCTGCTGCAGATGCTTGTGCTGCCAGTGCGGCTGCTCCTGCAGTTGCTGCAACAGGGATAAGACACACAATGGGGTGTGTGCTGCAACGCTGCCCTGCACAGCCTGGGATGGCACCAAGCCTGTGCCCGGTAGCCAGCTGGGCTTGCCTGCGCTGTCTGCTGCCCCTGCAGCAGCTGGCAGAGCCTGTGCACCTGCAATCCCGAGCGGTACACCCTGCAGCAGGCCAGCAGCACTTCTGCTGGTACCGGTGGTACCACCAGCAATATTGCACCTTGTGTCCAGGCTGCCAGGCATGCCTGCTGTTGCATCAGCAGTAGGTGGCCCACTCAGGGTGTGCGAGGCAGTGCAGCAAGCAAGGCTCGGTCTTGCAGGTCCCACTCCTCTGGTGTGTGCCCCACTGCTGCAAGCATTACATGCACCCAGGGCCTGAGGTGCGGCTGAGCCCCAGCCCTGCTTGCACTCTGCAATGCCCCTCTACCTGCACTGCTTCTGGCAGCCCGGCCCCTAGAACGATGCCCTCCGCTGCGGCGCTGCTCTGCCCCGGATGCAGCAGCTGCATCTGCTGCATCTGCTGCTGCTGCATCAACATCAGCTGCATCAACATAATCTGCAGCAGCAGCAGGTGTTGCAAGCCCTACCTCAAGCAGTGGCGCCTGCGCCTCAGACTGCGCCGACCCTGCAAAAGTAGCACCCATTACCTGCGCAGCTAACAGCTGTAGCACATGTACAGCCTCCCTCGCCTCCGCAAACAGCGCCACCAGCTGCTGCCTGAGCGCCTCACTCACCAGCCCCACAACAAGCGGCAACGACAGCAGCTGCTGCATGCACTGACAGTCCCACTCCCACTGTACAGGGCTCGCTGCACTGCCCAACACACTGCCAGCCATCTGATGCTGCAGGATATTGACGACGTGACTCCCAAGCTGCTCTAGCACAGGGGCTGCCTGCACGTCAGCCTCCTCATGCTGTGTGCCGTACTCGAAGCTTGCCCGGATGCGCAGCCGCTCGACACACTGCTCTGCACTGCATAAGGTGAGGCTGCCTGGGGGCTGTTCCAGAATGTGTCTGTACAGGGCTGCCAGGCTGGCATACGGGCCTGCTGCAGTGAGGGAGGGTGATGCAGATGCAACACCTCTGAGTGCGGCTGCGATGGGGACTGCTGCTGTGGGACTGGGCAGGCCGACATAATCGCCAGCTGCTGCTGCTACTGCTGCTGCTGTTTCTGCTGCTCCTGCGGCTGTTGCTCCAGCTGATGCTGCTGCATTGTCATCGAAGCCTGCCTCTGGTGCAAGCCAGCCGCCCGGAGGCAGCCAGTGCAGCGAGTTCGACACATGGAAGCCAGGGCTGTCAGCCAGCGCTGTTGAGACGGCTGATGCTGCTGGGGGCTGCCATGAAGCAGCTGTTAGTGCTGCTGGTGCCGCTGGTGTTGCTGACGCTGCTACTGACGCTGACATTCCCGCTGCGGGGTGTGCTGGTCCGCTCCCCGGCAGCTGACTAATCTCTGACAGAGTACTGGCAAAGCGGCCAGGTGTGAGCGCAGGCTGGGTAGCGGCTGGCAGGTGCATAGCTGCGGTTGCTGGGTATGTAGCAAGTTGTGCCGCAAGTGCAGCAAGCTGCTGAGCATTGTGCTGCGCCCAAGCAAAGGGCAGCTGTCCGCTTGCTTGCTGGAGCGCCTGCATGCATGCACAAATTTATCAAACCCGTTGACTTAAACGAAGCCATCCATCCTACAGCTAGAGGCTATGCACCCTATGATGCAACAGGAGGCTATGCACTCGATGCTATGCGGGAGACTAAGCAAACTCATTGCCAATGAGTGACTCACGCAAGTTGCCTGTTGATCTAGCATGGACACACACACATCCTGGCAGGATGGGGTGCGAAGTTAGCAGACAGAGGTAGAGGGGTCAACGGCGAGAGAGGGAGAGAGGGAGAGCCTCTCACCCGAACAGGGGGACAGATAGGAGGAGGGGAGGGGGAGAAAGGTAGAGAGGGACAGGAGGACGGCAACACAGAAGAAGATGAGTGGACAGGGGCGCACCTGGAGCAACTGCATGCCCTGCTCCAGGCCGGTGTGCACATGCTGCTGTGGAGGCCACTGCTGCATCTGCAGCTGTGTTGGCTGTAGCTGTAGGTAACTGCCATGAGTCAGCCCCTGCAGCTGCTGCAGCTGCTGCAGTTGTTGCAGTTCTTGTAGCCTGCTGGCAGACTGGAGCACGTGGTTCAGGTAGGCCCTTGTGACTGTGGACTGCTGCTGCTGCTGCTGCTGCTGCTGCTGCTGGAAGATGGGCTGCAACTGGGGCTGGTGCTGGGGCTGATGTTGCTCAGGTTGCTGCTGCAGCCTGCTGCTGCTGCTACCAGCAGTGTGCGGCATGAAGGGATGTAACCCATGCAGCATGGCCAGTTGAGAACTCCAGTGCTCAGGTGCAGTTGCTGAGGCTAGAGCCAGCTGCTGCACATAAAGCGGAAAACTGGCAGCACCAGCAGCAGCTGCTGCAGTTGGCGCTGCTGTCAGTGATGCTGCGACTGCTGCTGTGTGTTGTGCTGACATTGGTGCTGGGGCAGGTGGCAGCTGCTGCGCAGGAAGCAGGAGACCAGCAGCTGCTGCTGGTGGCGCTGCTGAGACTGCCGCTGCTGCTGCAGGTTGTGCTTGTGCTGGTGCTGGTGCTGGTGCCAGCTGCTGCACAGGAAGCAGAAGACCTGCAGTTACTGCTGCTGCTGGCGCTGCTGAGGTTGCAAGTGCTGCTGAGTGTTCTGCTGGTGCCAGGGCAGGTGGCAGCTGCAGCACAGGAAGCAGAGGGTGTGCAGCTGCTGCTGCTGGCGCTACCGCAGCGGTTGCTGCAATCGCTGCGGCGTGTTGTGCTGGTTCTGTGGCTGGTGCCTGCTGCTGCATCTGGTGCCACCATCTTCTGAGAAGACGTGCAGCTGCTGCTGCTGCTGCTGGTGGTACTGAGGCTGAAGTTGCTGCTGCCGGCTGCGTTGGTGCTGGGGCAAGGGGCAGCTGCTGCCCATGCTGCGGCAGAGCTGCAGGGTTACCGAGAGATGCAGGCACTGCACCCTCTAATCCTGCTGCCTGAGTAGCTGCAACGGCTACTGGAGACCCCCTGCTGGCAGCAGCAGCAGAAGCAGGAGCAGCAGCAGCACCTGCTGCTGCAGCAGTGCTGGCAGGTTGGCCACCATGGTCTGCCTGCAGCTCTATCCTCGTTTCTGCAGCAGCTGCAGCAGCTATGGCATGCGCTGGTGGTGGTGTTCCCCCAACCCCAGCGCCGCTGGCACCACCACCAGGCGTCTGCGCAGCCAGTGACAGGGGACCCCCAGGCTGTTCAGTGCTGCCAGCTGGGCACACGCAACCACCAGCGCCTACTGAAGCAGCTGGTGGAGTGATGGTTTCTGAAGGCTCAGGTTCGTCTGGCAGATCGAAGTCATCAGTTGGAAGCAGATCATCGTCAGTTGGGAGCAGCTCATCGTCAGTGGAGAGCAGATCCTCATCAGCTGCAGTGTCCCGTTCAACCTCCCACTCAATCACTCTGATGTAACCACAGTCTGGGGCGTCAGCAGCTACGCGTGCTGCTACTGCTGCTGCTGCTGCTGTTTCCCTGCCCTGTGGCTTGCTGCTGACATCTGCCATAGCAGCACCCTCCTCCTCATCCTCTCCTTGCGAGTCAGGTATGGTGTTGACAGGGCCTTGGCTGCTGGCTTCGCCCATGGTTTGCTCTGCATCTGCAGCATGACCTGTGGGAATCTGTAGGTCTTGCTGCTGCTGCTGCTGATGTGGATGCATTGCCAGCTAGCCAGGTAGCCAGTCGGGTTGTGTTCTCTGCTGTTGCAAGGACAGTTCTGCTAAATGTCACGTAGCCTCATTAACGTAAGGCATACAAATCGTTTACGACACCCATGTCAGAACCAACGTCTGCAACTGTGCCTACTGTTAGAAGCACTGTCCCTCGTGCTGTGATGTGCTGTTCAACGTTGACGTCACAAGACCATAGGCGTTGAACGGGCTCAATGCTTGAGTTCAAGTGTACAAACAATCGTTTGACACCACACGACTACATGGACCATCGGCGTGTAACTTGTTTGCAGACGAGATCTGCACCAGATCGGTGAAGCAAAACGTGTTTATGCTGATGCAGGCCAACCCAAAGGCATGATGATCCAATTAATAAGCTTTGACGCATCTCGTGTTCCACCTGCAGCTCCACAAGGCTGTTAGCATCTCAGGAACCTCAGCCGCTCAGAGATGGGGCCAGGCTGGCGCTGTTATCATTGAGTTTTCCTGTGGGTTCTTCCTTTCACTGATACAGCACACTTGAAGTCTTGGTGTTTCGGACCTCAACATGAAGGCTGTTGGCCTGCAAAGCCGATGCACTTGCATGTGATAGTTGCAGTCGCAGCAGGAATGCAAGTGCCTGCAGACCAGCTGGCCTGGCACCTGCTGGTTGGAATACGATGTGACACACAGTGCACAGGCAGCTGGATGCAGATCTAGAACCCGCAGTGCCCCGCATCACTCCAGTGCCTCATCAGGCGACTCACAAAGCAAGCCAATTGGGAAGAATTCAAGCCAATTCTTGCAAGAACCAAACCTGTGCTGGGCTGGACTCCAGCTTAGTAAGCTGTAGGAAGCAGTAACTTACTGCGGAGTCCGCACAACCCCACCTATCCGCAGCGTGTGGCCAACAAATGCATGAATGCGTGTAGTATGCATGCTTATTCAGCATGCACAAACCCCCTGAGCAAACGGATACTGCTTCCAGTGCATCTCAGCACCAGCAGATTGACAGACACAGCAGACTACAACATCCTCTCAGCTTCCCGCAACTGAAAGCGCCCATACATCTGGCGTCAAAACGTAGCAAACACGATACTTTTCTGGTGAATGAGCTGACATGGTGACTAACTCAGGGTGTGGGGTTTGGGTACAGCTGGTGTATCTTGTCAAGGTCCTGCAACAGCAGCTCATCCACCAGAGGGCCCTGTGCTGCTGCATGGATCAGCTCCTGCAGCTGCTGCAGCGTGCTGGCACCAACCACTGCAGACGCTACCAGAGGATGGCCAAGCACAAACCTGCAGCACACAACAGCAACCGTTGGTCGTGGTACACCACGAACATGAAACTGATCAACAGCCAAGGCAGGTCTGTCAGGGACCCATTGCTTGATGGTTAAGCTGCTGCATGTGCCAAACACAAATGTGGCCAGCCGGTGGGGGTCTGCCCCCCTTATCATTCTCAATAAAAAAATACAATTGTCACGGCAGGTTGTGATCAGCAGTGCAACAGACCACACCCTTAGCAAGCTGAGCACCGTCTAGCAAGTCCCGGCTGGAGTTGAATGGAGTAGCAGGGCGCACCTGAGGGCCATGGCTGTGGGTGTCATCCCATGCTTATGTGCCAGGTCAGCATACGCAGCTACTGCCTGGACAACATTAGGCCGTGGCCCATACCTGCACAGCACACGAGCACCACCATATATGCCACCTTGAGCACAGCAGGCAACCTCTCCAGTCATCCAAGCGTTGGTGGTGCACGGCTGGGTCCTGTACCACATCACCAGATGCCATGTTGGCCGACCAGGACAGGCTAGCAAGGGTCTGGTGATCCATAGAGCACCGCACTAGGGCAAGCTGCCAGGGTGCTCCAGTCCTGCTGAAGACAGGTGGATCTGTGCCTACATACCTGGACTCAGCTTCAGCATATCTGCCCTTGTACTTGTTCAGCCGGGCCTCTGGAGGGCCCCCATCTGGGGCTAGGTACTTGCCCTGCACGAGCAACATACCCCTTGAGCAATGAGGGCACTGATCTGGTCATAGCAACACCCCAAGTGTGAGACTATTGGTCTGGCATTCATATGTCTGGTGTCATGGCGCCACGGATGACTGTATGTGCTGGTTGTTGAAGCTGGGTCCGTGCATGGCTTGTACTGGGGACAAAACAAACAAGCAGGAAAACCAGCGCAGTGGGTGCAGCTCTCACCGTGAGAAGCCCCATAGCTAAGGGACTGTACGCCAACAAAGACACTCCCTCCAGGTGGCACACTTCAGCAAGGGCGATGTCGAAGGTGCGACACGTCAAGCTGACAAGGCACAGGCAAACATCAGGAGCAGCGGCACAGCAGGAGTGTAACCAGCAGCAAACCAGAGGCTCTGCATACGCGACAACCAATGAGCGCATGCTATGGCAACATCAAATGCTTGCAGAGGGCTTAACCATATCACTCGCTGGGTGTAGTTGCTTGGTTGTTTCCAAGTGGTTGGTTTCCGTACCACTGCACGCATGCTGCCCTCTATCTGACACCAGCGCTGGCAATGACACAAGCTTGCGGCCAGCAGGCATCGCCATTCTGCTCACCTGTATGCATTTTGAAGAGCTGCCACCCTGGGTAAGCGCTTGTCCGCGTCAGCTGCAAAAGCAGCAAGCGCAAAGCTGCTATAAGCTTCGGGTAGGCACCACCATCAGCACGAATTGCTGCTATCAGCTCTTGGTGACAGTCACTGTCCCACCAACATCATGTGAGCTGCATGCAACTGCATGCGGTCATGCTTGCTCCCAACTCAACAGCTTGAAAACACCACAGGAATTGGTGCAGTCTGTGAGCAACATGGCCAAACATTCAACAGCAGCAAGGACAGGCTAGCTGTTAGCCATGGTGCGTAAGAGGGGGTGCGGCAGCGTACCTGCAGCCAGTGCCTTCATGAGCCCCCAGGGTGTCTCATTGCTGAGGCCGATGTGTCGCACCTTGCCTGACTCAACAGCACGGCTCAGGGCCTCCAGCTGCTCCTCCAGAGGTGTCGCCTGCAAGGTGCTGCAGGCAACGTTATGATGCGCGTGCCTGGGTCGGTGGCAGCCTCAAAGCTGGGCAGCGCGGCATGAACTTGCAATTGCTCATGGTGCCTTCTGCCAGGTGAGTCCGCAACTGTAGCTTGCACCAGCATCACTGCAGCATTGCATGATGTTGTGGTCACAGTGATCTGTAACTGGTGGTGCCAGCGCTAGTGTAGGCAACCTTGCCATTCTCTCAGCCAACTGCAACTGGGCCTGCTTCGCTTGATGTTCACCTGCCTGATAGGAGTAGCTGGGGTCATAGTCCAGGTCGCCAAACATCGGCACATACCTGCGGGGGGGGGGGGGGGGGGGGGGGGCGGAGGTAGCAAAGTTATGAACATTCCAGCACAGTGTGCAGCTGCAGCGCGTATCTTTCGAGCAACCCGAATTCGTGAGCATTGTGCATTACTCAGTGAGTGTCTGGAACCCAAAACACGCGGCAACATGGCGGTCAAATTCCCACCTGTTAGCATCATCGACTTCCAGGAGACTGCTGTGGCGATTTCAAAGTCGAAACAGATCAACAAAAAGCTACAATAATGGCACTGCTCTCTGCTCTGCACACAGATAAGGCTGTTGAGCTTGGCAGTACACATGTACTGTGCTGCTCAGCTCGCCCACACCTGTCAGGCCAGTGCAGCTGGTAGAGGTCTATGTAGTCTGTCTGCATGCGCTGCAGGCTGGCATCCAGTGCTGCTGTGATGTTGGCTGCGTCCAGGGCGATGGGCCCGCCACGGATCCAAGTCATCTGTGCTGAGGGACCAGCCACCTTGCTGGCGATTAGCACAGCGTCTCTGCAAGCACGATGGATGACATAACCTTTGAATTGAGTTCAAACTGATGAGTTGGCCATGGCAGGTGATGTATGTGCTTTGTATGGGGATGGCACTGGCGGAAGCACAGAGGCCAAGCAGCAGCTGGAAACATGCCTTTTCAGCTCCTGTGACAGATGGGTGGGGGTTGTCCCAGCCTCAGAAGTGACAGATGCAACCTCATACTTACCCCCTAGAGGACTTTCCCGCTGCATGCTGCAAGCGAATGATCACAACCAGGCATGCCTCAAGCACTGCAAGTGTGCACAACTGACAAACCTTGTGACTGTGGTGTAATTCACAGCGTGAGCGACAAAAGAGTGAGCGTGAGTTGCAGTAGAGTAGCAGGTAAGGGTGCTCATCACCTGCTGTGTTTCTTCATCCACTTGCCCAGGTACACTTCAGACAGGCCCTGTGTGTCAGCCTTCTGGGGTACGGGGTACATCTCTGCTGTGTCAAAGAAGTTGACACCAGCTGACATGCACTCATCCAGCAGCTGACAGGCTGTAGGAAAGTCCTGAGATTCACCAAACAGCATCGTACCTACATTACGCGGCACAGCACAACATGCGGCACATCACATATATGCAAAGGCTGGATGAATCTAGGGAGGGATTGTGGGTGTCCGTGTCAGCTGGCAGGTGCTGCTGAGCAAGGAATCGCGAACCTAGCAAGAAGTTTGTCTTGGTGTCGCTGCACGGCCCTTGTAATGTCTGCAAACTCTTTCTGATGCAGCGGTGTGCACAGAGTAGCATTGCACTTGCCTCGCTGTGAACTCACCAAAGCACATGCTGGGCACATAAAGGTCTGTCCTGCCCAGCTGCCTCCGGTTGATTGTCCCATATCTGCCAGTGCAGGGTGCATTACTGCCAGCTGCTGCCTGTGTGCGGGTGGCTGTTGTTGCTGCTGCTGCTGCTGCTGCCTGGGACCGAGATCCAGGATGCCATAGTTGTGATGAACGTGTGCTAGGATGTTGGACTGTGAGTGTTTTGGTGGTTGAGGACAGGAGCTGCTGTTGCATGTTCTGTGTCAGAACTTGCAGAGCATATGTGTCACTCAAACCAGGTGAAATACAGGTCTGGATTTCATTTTGCGACACTGCCTTATCGATCTCCGCTATACAGCTGTGATCGAGAGTCAAGTCCCAGACGATCTGGCAGACAGATCGTCATGGTGTGAGTTCAAACCGCTGACACACACCATACGGGCGTGGAAACCACCAGGCAATAAGTCGTCAATACTCAAACCTGTCTATGCTGGAATTCTCGCTTGGGCCCAACTTCTCCAGCACACCAGCCACCTGATCAGGATCAGCAGAGGACTACTGCTGATGGCTCTGCGCAGCAGCAGCCATGGTAGCATCAGGCTCATGGGTTTGCAAGCCTTGAGCTATGCCAGCATCATGGCAGGATATGCTGTCTCAGCAGGCAGTACAATCACCCTGCCCAACGGCAAAGCCCTGGACATACCTGAGTCAGACATATCATTCAGCATGCCAGCGGAGTTTGCTCCTCACAGCGGCTGCTGGATAGCATGGCCTAAGCGGCCTGATGTATGGCGGGATCAGGGAAGGCCAGCAAAGAAGGCTTTCACGGACGTCATTACAGCAGTAGCACGCTTTGAGCCGGTCACAGTCGTTGCACACAAAGACCAGGTAAGCAGGACCTCTTAGCTGGAACATCAGGGTGCAGAAAAACGTGCATTTCTGTGGACTTTCATAAGCAGCAACGGTTCATGCTGTCAACAGTGTGTGTTTGTAGCAGTCAAGCTCCCACCACCGTTGAGAAGGACCCCCCCCCCCCCCCCCTGTTCAGTTTGGCGTCAGTGGGTGACTGTACTGACATCGCATCTGCAGCAGGCTTCACTCCTGAACGTTCAGCAGTAAACCCTGCATCTAAACCTCAGCAGTAGGTCCAGGGTGTGGCTCTCATCCGCTTTGTCATGTTGCTGCAGTGGCAGGAGGCGCGGGATGCACTGCCTGACAGCATACGAGTGGTTGAGATGACCATTGATGACTCATGGCTGCGAGACACAGCACCCACGGTGTGTACATGCATGCCTCTGGAAACTGCCTTGGCGGTCACATGGGGGGCCCAGTAATGTCATGTCATGGCATGTCGTGTCCCAAAATACTGATATGGACCGCCACATTGCTTCGCTATTCCAGCAGTGCAAGCTCTGTCGCGCTTGCCGCATCTTGTTAGACACTGAGCTGTCGTAGGCAGTTATGGCTATCCAGCTTTATTGTATTATTGAAATCGTTGTGCGGGGTAGTTGACGGCCGCTCCTTTTCCCTCCCTGCTACCTTTCCTGCATGTTGTGCTGTGCAGTTTGTGGTGGGCACCCTAAGCAGCTGCCCCCGGCCCCCGGTACGCACCCTGGTGGGCATGGATTGGGGCTTCAATGGCTGGGGGGACCTGTACGGCAGCTATGAGCAGGACAAGTTGGTGGCTCGCAAAATGTGTGAGGTGCAGGGCCTGCCATACGTGTCCGCCGACTTTGTGCTGGAGGGCGGCTCCATACACGTAGATGGTGAGGGGTGAGTGAAGTCTGGTTCGTGGTTGCTAGGGGCAGGGGCCTACGCGATGATGTGTCAAATGCTGCACAGGGAGGAAATGGATCCTGTACATTGAGGCCGCGGGAGGTGTGGGTGCTGCTGCTGCTGCTTTTGCAAGCCGCTAAGCCGTGTGCTTTTGAAGTTGCAGGTGTGGCTATGGCTCAGCTCAGACACTGTGGCCACTGTAGGCTTGCAAGGCCCCTTCTATCTGCACATGTGGCCAACCAAGAGCTCCCCCCCCCTTTACCCCACAAGAAAGCTACTCATGTTGTGCGTAAGACATGCCTGCCGACTGAGGAGTGTCTGCTGCACCCCGACCTCTGCATGGCCGCTTCCTTCGCCACATTGGCCGCGTTCACGGCAGCGCTGCTGCACAAACTGATCCGGTGCCAACGACGCTGCTGCGGCAGGATGAGATGCCTTACCTGCACTTACGCCATGCTGATTTGATGCTTATGTTGTGTGCAGGACGTGCCTGACGACAGAGGAGTGTCTGCTGCACCCCAACCGCAACCCCAGCCTGGGCAAGGCTGAGATAGAGGCGCGACTGAAGCGATTCCTGGGCGTCACAAAAGTCATTTGGCTGCCACGGTGGGTGGATGCAGGGGGCAGCGGAATTGACATAACAGTATGGCATGGTGCAGTGCAGTCAGTACGGTACACTACAGTGCAGTATTTTGTACTGCATGAAGTACAGGACAGTACTCAGACTGGGTGACTGGGTCATACCCCGATGTGCGGTTGGTGGGCACTTTGTTGGTGCTGCACTGGCAGGCACTGGTCCTTGTCAGCACCAGGCCACCAATTCCACTGCGCTGGCCAACCAGTGGTTGCTGCTTGGTAGTTGTGCTGAGCATGGAGTTGAAGTTGATGAACAATGCAGTTCCAGCACAGCATCCTCGAACCACTACCCTTTCATCATGCCCTGATCTCTAGGCTTGCCTGATGTACGAAAATAATGTTGACATTTACACCCATGGGTGGGCGTGTCTGGTGTCACCACCTGCAGGGGCCTGTACAAGGACGATGACACCAACGGCCATGTGGACAACTTTGTGTGCTTTGCACGGCCTGGCGTGGTGCTGCTGGCTTGGTGTGAGGACCCGAGTGACCCCCAGGCTGACATCAGCAGGGAGGCATTGGAGCTGCTGATGCAGGAGAAGGATGCACAGGGCAGGCAGCTGCAGGTGAATTGGGTATCTAAGTTTTGTGCATGTTGAAGATGAGGTTTCAGCATGCTCTCCTTGAAGGTTAGGCTCTATTCCGGCAGAACATGGGGTATCGCCCAGTTGCATAGATAACAGCAGGAGAGCTGTGGAAATGGCTACTAGCACCACAAGGGCAGCTGGTCTGCGGTGTGGTTACCCATGATGGGTGGTTGCTTGCGTGCAGGGTTACTGTGATGTTGAATGTCGTTGTTGTTCTTGTCTGGTTGAACCTCCCCGAGCTTCCTTGAGTTCAGCAGCCTCAACTGGCTTTCTGCCCTTGCTTCAGTGCAGTGGCCCTCATGCTTTAGTATGGGTGTGAACCCGGTTCACCCGTGACAGGTGAATTGAGCAGGAGTTTGGTTGTACTGTTGCAGGGCGGTTTGTCCCCCCCCCAATCATTGGCTGACTTGCTGCCATGCTGACAAGTGCACGTGCTGTTGTGCTTCAACTTCTATTGCTGTTGTGTCACAGGTAATCAAGCTGCCGTGCCCGCCACCCTGCACAGGACACAGGAGGAGTGGGACACTCTGGTAAGCGTCAGGACTGCAGCTGCTGCTGCATCATGCGTGGGTACAATCAAGCTCACTCACTCCCTTCCATCCTCCGTCAGCATGGTCTTCAAGTACAGCTCCATGCTGAGGCATACGTAGGCCTCTCGGGCGCCCCCATGAGCCCTTGATCGCTGGCTAGTGCTGACGTTCGGCATTCCTCCCGACATTTACCGTACTGTGCTGTACTGTAAGACCCACCCCTAGAAAAGGCTCAAATGGTGTGTTGTTGGGTGCTGCTGCTGCAGGATGAGGAGGGACGCAAGCACCGGGAAGTAGGGGAGCGCCTGGCAGCCTCCTACGTCAACTTCTACATAGCCAACGGAGGCATCGTCATGCCGGCCTTTGGGGTACCAGAGGCAGATGCTGCAGCGCAGGCAGTGCTTGAGGAGGCTTTCCCTGACCGGACAGTGGTTGCTGCACAGACACGGGAGATTGTGCTGGGGGGTGGAAACATCCACTGCATTACGCAGCAGCAGCCAGCGCTGCTGCCGCAGTAGCCGCTGTGGGCTGGACAAGCACTGGCAGCAAGTACCCGGCATGTGTCTCTTTGCATCTCACCGTTATGGTAACTGTCTTGGCCATGATGCTTCAGATATGTTACATGACTCATATCGAGGTTGAACAGCACCCTACAGAACAGGGTCAGCACAAACACCCGCGCACAGGTCAGCCGCATCACAGCAAGTATGCACCTTGCCCCATGTATGCTCTCAGCAGACATTGTCATCCCTGCACTGGGCATCGCCCCCTAGCGTGGTTTACCGGCACCTGCTGCGCGCACCGTCTGCCTTACAGATGGAGTAGGTTTGCTGGTTACCAACAAGGACGTTGGAAGCTAGGTGGGGGAGAGTTGTCACGTAAATACGTGCACAGAGGCCAAGGGGATGCCCTGGCCCAGCCTGTTGGTATCATACCTGAAAACGACGTATACTGTCTGTAACAGGGGCTTTGATGGAACCTTGGAGTCCTAGTAGGACGGCCTGTTGTGGTGACATCCTATGTGGTCACATCTAAGCCACACCCTTTCCTTGGCAATGAGTGCCCAAAATCGTCAAGGGCGCTGGCATCAACAGCAGCCGTACATCAGGAGCTGCACCTGAAACCAGCTAGGGTGGTGACCCATCTTGTAAAGAAAGCCTATGACTAGGCTGCTTACACACCCTCATGTGCTGCTGGGGCCTCTGCTGCTGCTTGCCGCTGCTTGAGGATGGCACATGCTGCCTTGTGTCCTTGCTTCCAAGCTCTCTTGTGGCATGCTGCACTGCAGAATTTGACAGCCTGGGGCAGCACAGTGTGAACACAAGCAGCGACCCAACGGGGGTGTGAGTTACTTGCACAGCCAAGCAGAAGCTGTGGCAGCGGGAAGGGGCAAACATGAGGGGCAACTGGATTGCCCAACTGGTGCGCGTTGGCGTATGGGTTGACACCAGGCATTGCTCCATGTGTGGTCAACTGGTGGGGTGCACTCCCACGTGACAAATTGTTCCTGTTGACGCCCACAAAGCAAGACGTGGTCACTGCAAGCGGTACATGCTGTATGGGATGGTAAGTACAGTGCAGTACTGGGCTGGGGAGGCTGTAGCCACAGAACAGCAATAGAGATTTTTGGTCAGTATGAAGCATGATGCACAAGGTTCACTGGTAAGGCTTGACGCGTGGTGATCACTGCAAGCCATGATAGTAGGGTGATGTCTTTGTTGTTGCACAGACACTGTCCTGCAGCCTTGGAAGTGCAATACAACAGGAGGCCACATGCAAGCACATCTGTTCACTTGACACAAAGAGCAAAAGATGCTGTTGCCCTTGCAAAAACAGTATAGCTCTAGTAGTAGAGCTCTAATCACACAGCCAGTCACATTGAACGGCCCCGGTCCTATCAGTGCTGCACGATAGCGCCCACATCACACTCACCTTGCTACAGCCTGAGCAGCCCTGGCTGGCCAGTGCTGTCTCAGTGAATTTGTCAAGGTTGATGCAGCCAGGGTTGCCGCAGCAGCCGCGTGTTGGAAACGCCACACAGTAGGCCACACCAAAGCTGCACAGCTGCTGAGGCAGCCCGCCCTCCTGGCAAACCGCATGCAGCTGCTGCAGGGCTTGGACGCGGGTCGACCGCTCCTGCTGCTGCATGCCCTGAACACCATAGTCAAAGCTCTGCTCGAACAGTGCCTCGACGGTCATCACCTGCTTCTGCAAGGCTGTTGCCTGCTGCAGCAGCAGCTTGAGGTCTGCCTGGGTCGCAGCAGCGGCAGTGCCCGCTGCCACTGCTGCAGCGGTTGCGGCATCCTGCCGCAGCACGCCAAACATGTCAAAAGCTGCGGTAGTCTGCAGCAGCGCAGCCATGATTTCAGAAAACCCTGCAAACTGCTTGGGCTCTGGGAATTCGTTGTCTGCCAGCACAAACTCACCGCTCGCAGTCATCCGCTGCGGGACCTGCTGCAGCAGCTGTCCTGCTGCAATCAGCAACCGGCCCAGCATATGCAGCCAGACCAGCTGCTGCACCCTTTCACTGTGCAGCTCCGCACTGCCTGCTGCTGCTACAGGCAGTGCAGACGCTGGCATGCTGTCATCACACAGTGTGAGTTGGGAACAGGTTTCGAACATCAGCACAGCTGCTGAGCTGCATATGCACAGCAGCGCAAGCGCGTAGTAGTAGCAGCCCAGAGCAGCTGTCCCAGATCCCTGCAGTGCCCCGCTGACCTGCGCATACTTCAGTGCAGCAATCAAAACACAGAACAGCTTCTGCTCTAGCCTACTGCTGCCATGTGCATGCGCTGCTGCTGCCGCCTGCTGACCTTCTGCTGCCTCTGTCCCTGTTGTAGCTCCTGCTGCTGTGGGTGTGGCTGCAGCTTGATCCTCAGCTGCTGCCGCCCTCGCTGCTATTACTGTATGCACTGCGCTCGCCAGGACTTGGATGGCAACAGTTGCCCCAAAGCAAGTGGTGCTGGCTTGGTGCAGACGTCCCTCAGCGGCAGCGACATTGTCGCTGCCAGGGGGGTCGCTGTAGTCTATGGATGCGTGCAACGCTGCCTCCACGAGGCTGCATGCCAGCAGTGGGTTCTGCTCCACAACTGCTGCCAAGTCAATGGCGGGGCTGCGACCACCTGGAACTTCCACGTTCATTGCAGCGGCTGATGGCAGGGCAACGGCAACGGCAACAGCAGTGGCAGGACACATACACAGGGGTAAACATGGGACTTGAATTTGGCACACAACGACACACATCAAGATACCAAGCAAGGCATGCATGCATATGCATTCTGGTTCCAAGTATCCTCTCACGTCACCCAGCCACGACAGACAAGACCCAAGTCGAATGTCAGGGCTTACAGAGTGCTCAAGCGAACAACCTTCAGGACCCCGGCTCTACTGCGAGTGCCACGCGGTGATTGAGCGAGTGAGTAATCATTGGTATGGCCCCTAGCAACCCAGGCATCCTTGCAAACGCCATGCCGCCCTGCATCACGTGATACCACTGACCTACAGGCAAATTGCGACATGCTATAGTACGAGGCAACAAGTGCGGCAGATGCTGTGCTGGGCGTGAGTGCTTCCACATACTGCACCTTCCAGTAACATGCGAGCAGAAAGACTGTGTCACCTCAGTGATTGATTCACCACACTCACCATGCCACACAAGTGTCCTGATCAGCAGCTGACCGCAGCTCTCAAACACCGCCCGGGGGCATGCGACTCCCAGTGGCTGACCCTCCATGTCGGTCAGCACCCAGCAGGGTCTGCCCTCGCCCTCCTCGACTGCCTCGCCGCTGCTGCGACGGCACAGCGACAGCAGCACCGGACCCAGCTGCAACCACACAGACTCCAGACACAGCTGCATCTGCGACTGCATGACCTCAAGTGATGGGAAGTTGGGATGCTGCTGCCCCAGCTGCCAGCGCTGCATATAGGTGGCTATCTGGCCATAGGTGGCAATCATGGCCTCCAGCATCTGCTGCAGCACTGACGGCTGCTCTGCGAGGGTGGGGGGTGCCAGGGCAAGCAGCTGCACCTGTGTCAGCAGCAGCGGCAGCGCCAGCGGCCACGGCACCAGCTCGCCCGACCTGACAGCCTCTTTGGCACCAGCTGACGTGCGGCTCAGCGTGCTGCTGGCAGCATCACCCATGCCGTGTGCATCCATGTAGCGAGTGCGGCAGGCTCTGACCACTGCCATCGGAATACACCACATCTGCTTGCCCACCATCTCAGCACTGAGTTCATGCAGTGCTGGCAGCTGCCGCACCCCAAGCAAGGCTTGCAGCAGCTCCTGGTGGTGTGCTGACACCACGACATGCTTGCTGCCGCTGCCTCGACTGCTGCTGCCTCTGGTTGTCGTGCTGCCGGTTGTGCGCAGGCTGGTCAGCAGGGCCTGTGCGGAGGTGCCCTTGTACTCGGCATGCAGCAGCCCAGTGCCGACTGCCAAGCCCAGCAGTAGCAGCTCATACACTTCCTGGCATGCCAATACGCTGCAGGATGCGTCTGCACAAAGCAACAAACAATACAATAAGTTCGTCAGGATGTGTTACCCAGTGGACGTCGCATTCCGCTCTGCCCCGTGCATGCTCGTGATACAGTGCGGTGCAGTACAATGGCAGGGGAACACAGCCGAAACACTTTGCAATAGCCATCAAGCTTGGAGACGAAACTTGCGCCTTGCATGCACGGCAGTCTTTCAAGCCAATCCATGACCACGCCAAGGCAGAACCCATGAAACTTCTGGTCGCCTCTCACCGGCCTACCTGCAGGGCCAGTTGCCGCCGCAGCAGCAAGGTAGCAGGAAGTTGCCAGCACGTCCCACATGACACTCACACAGAAGGCATCATCGCGGACATAAGCACGGGCTAGGGCCATGGCCAGTGCGGCTGCAGGCAGGGCTGTATCCTGCAGGAGGCTCTGTGCTGACAACAGCTCTTTGGACGGCACAAACCGCACGAGGGTGTTCCACAGCACCAGCAGGGAGTTGCTGGCTGCGGCAAACACGTGGGGTGGGTCAAACAGCTGCAGCGCGGCCTGTGGCGCTGTTGCGCCTGGCTCGGCGCGTGGGAGTTGTGGGTCGTTGGCAAGAAAGCTGATGGCCGCTTGGGCTGCCGCTGCATATGCATTCAGCAGGCCTGCAGCAACAGGAAATGTCATGCAACAGCACATGTGTGTGTGTTGGAAGACATGGAGGTGAGGATGCTTCAAGTCAAACATGTGTGTCCCATGGCAGCCAGCACAGAAGACAACTGCAAACAAGGCTATACTATAAACGCACCATGCTTGATGATGCTATTGAGGGGCGCAGCAGGCCATGCTGGGAAAGAAGTGGCGGCTGCCATGTGCGAGTCCTGCAGGTAATCAACTGGTAGTCACATGCTCAAGGCCTGTCGGCATATCACACAACTTTGCTGCCTTGCATGCTGCCTTGCTTGTATATCTAGCAAGAGGTTGGGCCAGCACGCAGATACATCATGCAACACACCGACCAGGTGAGGGCTGCTGGGGTGCTGCAGGAGAGTGAACAAACGGTGCGCGTTTCATGGCGCAATTCGTACAATCCTTCATGCCCACCTGTCTCATGCAGCATGCAAAGGATGATGGTGCCTGCTAGTGCAGGGGTGGTTTGTATGTCAGCTGGTTTGCGCCCGATCACTTGCAGCACCTTGACCAGTGAGGCAGCGAGCAACCCTGCTGTTCGACTGACCTCCACCTCACTGCCATGTTGCGCTGTTAGCTGCTGCAGCACTGCTTTGGTGATGACCGCCAGCTGCCGCAGCGTCTGTGGTGCCTTTTCAAGCAGCTGCCTGCATGCTTGGTCGTCGCTGAATGCTTCCCGCAGGTGACCGGCTGCCTCATTGATGAGCTCTGCCTGCTGCTTGAGGAAAGATACGTCTGTTGCAAGCTTCCTCTGCTGCCCTGGAGCCGATAGCTGGGTCATGATCTGCTTCATGCGCTCAAGGCTAATGGGTGCAGGCTCGTCAGTGGCAAGCATTGGCAGACAAACGTCGGTGCCAGCCATGTTGGGGCCGAGTAGGGTTGTAGCTTGGCTTTCACGGTGGTAAAATTTTTGTTTGGATCTTTTCAGCGACGCTGGTACAACAACAGTTGCCGGGAATGAGGAGCCAAGGTTGTGATCAGGCTGTTGTGATCAGGTTGTGATCTGGCACCCCATGCTGACTGTGCGGATGTTTGTAAAAGAGGCGCCGTCTCTGCGCTTACGGACAAAGGCTCTGCTGTGCATCAAACGCAGCTATTCAACATCTGTAGGGACGGGTTTGTCAGTATTCAACATTGGACGATCCAAATCCAACAGCCTGACTGATCCAGCAAACTGAAGATATCCCATAGGCCGTTCGACTCCTTCAGCGGACCACAGCAAAAATTTCAGCATCACTGGCGCACTTCTCGAGGAGCTCCCTGAGTGGCCGCAGAATCAGTGAATGCAGGACTGCTGCAGAGGACTGCTACTCGGTCCTGGCCACTGCCGGCTGCATTGATGATCTTCCTGATCCTGCCTGAAGCTCATTGCATCTCCACTGCCATTACAACGGTATTGGCAAAAATGTGGGCACGATCCTGGAGATATGTTACACGACTCTGGTCAAGGCCGGATAGCACGCTACAGAACAGGTCAGCACAGCCCCTGTGGAACGGTCAGCTGCATCACAGCAAGTATGCACCGTGCTTGCCCCGGGTGCTAACAGCAGCAACACTGCAGTGCAAAAACTGCAGAGTTGCGGGTTTACTCACAGCACCTGGCTGGTGCACACCCTCCCAGAGTGACGGGGTTGCTGAGACAAAGGGGTGCTGAACCTTGACCGCACTGCTGTGTGGTGTACAGGCTTCACACACGCACTCCTAGAATGAGTGCAGTAGTAGAGCATACCCTCGTACTACCTAAAGTGCCCACAACCAATGCTGCCGACAAGACGCGCCTAGACACCCCTGTACGTGTGTAAGCACAACAGCGTCCAACAGCCGGTGCTGGGTACTGCCCCCGGAGGTGCGCATCAGCACCCAGCACCTCACAAACAGCAGCAATACGACCGCAAACAGAAGTACCTGTGACCGCCAAACTCCCGCTCGCACACCACAAACCCTACATGACTGATCTTGCGTCAAACACACGACGACACCAACCCCGCGCCGGCAAGCATTGGGGAGCTGTGTTCCCATTCGTCAGCTGTACGCCTAGCTGAATAGAGTGCAACTGCAACCGCCGAGTCCACACGGTGGTGGCTGATGTGTGTGTAACCACACTGACACCGCTGAATGCAGCAGTGTCACCCCGCGTCCCTGTCAAAAAGCAATCAGTCCAGGCCCAAAAACTGCAGCTCCGGGCTGCACAAATCTCACTTGCCAATCCAGTTGCAACCTGGACGCGCCTCAACTTGCTGCTGCTGGTGGCAATCCTGTCAAAGAGCCGCACATTCACACCGCAACCATGCACGGGGGTCATCACTTGGAGCGCCGCACATGCACACCACCCCCAAGCAGAAGGGAAAACACCTCGTCACCTGCTTGTGCAGTGGGCTTGTTCCGGACTGCACACAGCTCAATAAGAAGCAGCAAGCGATGTGCTCCCACAAGCAGACCAGTGGGACAAACTCCACACAGAGATACACACGTGTGCATATACACAACTCAAGTGTCAACACACGATGTGTCATACACACGACACCGGAGAGCTTGCTACGCCCAACAAAAGCTGCACAGGCAACAACGCAAGTAAGGTCGTATGGTCTACAGCAGGCCATGTGCTGTGATGTGCTGTGCTCCCTGCGGTACCCTGGCCTGATGACTGGTGCACCACTGTGGCAGCAGGCATAGTCAGGTCATGCATGCAAGCATACACAAACACCCCTCAAACAGTGCCCTGAACCTGTTGCTGTACTCTGTGACATGCAGCGCCCAGCAGCCCCCCCCACACACACCCAAAGCCTGGCCATCACACAACACCCAAGGTCCCTAGCAGCTACTTAAGCCCTCCACAGGTTCTAGGCCTGCCTACCATACTGCACGACACACAACAGCCGCTGCTCAGGCACCCCAGAAGCAGCCGCATGGCGCTGTACCTTGGTGCATAAAGCACAAGGCCCACACAGCTGCTTCCAGCCCTGCACTGCTTCAGGCCTGCACGCAACCTCACACATCAGCACATGAGAAGCGCACGGCAGGAAGATCCCCGGCGCTCCAAAGTCTGCAGCGGCCTGCTCCCGAGCTTGCTGGAGCTCGTCACTGGATTAACAGGCCATCAGAAGCCTGCTGCTGCCTGCTGCCTGGTGACTCCTTTGACCACCTAGGAGATCACAGGGACACTGCAGCGGCTGCTGCTGAGGGTGCTGCTGCGCCGCAGCTGCCGCTGTGTGCACACTCGCTGCTGTGTGCACACCCGCTGCTGTGTGCACAGTTGCTGCTGTGTGCTGGCCCTGCTCCTGCAGCTGCATGACAGTCCTGCGCTACCCTACTCGCTAATCCTGAAGTCAACACCCAGCAACTCCTTCACCTGACAGTGCAGCAGCAGCAGGAGGGGCAACAGCATCGCAGCAACAGCAGCGGCAGCAGTGGCAGCACACAATCATCAGCAGCAGCAGCCGTGCACAATCACACCCCATTTTACCCAGTGACTTCGTCACTTCATTCCATGTCCTGCACTTGATAAGACGCGCAAGGCTTCCAGCACATGTGTTCAAGGATTCAAGCACATCCCATCTGCATCGCCTTGTCAGTTAAGGTCCCATCCTGGCCATGCGGTCCAGCGCCCCACACCATGTGGTCGACCTGGCCCCAACTTGACACATGGGGCACCCTGTGTCCCGCCATCATGTTTGGATCATCCACCCGCAAAGCTTTTGAATTAATGTGACATCCCAGCCGCCGGATGCTACCTGCAGCTGCTGGTCTGCAGTCTCACCTGCTCGTACGTCACAAAGGCAATGGCGATGGATGGCACCACCTTGAGGTAGTTGGGCCACAGGCCCTTGAACAGCGCCTGGAAGCCCTCCTCACGCACTGAAGGGGACACAGCAGCACAGCACAGTGCACATTCAGAACCACCATCAGCGCAATCAGAAGCCACTGAGGGTTGACGTACTGGAATCCGCGTGCGTCACCAGCCCTCAATGAGCCGAATGCGATGTGGCCCAAGGTGACACTTTTACATCAAGGCAAGTGGGTCATGCTAGTTGGTGCTGCAACTAACTCGTACAGCACATGCTGACAACGTAACAGGGAGTGTGAGGTGGCTGCTCTGCTGCAACGGACATACTAAGCCCTTGGGTATAGCCAACGACAGAATTCATGTCCATGTCCCAGAACTGCAGGGTGCGGATTAGCTGGGACCCCTGTGCTCTCACCTGTTCGCACGAAGCAGTCCGTCATGCCCCGGTACACCACCACTGAGCCGTGGTCGCTGTGCAGCTCACGAGCACCCTGCCAGCCTGACACCTACACAGCAACAGGCAACAACAGCAACAGTATCCGCAACAGAAGCAGTAAGCACATGCACAGCATGACATAACTCAATAAATTCAGCACATGAGCCAGGGCACAGACATAAACCTGTCGATCATACCCCATTGCCTGTACTCCCTGCTGCTTGTTGCAAAACCCAGTTTGGATACGATACATGCTATCCACTGCCGCCCAGGGACCCCACAACCCCGAGGTTGCTAGAGACACAATGCCCCAGATCTCAAACCCTCACACACCTGCAGCCGCCGCCGGGCAACATCAAAGGGATACGCCACGGTCTGCCCCATGGTGCCTGCTGCTGCTCCACACGCGAGCCGTGAGGGCACCGACAGCTCCCGCTCATCCCTCAGGCCGTAGTGCAGCAGCAGCATGTGCTTCAGCGTCTCATACACGCCAAAGTTGAGGCCCACATACGGCACCACACCAATCACACTCGGCAGCCAGCCCTTGTAGAAGGCGAGAGGACCCTCCTGTGGGTTTGCCAGGGTAGCAGGTTAGCAGCAGGGCTGTCAGCACCAGGTTGTTGCAGTATGAGACAGCGCCAGTAACAGCAGAGATGCAACCGAATCAGTGGCGAAAAAACAGCCAGTCACTGACACACATGCTGGTGATGGCGTCAAACCAGGGACCGTGTGGGGCACATAGCCAGGCCTCTATGTCAAGGTGCTGACGCTGTAGTGCCAGCTGCTGCTATAATGCCGGCCGTTCCTGCACCTGCTGCTGCCGCAACACTGCTGCCGCCGCTGCCATACTGCGGCGTGCTGCCTTTCCTGCGCCTGTGTGGCTCACCTCCTTCAGGATGGTTTTTGCTGCATGCACGATGCCGGTGTACTGCACGTTGCGGCCCTCCTGCACCGTCAGCCGCCCACGGACCTGCACACATAACATAGCAGGAGGCCGGCACAACATTAGTTCTGCAGAAATCATTCAGCAGGGTTCAGCAGGATTCAGAGAATTCAGCGGAAGTCAGCAGGACAGAGATTGTGCTGCGGGCCCAACCGCCCAGGTCCCACACGGGCAAGGCGACATAGCCATGTTGGTCGTGTCTGTATGTCACTAGGGATGACTGCAGGTGCACATCCAATCACACCTCCAAGTACAAAGCCCCACAAAGTGAGTAATCAGCATACACCTTTCCGTCAACCTCGATGTATAAGACACGACTGCTGCAGCCCCATGCACATGGTAAAGAAAATGCCTACAGCAGCTCTTGCTGCTGACACAACAAAATTCAAGAGTCCTGCTGCTGCTCACCATGTCTAGTGGGTATGTGGCTGACATGGCAACGATGCCAGCACCAGCACCTGCCAGCAACCGCAGCACTGGGGTTAGTTGCCCGCTGCCTGTGGTCTCCAGCTGGTGATCAGAGATCAGCCTGCAGCAAGAGAACAGGCGCATGCAGCAAAGTCTCGCTCAGCAGCTTCACATCAAAATATGTATGCAGTGCCACTTGTTTTGGGAAAACTTTCCTTGAATGGAGTCGTTGTCAAAGGCAAGGCAAACACACTGTCATGTCAGGCAGGAAAGGAAAGTGCTGAAATCTCTGCTGATCATGTCACAGCAACTGCCAAGCCCGAGACAGATGCCAGCACCTGCTGAAAGTGCCTGCGCGCACTACCCCTGCTGCTGCTCTGGCATGTCACTGACTGGCAGCATCGCTGCTGGTTTGTGCTGCTGCCTGCTGCTGGTTGCTGCCTGCTGCTGTGCTGTGCTGTGCTGCTGCTCTCACCTGCTGAGCTGCTCGTAGGTGAAGAACTTCATGGCGCTGTTGGGGATGATGCGGACGCAATTGGTCCAGTTACCCTTCATCATGCCACGCATGCCCTCAGTACGCGCCATGTGCATCAGGCCCTGAACCAGGACACATCGAAGGAGGGGTCGCAGGGGTTGTCAACGGTAGCAGTGGCCTGTTGTGTCAAGCTTAGAAGGGCACAACTGCATGTGGATGTGGCAGCTTGGCATAATACCTGGGCTTGTGTTGAAGAGCTAGCTGAACAGTGGGATAGTGAGGTAGGGAGAGGTACTGACAGGCTGGCAGGTCTGCTCTGTGATGAGGAAGGAGTCACTGTGAGATGGATCTCAGCTTGCTTCTTACTCAAGTATATGATCAATAACACAAGGCTGGGCTACAGTGTGTACAGGGTCGCTGCTGTTGTGCATCAGCAGAGTTGCTGCTGGGCAGCATTGTGTGCTGCTCCTGCCCCACCCAGCAAGCAAGGCAGCTGCTGTGCACAGTGATTATGGCAGCCCATCATACCTGCCAGACGCCCTTGTAGATTTTCTCATTGCCTTGTACTTGCATGAGAATCTTCAGACGCTCCAGTGGTGCAACAGCAGTCCGAGACAGTCCACCCGCCACACCGCCCGCTACTAAGCTCCTGCATATCTGCGACCAACTGGGCGCTGTGCTCTTTTTCGCTTGCTGGAAGACTTCTGGCTTAGGCTGCACGGGCTGAGGAGCACTGACCATCGACTTGTGTGGGTCTGTTGCTAGGCCAGCCGAGGTGTCGATTCCAGGAGAGAGTGTGCTCATCAGCTCTCAATGCGATCAGCAGTGCTCGCCGCCTGATGGTGTGCTGGTCCTGCAACACCCTGAACTGGTGATCTCCGCAGCAGCAAGTCCTAAGTCGCGACTCGAATGCTGGGGGCTACAGCACTCGGCGGTCGCCTGGAGATGCTGCAAATTCGACTGACAGCAACTTCGAATGGGCTGCTGTTTCACACTCAGAATCCTGTCATCTTGGTCATCCGAGTCAGAAACCCCAGCTGTAGCTGGCAAGGTGTGCAGTGCTGCAACCAAAATGACTGGTCATCATAACATCTTACCCAAACCCTTTCACACTCAGTTCCACTGCAAGCAAGCCCAGCAGCAGTAATTGCGCAACTTCAAAAAGACCCCAGCTGACGGTGTTCGCTTTTGTTGTGTGCATCGAGCAGCTGGCATGGACTGTTCAACTTCAGCAAATTGTATGGTGTTACATATATGAAAATCAGTCCCATCAGTTGGATCCATCAGATGGCCAGTAGTCTGACGTGCCTGGGTACATCACCTGCAAAGCAAAGCAGCAACAGCAAAATGATCACTCAAAAACTTTGAAAGATACAACTTGCCAAGTGTCCTTGTTGTTGTCAAGCAACACAAATCCCGTCGTCATTTGCATCTCAAGCAGCAAAAGCCAACCCTTCACTGCTACGTGGCTGTTGCAAGCACCCCCCTGCCCCCTCTCATGATGCACGAAGCTAGTGTTGTCAGCCACACTCTCTAGCAGCAGCAGTGTCCTGCACGCACGGACAGCACTGGTGCCCAGTCCTACTCACGTTCTGCGGCAATGGCTGCTCGTCGTCATCGAAGGTCTCCAGCTTGCTGATGTCGCTGCCCATGGCATCCCAGTCCTTGTAGATCACCTTGCCGTCCTTAGGCTCAAGGACCTGCACAGGGGGGCAGCACAGCAGCAGCGGGGCAAGTGTGCTTCATTCAATAATGTGAGGTCCCTCTGCGGCTTTCCGGCTGGGTGCACACCACCTAGAAGTGGCTACTGGGCACTGGGCACGGACCCCCCTTAGTAAGCGAGTGTGCCCATTGTATGCAGGCGGTGTAGGTGATGAGCACCACATGGTGTTTGAATGTAGTGCACAGACGCTTCGGCGCCAGATGCATGCTGACTTGTTTGCAGACTTTGGTGGTGGGGCTCCTCTACACCTACCGGTTTTGGAGCAGACTCTATGCATCAGTTCACAAGCTCACAGGCATGCACACAGGATGCAACCAACTTGGCATCTTGGTTCTGCCCAGTTCTTGAAGCCCAGTTCATCAACTGGACCGAACCAAGATGCCAAGTTGGTTGCATCCTTCATGCGTGCCTGTAATCTTTTGAGCTTGTGTGCACACCTCCACCCCCCCCTCTCTGCTTTACACGCCGACACACCCCTCATCCCTATACCCTCTCCCCCCCCTCACCTGGTCGATGATGCCGTAGTCTGCTGCCTCAAAGGGTGAGAAGTACTTGGGCCTGCTGAAGTCACGCATGACCTCCTCCTCATCCCTGCCAGTGGACGCAGCAAGGTACTTGGCCTGAACAAAAACACACACATAAATAATGAGGATTGTATCGGCTGTCATCAAGCTTAGTGTCTTACACACCAGCACGCGCTGTTACAATATGATTTATCACACCAACTTTGGGCGCAGGAAGGTACCGAAGAGTGGGCTTGAGTGGGCAGTAGTGTGACCGACTTGCCCAGAGGTGGGCTGGGCTGGGTGGGTGATTGGATGGTTGACGTTTGAGGTACTCATCATATGGGAGGGTGGGGAGATGTGCCGATGGGTGCTTGGTCTGCAAATCTCAAGTGCGAAGCCAGCACGGCCTGGCGTCAGACCAAGTGACATGACACAAATCACGAGAGGGATGGGAAGACTCACGGACCTGTTGGATAGTCACACCGCAATGTATTATAACCCGCTCTCACCATGGTGTGTGTCTTCTCTCGTGTGACGCGCCTGTAGATGTCGATGTCGCTGGCCTGCATGCCGCTCAGGCGCTGCAGGGGCTGGCGGATCATGATGGTGCTGCTGCGCAGCGCCGCACGCTTGCCCTGGACACACATACACACACCAGCACAGGGGTAAGAGTGTGGTAAGAATGGAGGGATGGACAACCGTGTGTTAGGCACGGAGAATACATGTGTATAAACATGCAATTCACATGCAAGCACTCTAAGCGGCACACAGACACAGTCCAACTAGGACTGTGTGTGTGTGTGGGGGGGGGGGGGGGGGGCTTGTCAAGCAGGTGCAGCTCTATCCTCGTGCTGCGTGCCCGCCTTCACAATAGGGTCCCGGTGTGACACTTTGCGGGCGAAATGCTTTCCACAAGATGCTGCCACTGCGACGCTTGGCAGCAGAGACACCAGCCAGCAAGAACCGGGCTCTGTGGAGCTGGCAACGCTGAAGTACTGGTGCTGGTGCAGATGCAGGTCGAGCTGGTGCGGGTGATGCTGCTGTCTCACCTTGCTGCCTGCTGCCAGCAGCAGTGCTGCCTCTCCAAAGGCGTTACCAATGCAGAGTGTGTAGATGGGGCAGAACTTCTCCACTCCCCGCATCATGCTGTACACTGCGATGGCCTCGTGCTCATTGCCATACTTGCTGTTGCTTTTCTGTAAGACACAACAAACAAGGCGGCACGACAGCAACAGCAGGAACACCAGTTACATACGGCATGTAAAAGGAGCACGCAACAACGTGTGTGACATTTGGGGGCCAAGGTAATGTTCGTCGGTGGTGGGTACATGGCAACCTGTGCTGGTGCAGCACTCACTCCCGTGACTGCTGACTGACAGTTGTGCCATGTAGCAGCTAGCAATGCTACCCTGGTCGTTCTCATCCTCCTGTCAGTGCTGCTCTTTCTGCTGCTCCCGACCCTGCTGCTGTCCTTGCTGCTTCCACTGCTGCTACATGCTGCTGCCCTCCCTGCAACTGCCGCCCCTGCTGCCGCTGCTGCTCACCGCAATGCCTGTGGAGTTGATGTAGAAGTAGATTGGCTCAGGTGCCTCCTGGACCAACACAAACAGCTGCGCAGTGATCAGCTCAGCAACGGATGAGTCGATGGGCATGCCCTGCAGCATAACGGGCACGCAACACAGCACAGCAGGGAGCGGCGGTCAGCAAAGACATGTTCAAACGAATGCACTGCCATGCCAAAAACAGCATGCAATGCCATGCCTCAAGGGTTCTGCACTGCTGGAGGGATGACTGTGCCTTTATAACGTCATCTAACATGCCTTCAACCCTCTCAAAAGAGCAAAGAGAGCCACTGCCCTCGTTCATGGCGCCCTGCTGCAGACTATGTTGTGAGGCCACTGGTGCGTGTCCCTGCTGGCCAGCCCCAAAAAACCAGCTGCTGCGCACCAGGTACACGATACGCTCGCTGAAAAGGCGTGTGGCCAGGTCTGGCGGAGGGCCAGCCTCCCTCCATAGCTTCTTACGCAAGTGTGACAGCTTGCGCTGCAACAGCAGCAGCAACAGGGCACAGCAGCATGGACCATTCAACGATGGGCACACTGTCAGGCGTGCCAAAAGCATATGTGAAATAATGATGACAATGCAGCCGTTCTTGACCCCTGCAGCAAAGCATGTAGCCCCTCTGGATTTGATTCACTGTTCCCAGATCGTGGGAACAGTGACCACCTACCGCCTGCACAACCAGTCGTCTGCTGCCTGGTCGCCCGCCTGTTTGCGCTGGAACAGCACGCACACTTCTGCCAGAGAAACTACATTGGCTGCTTGGCGCGCAGGGCACGCTGCATGATCTGCTGCTGCTGTGGGCTGCAAGCATGCTTGTGTGGGCCCGAAGGCGCGCGGTATCCCTAAGAGGAGGTCACCGACTGTTCAAGATCAAATTTGTTTCCTGTAAAACGGGATCAAAACGAGAAAGGATGCAAAGCGCGACGATATGCCAGTCCAAAGAAACTTGAAGACAGTTGTGAGGACTAGAACTACGAAGCAGTGTGAGCATATGCATTCTGCTTGTCACAGGTGCTCAGATCACGAACAATGCCACGTTGCACTGGCTTGTGACTAATCTGTTACCACCTCAACCGCCACAATGGTGTGGCAGGGACAAGTAGGGGTCGTGCAATCAGTCCCACACTGTTATCCCAACGTTATTCAATCTTCTTGGAGGGCTTCTACGCCGCAACGTCTTGGATTGCGTCAAACCTCTCACCCCTTGACTCAACACCTGCCTGCCGGTGGACATCTCAGATTCTGTGGCTCTCGTGTTTGACTGTCTGTAGTCGCATCCTGCCCAAAAGATAGTTCTGAACATCGTTTCAAAGTGCACAACAAGACCACCATGTCAGGCTTGCGCTGCTGTGCGCTGCGCACACCTCAGCACCCCTCCCAAAAGCGGCAACAGCAAGCTGCCTGCCCACCTGCACACACAGCGGTGCCCAGCACTACCCAGCAGAGCCATCAACAGCACAAACAGCAGCGGCAGCGATGCTCCATCCCTTGTGCTGCAGCCAGTGGGAGCTCTGCAGGAAACAGCATGATGCCCCTGGCACCCCAGCACACCCACCCTGCTGTGGGCAGCTCCCTCCACAGGTAAGCAGAGCAGCAGCAGCCGCCGCAGCAGCAGCCGCAGCAGCAGCAGCCGCAGCAGCAGCAGCCGCAGCAGCAGGAGTGGGTTAGAGGTCTCTTGGTTAGCAGTATGTCACCTTTGCCCTTTCACTCCAAGCACAAGCTTCACTCCTGCAGTCTGTTTGCAGTTACTGTAGCTAGCTGACATGCACAAAGTTGATTTCTGGGTACAACACTCAGTCTTCCCTATTTTATTCGGTGCCTGTCTTTTTTATGCAGCAGCAAAAGCAGCTGCAAAAGCAGCCGCAGCATCAGCAGGAGGCCGCGGCGCCACACCTCCCGCCTTGTAGTGCCTGCAGCTACAGCGGATGACGAGCCCAGCACGCCCCCAAACCCTGACATAGACCAGCTGGCGGCATTCCTGACCCAGAAGGCAGCTGAGATGCGGGCCAGCATGGATGAACAGGTGGGTACGTTTGCTTCACTCATATCCGCTTGAGTTGGTGTGAGAGTGTGGCAGGGCCAGTGGGTGTAGAGGCTCCCTCAATGTGTCACCCTCCCAGCAAATGCTTTCTTGGCTCACCACAAGCAGCTAACACGTCTGGCTTATCATGTGGGTCTTAGAGCAAGTTGTATCCAAGGCTTTGCTCACAGGTGTGTGTGTCCACCTCCCCCCCCCCCCCTTGTTTATCCCCCCCCCCCCCCCGCCCCTTGCCTCCCTCCCTCACAGGACCTCCTGCCGACAGAGTCCCGTGAGGGTGTGGCAGGGCCAGAGGGCTCATCAGGCGGTGATCCTGACTCTGACAACAGCAGCAGCAGTGGTGGTGCTGGCGACAGGATCACAGGCAGCTTGATGAGCCTGGACAGCCTGTTGAACCTGGACAACATGGGAGCTATGGCCAGTGATGATGCAGCAGGGCCAGCGGGGGTGAGCCTCTGGGGCTGGGGATGGGGTGGTGGGGGGGGGGGGGGGTGACAGCAGGGGGAGAGAGCAGGGGAAGCAGGGGGGTGAAGGGTCCAGCCATGGCCAGTGCCGATGGCTTTGGAGGGGAGAGGGGGGGTGGGAGTGTCAGGCCGGCGAGCAGAGAATGCCCAGGGGTAGGGTATGGCCAGTGCACACGCAGCAGTGCCGGCTGGGTCAGCGCTGCCAGGCACTGATGTGAAACGCTGGGGGGGGGGGGGGGACAAAGCGGTTTGGTTGTCTAGGGCAGGGGCAAGGAGGGGCAGCAGGGTAGGGGGAAGTGGCACATGTATGTGCACAATATCCCTGCCAGTGGCAGCAAGGCGAGGGTATGAAATGGTGGTTGAAGAACTGGGAAAGCGTTCTTGCGCCCCCCCCCCCCTTCCAGGGTCCAACCGCACCCCCCCCCCCCTCGTTGTTCTGCCCCACCCTGCTCTTTGCAGCAGGGCCCAATGTCCACCCTTGACGCTGTTGCTGAGTTTGAGGATGACCGTGGCTTCCTGGTCCAGGACTTTGCCATTGTCAAGCTGCTGGGCAAGCTGGGAATGCAGGTGGGTGGGTGGGTTGGCAGACAGGCGTGCGGGCAGATGGGTGGGTGGATGGGTGGGTGGGCAGGGGGATCTCAACAAGGACAGTGGCAATCGTGGTACTGTGTGTCTGTTGTGAGCGACTGACGGAGACATTGTGGAGCAGTAGCTGCTGGAAGCTGTGAGTGCTGACCGACACCGCACAGACGCTGTCTGCAGGGCACATGCGGTAGGCTACGTGCAATGACAGTGCAAGTCGACGGTTGACTCGCATGGGACGTCCCATGACGCTACTTGTACACAACAGTTGTGCACCACTGCAGTCCACACTCCCCCGCCATCTCCTTCACTCGTTCCCCTCTTCTTCGCCATCTTTTACCCCCCCCCCCAGGATGCTGCTGTCAGCCCCAGTGTAAGTGGTACCTCCACACCCACAGCTGAGCCTGCTGAAGGCCAGCCTTCAGCCCCCTCCACCAACATTCTGGTGTATGCTGCACGCTACAACAGTGGACTGCCCTATGAGGGACCTGTGACTGTGCAGCTGAGGGAGTACCTGGCGGGAAGCAGGTGGGTAACACAAGTATGGTGCTGGTTGAGGTGTGCAACATGTCAGGCCGGGAAGGTGGACGGGGTGTCAGAAGAGAGCTTGGCTACACTAGTAGGCTGCCCTATGAGAAACTTTCACAGTGACTGTGCAGCTGAGGGGCACCTGGCAGGAAGTAGGTGGGTGGCTGGAGGTGTGGTGGTATGGTGTGTGTGGGGGGGGTGGGGGGGGGGGGGGGGGCAACGCTGCATGCCCCCTGCCGGGCAGGGGGTATGGAGGCCTGGCGACATTGCAAGGGCATAGGGTCTTGTCTTGCAAGCGGGACGTTCTGTCAGTTGCTGAGCTGGTGCTGATACATGGTCACCATTATTCATGTGATGTGCTGTGATGTCCTGTGCTGTGCTGTGCTGTGCTGTGCTGTGCTGTGTTGTGCTGTGTCAGGCGTGTTGCTCTGAATGAGCTGCTGGTACAGGAGCGCCTGGTTGGGCCCCTCCCTCAAGACAAGTGGCAGGTGAGTTGATGTGCAAAACCCCATCTGGAGTGCATGCACGATTCACGTGGATGTAAACAGCTTCAGACAGATGATACAGCGCAGCAGTATCAGTTGGTGTGGGGCACAGGCCCCAAGGCACAACCACAGAAGTGTGTGTTTGTGTCTCAAGCAGAGAAAGGGGCAGGGGACTGAAAAGGACAGGTGTTGTCTGGCTAAAACGACCCACTACAACAGCCACAATGTTGGCCCCTACACCCCAGCTCCCACCCTTTTGCAGCCTCTTGCACCACACACATACACACAATGCCGTGCTGGTTTCTGTGATTTACACACATGACTAGCCTGTCATCAACATGTCGAGCCTGGTCACCATGACGTGTGCTTGGTGAATGAAATTCATGTGCTGTACACCTTTGCAGGCTGCTGTTGCTGCTCCTGTTGCTGGGTGTCCAGTGGTGCCTCTGCTGGGTTACCTCCAGGCCCCTCCCAGTGATGAGGCCTTTGAGCTGACTCAGGACCCCGCTGACACAGTGTGGCTGGTGAGTGGCGGGGGGGGGGGGGGGGGAGGCACTTACTGTTGGTGTTGTTTGCTTTCATGGCGGTGAAAACTTGGTGTTTTTGAGGGGGGAGGGGATACCGATTGGGTGAAGGGGAAGGGTGACACTGTGTGGCTGGTGTAGGGGAACATCTCCTTCTGAAGGGGTTGGGATTGGGGAAAGGTGGTGGGCGCAGGCAGCCCTAGGGGTGGGGGTTACGGTTGCCTGGCGGCTTGTCAATCTAAAAACATCTGCCTTGGCTTGTATAGTGTGGAGACTTCTTTCAACAATCAGTTTCTGCTGCAGTCTCAGCAGTGTCACACGGTGGCGTGACCACACATCCTCCCTGTCCTCTCTGCCACCCTGGACACCCCCCCCCTCGCCGCCCTCACGCACGCGTACACCTATCTGATTGACCAAGTCTTGACCAAGTCTTGCAAACACAACCTGCCCCCCCCCCCCCCCCCCGCGCCGTCTGTCTGTCCCCCCAGGTGTACAAGTTTGAGGGGATGCGCCCCATGAGTTTGATGTTGCAGCAGATGGACCTGCCAGAGGAGCCTGCAGGGATACAGGCACTCTTCAAAAGCAAGTGAGTGAGATGTCGCGTTGCCGCTTGATTTGTGAGCGAGGTTATCACTTGTGCATCCTACTGCCTTGACAAACCAGACAGCCGGCTTGACGCCCCTTGCAATGTGTAACCCTGCGCAGCCCAGGGGTGTATCACACCAGCTGGAATGATGTGGGTGTGCCCCGTACCAAAGTCATGGGCATATGCCCGTGTCATACGAGCGGTGTGTACCTTGTGCTGTGTGCAGGGAGGACATTGTTGCTGCTGCCCTGGCTGCCCGGCGCCAGCTGCTGGTGAGCATTGCCTCTGGCCTGCTGTCTGCCATCAGCTACTGCCACCAGCGGGGCGTGGCACACTGCGGCATAGGGGCAGGTGAGCAACAAGGGGGAGTTTGTGTGTGGGGGGGGAGGGGGCGCTGGTGGGGGCAGCATGCCTAGAGCTGTGTGATGCTATTTGAGTCACATGGTTTGAGTCAATTTGATAATCAGAATTGAAATGCAGTCCTGACCTCGCCAAGGCCGTAGGTGGCTCATGGGGGGGGGGGGGGGGGCTATGGCTTGTGAGACAGCGATTGCCACCACTTCAACTTTGCTGTGATTTCAACATGTCTTGAGACGCCTTCACAGCTGCGGTATCTGCTCCCTCATCAACACTGGCAGAAAAGGCCAGCCGACAACCTTACTCCAACCTTTGACGCGGTTCAGCCCCTGAAGGAGTGTCCAAGGGTGCCAGCACCATGCGTCCCCTCAATCACCTCGTGTTTCCCCCTGCCGCCCCCACCTTACACCCCCGCCCCCACGTGCCTGGTATACACGCACACAGGCTGTGTGGTTGTCAACACCTGGGCCGACAAGGATGTGTCGCGGTTGCTGGTCAAGCTGGACAACTTTGGACTGGCACGTGTCTACCCACACCCCTTGGAGTACGGCCTAGGTGAGGCAACCTGAGCAAACAGGAGGGTGAAATTGGAGGATGAGGGGGAAGATGAGGATGAGTGTGGTTGGGTGTCTGTGAGGCCATGCATGACTCATGCTACTGCATAGGCTTTGGCGGTCCGTGGTTACTATTGCCTGAGCTGACTGAAGCAAGTGCCTGCCAGTGCTCAACAAATGGTGTCACACAGACAGCAAGGTCTGCTGTGTGCGCCCGGCAACTGTTGTTTTGATAGTGTGGGCTGCGAGATGTTGCGCACTGCAAGGCGCAATTTCTTGCTTATGAAGCCATGCTGTCTGATGGCACGGGCAGGGATGCCCAATGTGAGACTGTGTGAAGCCCGGCTTGTTAGCATGCAGTGCAAGCAGAGACAGCTGCAGCTTGACACACAGCCTGTGCCTGATGGTCAGGCATTCTGTGCAACCTCCACACTTTGAGGTGACATCGAGACCGTGAGTGACGTAACATTACTCTGACAACGCGATACCATGCTGTTGAAGACTTACATGCTCTTGAAGAGGCAAAGTTGACAAAAAGGTAGCTTGATGCCTGCCTGTGTTGCTGTTTGCTGTCGCCCCCTCCCCTTCTTCTCTGTCTGCCTTTCACGCAGACCAACTGGGCATGCAGCAGCTGACGCCAGCAGTGGACAGCAGCGGTGGCAGCAGTGGCGGCAGCGGCCAGGTGCTGCTGGGCCTGGAGGACACAGATGCGGCACTGCAGCGGCAGGAGGACCTGCAGGTGGGGGGGGGGCAGGGGAGGGACAGGGGTGTGTGAGGGGGGGGGGGGCAGGGGTGTTGCACTTTATGTGAATATCACTGAGTCACATGCAAGCAATTTTATCACACGCGCCACTTACGCAACCTGTAATACAGGTCCACAAGGATAGTCAGTCTGTTTGTGACGGACGCTTGAGAAGCCAGAGCATTTGTGTGCTGTGTCCTGACCTGCCTGCCTGCCTGATTTGTTCGCTTGCCCGTCGCTGCCATGTCCTTGTGTGTTGCTGTGCTGCCCCCAGGCTGCTGGTCTGCTGCTGTGTGAGGTGTTCCTGGTTGGTGCTGCCACCGCTGGCGCTGAGGTGATGGACATTGCCTCACTCAAGCGGCTGTTGTTTGACGTGTTCCATGAAGATGTGGGGCTCTTCAAGGAGTACTGCCTGCAGGTAGGTGGGGGGGGGGGTGCATGTGTGCTGTGTGTTTATATACAATGAAGTCACGTACATTGTGGACTCCAGCATATAAGTACTTTGTTCGGATATCCATGCATGGAGCATGTAACATCACGAAGCAGCACACTGTGCAGGCAAGCCAGAAAGCCAGGGCGTGCAGAAGGTTGGGGGCAGGAGGGTGGTGCTCATGTGCAATGCCCTCCCTTTCCCCCTGCCTTGCACACACCATCATGGTGTTGAGGTCTCACCCACTTCTCATCGTGTCTCCTGCAGGACGAGGAGAACTACAGTGGGTTCACTGAGTTCATGGATGCAGACGGTAGTGCTCGTGTGCAACCAGCTCTGTCCCCCTGCCTTGCACACACCATCATGATGTTGAAGTCTACTGCCCTCCCCCCTCTTAATCTGCTGCACTCCCACCCCTCATCATCATCTTGTCTCTGGGACCCCCCTCTCTCTACTGCCACCCCCCTCCCCACACACACGCCTTCATTTCGATCTGCACTCCCACCCCTCATCTTGTCCCCTGCAGGATGAGGAGAACTACAGTGGGTTCATTGAGTTCATGGATGCAGAGGGGGGAGCAGGCTGGCAGCTGCTGGAGGCGCTTATGCAGGGACAGACGGCTGCAGGGGAGCTGCTGCGGACTGCCAGCTTGTTCGCAGCCCCCAGGGACAGCAGCAGCAGCGGCAGCAGCAGTGGCGGCAGCAGTGGCAGCAGTGCAAACCCGCTGGTGTGACAAGGGTGCAGGTGTAAGCTGGTAGGAGTAGCGGAGCGTGTGGCGTTGAGATGGTGGTGTCTGGCACAGTTGGGTTTGATATGTTGCCAGAGTGTGCTGGGCTGACTTGTGTGTGAACAGCCAGTGCCGAAGTTGGCATCACAGCTTGGCTGTTTCCATGGCCTTTGGGCGAAAGGCTATGAGGCTATTGTGTATGAAGAGTTGAGTTGATGTCTGTTGTTTGTATCAGATTCTTCTATCTCATTTGCTGCACCTGTGCTGGGTCGGGAAAATGGCAAGTGGTGTGCTGTCGGTTGGTAGAAGAGTGGTGGGGAGCATGCCTCCTTTGTGCACATCCATGTGTGGTGTTGCACTTTGTTGGTGAGTCATGCTAAGACAGAACTGCAAGATCAAGCATGGCCGGTCAGCTGGCCAGCCCAGCCAGGCAGACATGCAGGCAGGCAGTGCGTTGTGTTTTGTGGCAACTGGCAGCGTAACATTGGAAGCAACACATTGAAGCGGTCGATGGGGTGTGGGGTGAGCGGAGATAGAAGGCGGCAAAACGTCAACAAGCCATGCAGATAGACACTGTGTTGGGCCAGCAGCCCTAGGAGCATCACAAATCATCTCCCCACACCATTCTGTCAGTGACCTCAACCCTAATCTGCAGCAGGGCATGAGCAGACCGCCAGCAGTCTCTGACCGAACACATCAAATCAAAATCACTCCTGGTTGGGATTATACACAGCCGCATACACCCTGCAAAAGCTCACCATCAGGTTTTCACGTCTCCCGGAAGTTCCGAAGTCTCGAGAGTGGCCAATTGGTGCAGTCTATTGAAACGTTTGGACAATAAAACTTCATTTGAGCCGTCCAAACCTCGCTCGGACCACGAGGCAGTGTTCCGGCAAATGGCTTTGCACTCGTCTTGCAAGCCCCAGCAGCTGTGCCAGCACACCCTGGGTGCATGTAGATCCATTGTGGCACCGCGACCGCTGCAGTGCCAATTCAGAGCTCGAGCGGAGAACAGCAGCAAGGCAGCAGCCCAAAGCATCGACAGCAGTGCCCCAGAAACATGTGCCATGCAGATCTTGTCCTTCTTGCAGGTGAGCTAGCCTTTCATCACGCAGATGTAGTGATCAAATAACTGAGAGATCTGGGCTTGGACAGATGCAGATCTTGCTGGTCTCAGTTGAGTGCCGGGACCAAGCAGCAGCATGACGTGGCAACGGCAGTCTGACCGACCGCGCCACCTCTACCATGTGCTTTTGTAGGACCGGCAGCTGGAGGGGCTTCTGCCTTACCTCAGCGAGATCTCAGTAGTGAAAGCTGTCGTGCGGTGAGTGGCCATGCGCAGTTGTGTCGTGGTCTTCCTGGCAGAAGGGCCGCTGGCTTGTGTTGTGGCATACCATCAGCTGGTTTGGCACATCATCAGCACCAGCAGTGTTGGCAGCTTGCATGCACGGGTTTTTTGGTGGTTTGAACAGCATGCATGCAGTTTGCTTGCCACTGCAGCCCTGTAGTCCCATATCTGTCATCCCACTGTGATCCCGAATTTGTCATCTCACTACTGCTGCGGTCAACGCTGCTATGCCATGCAGGCAGCACCATGCACGGCGGGAGGAGCAGAAGCAGCTGGACAAGCTCCGTGAGCAGCAGCGGCAGCAACGCGCCCAGCAGAGCAGCAGCAGCCACTTGGGCAGGAGCTACAGCAGCGGCTTGGCCACATACGAGAGCAGTACCTCCTACGACTCTATCAGCCCCTATGAAGCCCAGCACACTGTGCAGCACTGGTCACAGCCCCCGCAGGTGTACCCGCCACGCCCTCCCTGCCCCGTCCCCGGGTAGATACCAGCCACAACTACCTCGATGATTACGAATCCTTCAACATGCAGCACCACTCGTACGAAACGCCCTTCCCTGGCGAGGAAGACATGGATATGTACCGCGCGCAGGCCAGCACGGGCTTCCCTCCTGCAAACGGTCAGCGCGCGGTGCGGGTGCCAGACTTCCTGTCAGTGCTGGACGCAGCGCAGGCGGGAGATGAGTCACACCATCTCCTGGACAGCTATGCCATGCGGCACTTGGTGCTGAGTAGGCCAGCACAGCTGGAGCCGCTAAGTGGCATGCGGCTGTCGCCTGAGAAGTTTGTCCTGCGGGTGCGGTCCACCAGCCTGTGGGGGGAGAGGTGTGTGCTGACCTTCACGCTCAAGAAGCGCAGCATGCAGGAGCTCAAGTGAGTGCTGGCTGCGTGCGCAGCAGACGATCAGCAGCGGTGTTCCCTGCAGGCTGTATCTCATGGTGGCACCAGCTTCAGCGGCATGTTGCTGCACTGATGCGGTGTGTAAGCAAGCAAGCAGCTGTGTAGAGAAAGAGCCTCTCAGTGGTGCAATACAGCAGCCAGCAGTCGTCCCAGTCCTGCCATGTGGTCCAAAAGCCGCAAAACTCGAACACCTCGACTGCACACCAGCAACCTGCCACGCCACCGCGTTACTCACGAAACGCTTTGCCAGTGATATAGCCGTGTGAAAGCATTAGCCCAACAGCAACTGGCTGGTGGTGTTCACACCATGCTACAGGAGCACGTACAGCAAGCACCCCCACAAGGAGCCGTGGGTGCTGTCCAAGGTTGTTGGTGAGCCCCTCAGCTGGGACCCCCTGGAGGCCATCAGCCCTGAGCACCCGCCAGAGGCCATCGTGGCAGCACAGGTGGAGGCTCTCAGGTGGGGGTGAGGGAGGGGTGCAGGTACAAAGGTGTCACAGATCACAGTTGCAGGCATAGTTGCAGTTACAATGTTCAAATCTTGCGCACGGCCACAACAGACCACAGTCACACAAACATCAGTTGCAGGGTTTCATAACAGGAAAGCAACTTGGCAACTGCTATCCCTTGTCAACCTTGCAGCCAGTGGCATGACACTGCCTTCTGCCGTGTCTTGCACCGACACAGGCAGCAAGGTGGTCACACGCCTGATGCTACGATATGCTGTGCTGTGTGCTGTGTTGTGTGCAGGGAGTGTGACTTCAATGTTGCGTACTCGCTGACATCACCAGTGGGCCGGGCTGTGGCAGGCACGCGAGACAGGTTCAGGGCGGCGCTACAGGTGTGCTGTATCTCCTCTTTACACGACTTCCTCTATTGACATTGACAGAGCGCAGCAGCAGTACTGCGTGCAGGCTGCCTGCAGTCGGATGCAATAGGTTTTTGCGTGCCTGGGGTTGAATTGCTCCCGTAGTGTGGGTTGAACTGCTCCCGTAGTAGAGTGGTCAAGTCAAGTTCCTATCATCAGATAGGTCTTGGGTTCGATCCATGTCTGCTGCGAGGGTGCGGCAGCACCACAGTGCGTTCGGGAACAGCTGCCGCTCGAACCGGGTGGTGCTAGGCACACCATGGGGAAAAATGCTACTGGAATTGACGGCTGGCTTGCTGGGTGATTTCGATCGCCCTCACACCTGACCTGAGAAACTGGGGTACTACAAGCCCTTCGGGGCACCCTCATGCGCCCCTGGCTCGCTGGCAAGTGCCGAGGTTGGGACTCTGTCCCCAATTACTGTACTGTGTGAATTGTTGTCATCATCATCAACGTGTGTACTTAACTCCTGGGGCAGCACAGGAGTTTGTGACGTTGCTCGAGGCTTGAGGCTTGATGGGTTGTGCTTGTGTGTCTGTGTGCAGGGTGACTTCCGCTACCAGCCTGTGCTGATGCATGCGCGCGCCACCAGCATCCACCGCACCCACAGCAACGCCAACACATACCTGGAGGTGTTTGACGTGCAGGGACAGCCAGGAGGTGAGGGACACACCTTAATCGTGGAGAAGATGCTTTGACAGTGCTATCTTATTGTGTTGTGTAGGCAAGATGCATGATGCTGAGGGTAAAGTGCAGGGCAGACGCCGCCTCGGGTTGGTAAACTGACCACTAGTAAGGGCAGGCCGGATAGCAGCCCTTGGAGTGGTGGAGCTGTTGCCTTTTGGCGCTAGTGCTGACGTGGCTGCCCTGTTGTGGCTTACGTCAAGTAGTAAGTCCTACCAGCTCCCTCATGAGTCCTTGGCTCGCTGGCTGTTATCGAGGTTGCGACGCTATCCCCCATGCCTGTACTGTTGTGCTGACGCGGCTGCCTTGTTGTGTCTGCCTGCAGCCGGCTCCAGCTTGTTCATCTGGGTTGCCACACGCCAGCTGGAGGGGCTGTACAAGAACTGCTGGTGAGCAGTGGCAGGGTTACAGGGTGGCAGGGTCACAGGGTGGCAGGGGACAGGGGTTGCAGGGGTGCTCACAGGGTGGCAGGGGTACAGGGGTGGCAGGCCTGGAGGGTCAGCACGTTGTGTGTTACCGCTGCAGGGCTGTTTGATGAACAGCAGACATGTGGACAAGCCTGGTGGCTTTATGCGACAGGGGGAAGTGGGGCAGGGGGGAGTGCAGCGGCTTGGCTTGCTTGATGTGCAGACAGAATCCCTTGTTAGGGTCAATCCACAGAAGATAATTCTTGCATGACCAACACGGAGCAGGGGTGTAACCGCGACGTTTTTCTTTGTTGTGCTGTGCTGTGTGGTGTTGCAGGATGGTCGAATATGTCACACCCATCCGGGACCCCAGCGTCATCAACATACTCAAGAATGGAGGGGTGTGAATGCAGTCAGACTGTTGCGGGTTTTGCCAGCTGGTTGATCCAGGTTGCTTCGGACCCTGCACTGAGATTAACTCGAGCCCGTGACTGTGGGGTATTGTGGATTTTCCAGCGCCAATGCCTGCCACAGCCCCAGCAGTTGCAAAACGTCAGCTTTTAGTTGATGGTTGCTGCGGCAAGATCAGTGGCTGCATGTTTGCTGGTTTGCCAGATTGAGGTTGTGGACTCTTCAGGGCTGCAGATGTACTGCTGCAGCTACGGGGGAGGCTTGAGCTTGTCAGCATGTGTCTCAGTCAGTTCGAAAGGGAGCTGGCTTGTCTGATGTGAGAGCCTTGGGCCCCATTGCTCATGATAGGCTGGGGCACTGGGGTGTTGAATGAAGGGGCATGGGCGCCTTTGTGCGTACACCCAAGATTTTGAGGTCTGTGCAGCTTGGTGGCCCATTAGCCCCTGCAGGCAATCACAGTAGGTACAGTACGCACCAGCGAGTGCTGGTCACATTTTCACTGACAATACATCATCTTCTCAGAGACCCCATGTGTTGCTATTGCAGCAAGGAGCCACCCTTGCTTTTCGTCCAGTAACCCGGTTGGGTTTTTCAGGCCGCCTGCAACTTCACTTCTCTTGTGCATAGGACACTGTTTGGGTTGCTCGCTGGTCTGCAATGCCGCGCTACGTGGTGCACATGTCGGTCCCATTGTGTGCATGGCATGCTTGCTGTCATGCTCCACAAGAAGTTGTGCGAGTATGCATGATGGCCACACGTCGCCGGCCTTCCAATGGAGGTGGGCTGGTTGCTTGTTTGATTTTTGGAGCCACCAGCAGTAGTAGCAGCAGCGACAGCTGCCAAGGTCTTCGGTCTTGACTATCCAGTGGTGTGTCACTTGACCACGTCTACTGGAGGTACTTGCCCAGGTGATAACCACTCCTATTTGCGTAGTCCAATTGCATGTTGATTTGGCATGCGTTCTGTCGGCAGTGATCACCAGATCCTGCTTGTTCACGTGCCACCGTCTGCTGTCTGTGGATGCTGGTGGCTGGTGTTATGTTGCAGACAGGATGGTTTAGGGGTGCTGCCAGCATGGCTTTTGCTTTTGATACGCCGTTTTGCGGTGTTCGTGCCCTCGCTTGCATGGCTTGAATCAGGCGCAAGATGCCACTTTGTCCCTTGGATCACTGATGTGCAAGCTGTTGTTGCAGCTCCAGGCTGGGTTGCACCTCCAGGCGCATGTTCGATTCACACCCACATTCTTTACCGTGTGCCCCTGCCATGTACTGGCTGGTTGCCATTTGACGCCACTTCAGTCATGCGCGTTGGCAAGCCGCGCCTTTCAGTCGACAGAATTCATCCAAAGGACGCAGCACCGTGGTTTGCTGTTAGTAATTGCATCTGAACGTAAGTGTGGAAGGGTGTCATGTGGTTTACAGGCTTGGGGAGCGTCGATTGGCGGTGTCAGGAGCACGTACGTACGTGGGCGGTCAGTACAAGTTCTCTTAGTGTCAAGCCTGATCGCAGTTGATGCAGTGGCCAATGGACCAGCTGAACTGGGTGAACTGCCGACAACAGCAACGGCAACAGCAGCAGCAGGTGGTTAACACAATTATGCATTACGTTATGTAAGCGTTGATCAAACAGGCCCTTTCCGGCATAGTGTTATGCATAACGTTATGCTGATGCTGCCGTAAGCAGGGCAGCTCATGCGCACTGTCCCCGTTGCACGTACTACGTGCAAGAGTTGTACATGGGCAAGAGTTGTACATGCTTCAGGAGGGTCCATCCAGCTGCAGCTGGCAAACGGCACGCCAGCTGGGGGACATAAACCAGCCTCAGGCGACATAGGGGACAACCATGGACAGCTGCACCAGTGCTGGGCGGGCTGGTAAGGGCGACCTGTAGGCCGATTGGTGGTGTTACTGTTGGTCACAAAATCGACGGTGAATGACACCTCTTGAAAACGCAATACAACAGCGTAGTACACCATCTGACTCAGCGATCTGCGAATATGCGCGACCGACGAGAGAACGCGTGCTTGTTTCTTTTCCGGAAGCGGATACGCGTGCCCCCACCTACCCCTCCGCGAGCGTCCGCACATGCCCGACTGGTTTGTAAGTGGCAGTGGTGCCGGCCGGATCTATTCATTCCGCGGATCTATTCATTCTGCATCTGTCGTTGGCTGTGTTGCTGAGTTGGCCAGGTTTGTACCAGACTTCAGTTGCCTCGTGATTTGGACGTGTGCTATGACAGCTGTGATAATCACTGATTGTCTCTGTTCCGGAAGAGATGGAAGAGAGGGGTTTGAACTCTGGGAGTTTTACAGAGACAGGGACCGGGGCCTAAACCCTAGCTTTGGCATGTGGAGTTTCATGGCAGTTTATATCTGCAACGCATCCAGTTTGGAACCTGCATCAGCCAGAGTGTGCTGCTGGAGCAGCAACCAGCAGTGCCACAACAGCATTGACTTGGAGCAGCTTGAATCCAACTAATTCCATTGGGGCGCCAACTTGAAGCGTATGAATGCCTTTAGGTGTTGGATCTGAGCCACACGTTATACATCAAAGGTCATTCCAGCCCACACGCCTGCTCCAGCCAGCCAAACAAGTGCTGCTGAACCCTCTCAAAGCTGCCCAGACCCCTGATGCAAGGATACTTGTCTAGCAGCTTCTCCACAGAACCCTCTGGGTGAAGCAGCAGGTATGCCAAAAACCGCCTGGAGACACACGAACCCACACCATGTGCAGTACCAGTGCTGCCGTCAGACACACCACAACAACTGCTGGTGCCATCTGCCAGTGCGCCCACTGCACTGTGCTTCCCGCATCCGATGTGACAAAGGGCTCCAGGTCTACTACTGCAGTAGCTCTCAACAGCAACACGAAGTAGATCCACATTGCACTCAAATAAAGACACAAACAGAGCGACAAAGTCATACAGTGGGTCCCCTATGCCAGCATCCGCAAAGTCAATAAGGCCAACAGACCCCAGGCCTGTTGTATCCTCCAGTGATTCACTGCAGGAAAGGCTGCTGGCAGTACTGGCAGCGGCTTCTCTAGCTAGCTGCCCTCCCATCCCTCCCAGCTGCAGCAGCACATTCCCAGCCATGACATCTCCATGCAGCCATGCAGGCTGCCAGCAGGGAGTCATGGCCATGCTAAGCCTGGGGCCCACTGCTGCAACAGCAGCAGCGGAGGCATCCTCAGACTGCTGTGTCACTACTGGTGAGGCCGCTGCTTCTGTGGCAGCCTGTGTGCTGGTCTGTATCCTGCGGTGCCCACTGCCTGCAGTGCCGCCAGCATAACACCCGGAGGCTCCCTGGCTGCTGCTGCTAGTGCACTGATCGCTGCCAGCAGCACACGTGTAGCTGCTAGAAGAGCTGCCACCGCAGCAGCAGCCACTGGTGGCTGCTTCTGCATCAGCAGGCTTTGTGGCACTGCTGCCTGGCAGGCACTCTGCAAGGTATGCAGGCAGCTGCTGCACCCACCAGCACGGCAGGGCTCCCTCACCCACACCCATCAAGGGACACAGTGCGCCATCAGGATGCAGACCATCTGCTGCTGCAGCCTCTGGCACAGGCGGCAAGATGCTGCTGTGCGAGGGGGGGAGGGAGCTGGCACCCTTCTGGGGACACAGTGCAGCATCAACCCCTGCTGCGACCTCGAGCACAGGTGGCAGCATACTGCTGCCAGAAGAATGACGATCTTGCCTGCGATGCTGCAGCACCGTTGCAATGTTGTCAGGCCCCTCGCTCTTGCTGCCACTGCTGCACGCCACATGCTGTTGCTGGCCACAGGCCAGTCCCCCAAAGCAGCAATGCCCCTGCACACCTTGCTGCAGCGTATCCCCCTGCAGCAGCTGCTGCTGCTGCTGTAGCCGCTGCACCTGCAGTGCGGTCTGTGCTGTCAATGCATCCACAGCATCAGGCAGCTCCCTGCACAGCTGTGCTGCTACTGTTCCCAGGCCTGACAGCTCGACCTGATCCATCATAAGTTCATCCAGCAGTGCTGCCCTGCAGTGCTGCAGGAACTGCAGGAACGGCCAGTGAGGACCAGGGCCCCTGCTACAGCCACTGCTGCATCCCCTGCTATTGCCACTGCTGTGGCCTGCACAGTCGCAACCTCTGCTACTAATGCCGACAGGGCTGTAACTGCCGCAGGTGCTGCCACTGCTGTCACTGCTGCCGTTGATTGCACCGGTATGACCGACGACGGTTGCAGCGGCACCGGCAGCATCATATGTGCAGTAGCCAACCTGGCCTTGCTGTGCTGGGTCTGCCTTGCACTCCTCATGTGATGATGGGTGAGGCTGAGGCGCTGTGCATGCTGTGCTGCAGTCCTGCAGCCACCCCAGCTCAACACTCCACAAGCCTCCCTGTCGCCCATCTCGCCAGAAGGGGCTGCGCAGCAGCTGCTGCACTGCATCACCTGGTGCTGCTGCCGCTGGTGCTGCTGCTGCCGGTGCTACATCAGATGCTGCACCATCCTTCTGAGGCCCTGAGGTAGATGCCGCGGGGCAGCCTGGCAGAGGCCGGCTGTGCACAGCCGCTGTGGCGCCACCTGTGGCACTTGCTGGCGATACAAGGTTGGAGCTTGGGGGAGGTGCTGGCAAGGGCTGGCTGTGGACTGCTGCAGCCAGAGTAGGGCCGCAAGCTGTGCCTGTGGCAGAAGCCACATCAGCAGCTGCACTCTCCCTCAGAGTGGAGGCCAAGGGGCAGCCCGGCAGGGGCTGGCTGTGCACTGCTGCCAGCAGTTGGCCCAGGGACCATGCCAGCTGCTGCCAGTCAGTTTTGCTGAGCTGCTGCCTGACCTGACTGACTGAACCACCTGCTGGCACCCTGGAGAGGACCAGGTAGGGTATGCTGTGGAAGCTGCTGTCAGGATCCACATGCTGCTGCTGCTGCTGCTTGGGTACTGCTGCTAGTGCTGTTGCAGCGGCTGCTGCTGCTGTGGTGTGGGCTTGTGTGCCGCAGGCAGCTGTATGTGGATTGTGCCGTGGCCCAACAGCTGTGGGGCGAGCAGCTGAATGTCCCGGTGCCGATGGCTTGGCATGTCCTGCCTTTCCAGAACCTGGCCAGGTGCTGCTGCTGCTGCTGCTGTTGCTCCTGCTGCAGCAGCGGTGCCAGGTGTCCCCGATGTTGCAGCACCATCTGTGCGACAGTGGGAAAACTTGCAGCAGTCGCTGCGCCGACTGCTGCTCCTATTGTGATGCTGCTGGTCTGACTGTAAGGTGGTGTGGCACCCACTTTGCCACCCCGAACCCATAATTCCTACCCAGTCTTCCTGATCCACCTGCCACTGCTGCTGCTGCTGCTGCTGCTGCAGGTAGGATGGCAAGGCGGAGCAAACATGAGCCTCCACAGCAGCAGCAGCCTCTGCATCCAAGCCTGTCTGCCCCACCAGCAGCTTGACCACCACACCCCCAACACTGAACACCAGGCTGTCTGCACCACACTGCGGCAACAGCGCTGCACCTGACACACCACCCTCAGCAGTAGCTATGCCGTGTGCAGCACAGACGGCAGCCAGCAGCTGCTGCCACTGGTCTAGGTGAAGCCACTTGCGGCACACACCTTGCAGCAGCAGCTGCATGGGCTGCCCCTGCTGCCGCAGCTCTTTCTGGCCCCCCTGCTGGCCCCCTGCAGCTGCTGTCACAAGCAACTGATCAGCAGTAGCAGCAGCAGCAGCAGGTGCACCAGCTGGTTCTGCAACTGGCCCCAGCCTGCCTGCCTGACACTGCTGCTGCTGTGTTTGCTGCTGCTGCTGCTGCTTCCACAGGGTATGCAGCCAGGTTCCCAGCAGCCTGTCGTGTGTGAACCCCTTCCCTGAGCAGCAACACTCCAGCACGCCACCCCGGGGGGGACTGAGCCACCAGTGGTACCTGAAGGCGGCCACTCCTCAGGCTCAACGTTATCCTCAGGTGCACACTGGTCTGCGGGGAGCTGCAGCTCCTGCGTCTGTATGGTGCTGCACCTGCTGCTGCCGCTGCTGTGCTCTGCGGTGCTGAGGCCGCTGCTGTTGCTGCCGCAAGGCCAGGTGCTGCTGCTGTGCTGTGCATTGGGGCTGCTGGAGCAGCAGCTGCAGCAGCACCGGCGACCCCCGTCGCACATCCACGCTGGTGCTGCTGCTGATTGTGCTGTTGTTGAGGAGGTAGACGTCTGCTACTGTCACAGCTGAGCCATGGGGTGATGCCCTTGCTGCTATCCTGATGGTGCCGCTGACAGCACTGCTGCAGGGGGCCTGTGGGTAGTGAAACGGCTGTACAGGCGGCAGGTCGCATGGACACTGGCTGCTGATGTTGCCACTACCTGCTGCTGCTGCTGCACTGCCTGGTGCTTGCACTGTTGATGCGCGGCTATCTGAGCTAGCTGCAGCGCCAGCAGGAGAACATGCAGACGGTGCATCTGCTAGTACTACAGACAGCTCCTGCTGACTCCCCAGCTGCACTGCTGCCAGCCCAGTAGCAGCAGCAGCAGCAGCCTCACTGCTGCTGCTCTCCTGCAGCCTGTGAAGCCCCTCCCACTGCTGCCGCTGGTGCTGCTGATTTGCTTGTACTGCAGACAGCTCCTGCTGACTCTCCAACTGCAGTGCTGCCAGCCCAGCCGCCGCAACCGCCGCCGCCGCCGCCGCAGCAGCAGCAGCAGCAGCAGTGAGCTGGTGCTGCTGCCACATCAGCATCCAGCTGCGCTGCTCAGGGCCGTAGTATCCCAGGGGTTTGCGGTGTAAGCCCTGGAGCCCTGAGCCATATGTGCCACCACACGCTCCAGGTTAGCCTCTGACACGAAGTTCTGTGTGACTGCTAGGGAAGGCTCCAGATTGAGCACGCAGTGCCACCAACCACCTGAGGTGTTGCAGCAGCAGTGACAGCCAGCAGCACCAGGACTAGTCAGCTGCAGGGCATGTCAGTGTGACGGATTGTGACAGGGTGTTCAGGCATGGTTTGAACCTTGTACCAATAACAGTAACAGTGATGGCCAGCTCAAGGAATGTTGCGTCAGCAGTGCCTGCTGTGGCACTGCCAGTTGGCTGCTAGCAGCATAGCATGTGAGGGCTCCAGATTGAGCACCCAGTGCCACCAACCACCTGTGGTGTTGCAGCAGTGGCAGCCAGCAGCACCAGGACTAGTCAGCTGCAGGACATGTCTGTGTGGTGGAGTGTGATGGCCAGCTCAAGGGATGTTGTGTTAGCAGTACTGGCTGTGGCATTGCCAGTGGCCTGCTGGAAGCATAGTGAGTGAGCACCCCATGCCACCAACCACCTGTTGAGTTACTACAGCGATGGCAGCCAGCAGCACTGGGACCCGTCAGCTGCAGCTCCGGAGGTTGCAGGTTGCAGGTTGCAGCAGTCCTAAGGCACCGCCGGGAGGCCTTGCCCACCTGGCACATGAACAACCCTCCCCTGCCTCCAGCTCCGCCAATCATGAGTACTCTCAAGCACTGGTCGTTGTGGTAGTAAAATCAGCAAGGGAGTAATCCTGAGGCACCCTAGGGTGGCTCACCCACCTGGCACGTACACCACCTCCCCAGGGTGCTGCACAAACTCCAGTGGGCGCTGCTGTGGTGTCAGGTGGGGGTACACCTCAAGGTACCACTGCAGGGAGGTCAGACCACTGCCAGCCGAACCATCACCACCCTCATCACTACTGCTGCTGCTGCTGCTGCTGCAGCAGGAGGTGGTCTCATCGCTGCTGCTGCTGGCGGTGCACCAGCTGCTGCTGGAACTGCAGCAAGACGTGTGGCCAGGATCTTGCTGCTGCTGCTGCTGCTGCAAGTGTTGGAGGCCAGGCGGCTCAACATGTGGGGGGTACAGTGCCCAGCGCTTGCGGCCTAAACCAGCAAGGGCAGCAAGAGAGGTACAGATGAAGGCTGTTACCACAATGTAAGTCTGGGGCCAGTACATTGCATGCACATGCTCATCTGAGATGCTGTCCTCCCCTTAAACCAACAGAGACCAGACGACCTCAAGAGTCAGCCACAGAAGACATAGGGGTGCTGCAAGCTTTTGATCCCTTGCTAGAAGCCGGCGTATTGCTCCTGAGTCTCCATGGAAAGGACGTCTCCAGCACAGGCTGGCAGGGAACATGCTCACCAGTGATGAGGGCGTTCCATGCTGAAGTGAGTGAGGGGTCAACGTGCCAGGAGGCACCAGCACGGGCAGGACCCAACACCAACCAACGGTGGGGGGGACGGTCGCAAGGGTCTGCACAGCACAAACAGCAGCAGCGTGCAACAAAACGGGTGTTGGGTGTCTCTGATCTGTGTGAGGAGCTGCCTCAGACCCTCGGGGGTTGGGTGTACTCAGCTGTTGTGTTTGTGGTGCCGGCCGGTGGGTGGCTGTGTGGCCAGCCGGTGGCCGGTCGGTGGGGGTCTGAGAACAAATGAGGAGACAGAAACAGTATGCAAGCCATGAGTCTTTCCTGATCTCATCTGCACCTCTCCCTCGCCCATGCAGCTCATGGGGTCGTGGGGCATCCAGCTAGGAGCGGGATACCACTGCAGCAACCCCAGGCCGGTGCTGCAACAGGTGCATGTCTTGCATGGCAGCACCGGCCTGGGGTGCTGCACTGCAAGACATGTACATGTTCAACCTACAAGTGCAATCCTCTGCGGCCTCTCATACCCCTTTCCCATCAGAAGCAAGCCAGGCTGCAGTCTACAACTCACCCATGCAGCTCATGAGGTCTTGAGGCAGCCAGCTAGGGGCGGTGTACCACTGCATCATGCCAGGTGCCGCTGCTGCAAAGTCCTCATCAAAGATGTAGAGTGGGTCCTCATCTGTCTGCTGCTGCATGTAGTGAAGGTAGCAGCCCAGCTGCATGGGGGCCTTGCCACCCTGCGGCAGGCCAGCTTTGAACAGGCAGTGGCCGTACGATGCTGCCAGCTGCTGCCACTGCCAGTGCTGCTGCCAGCCTGATGGCCACTCGGCATCCAGTGTGCCTGCAGGAGGGAAAACGGTGAAGTTGGGCAGGCAGGCAGGCAGGCGGGCTAGGGTCAAGGGGACATGAAAAAGCTGCTGCAAGACGTGCACTTGGGAGCAGAGGACGGTGGTCGCCCCATGCCTTGGACCTTGGGGCAAGCAGTCATACCAGGAGACATGCTTGCCACACGTTGAACTACAGGTCTGTAGATTGTATCTTCACCTACCTGAGACGATCACAGGCAGTCCTGGTGCGTCGTAGCTGCTGCAGAAGCTGTGGCAATCCAGCATGTTGTGCTGCACGCGCGGCACCTGATCAACTGCTGGCAGGAACCCAGACAGCAGCATGTTGCTGCGGCACCAGCGGCGGTACAGTAAGTCCGACTGCAGGTCTGGAACTTCCTGCAGAGGCTTTGCTGCTGCTGCTAAAGCATACTCCAGTTGCTGTATGGTGTGCTGGACCCTCTGCTGCTGGGATGCTGCTGCATGGGGCAGCTGCGCCTTGTGTGCATGAAGCAACAGCCACAGGGCTGTTGATCTCCAAGAACCCTGCAAGGCATGTGCTGTCAAGAATAAGGACGTGCATGGACGGCCCTTTTGAAGGTGACCCCCCTCTTCTTGGCGCCCAGTGCTCCAGAAGCACACACTGATGTGTTCAATCAGCAAAACAACAGTGCATACACGACTGCGATGTGGTTCTTACCTTGAACTGCACGGGACCTTGACTGGGCCCAGCAAGCACAAGATGTTGCCACAGCACATCCTGCAGTGCCCACACTCTTAGGTGCCGAGAGCAGGAGGCGAGGGCGCAAAGGTCCTTTGCATCGAGGCCAAACAGTACGAGACTGAATAGAGCGTCTGGTAAGCAGTCGAGACAGCCTTTTGGCGTCGTCTGCATTGTCAGATCACTGATCTAGCTTTTCCCAACAAGCGCGGGAGAGAAACAGCTGTAGGACGTACCTTCAAGGTTAGTAAGCATTGCTTACTAAGCACGCCCCACTCCGTCCGCCTGGACAAAATTGGCGCCAACTGTACAGTTGCACATGTGCTGTCAATGACAGCCTGTCATACTGGCTGTAGCGTGAGAGGGTGTTTTCGACATACACTTCCAACCCAGCCATGTCACATAACAGCAGCAGAACTAGCTTTGTGCGTGCTGCTTGACCAAGAACCATGGACATTTCAACGCACAGGAGCGCGCTGCTGCTGCACCGCCTGCCTCTGCTGCTGCCTCGGCCCTCCACCCCCATCTTGCCGCCTTTGCTGCTGCTGCCCCTGCCCCTGCCCCTGCCGCTGCTGCTGCCCCTGCCGCTGCCCTTGACGTTGTGGTCGCTGCTGGCTGGGTGCTGCTGCTGGGACCTTGCAGCCAGGGAACTCCCCAATTTCTGCTGCTGAGGCTGTGGCTTCAGCAAGGGGCAGGAATGGCTCCTGCAGCCCTATGGCCAGCTGCTGTGCCTGCTCTGGGCTCTTGCCCCTCAGAGCTGCAAGCCTGTCTGCCAGCGCCCGGCCGCTGAGCCAAGCCGATTGTATGCTGGCACCTGTACACAACACACACAGCACACACAGCACATGCACAGCTCTGTGGCTGCTGATAAGCCCGCCAACCTAGCTTGCCATGCGCACATCCACAGCAAGCGCTGCATCAATATCCATATGCCTGTACGGACAATCGCAAGCGTGCAAGCAACAGAAGCTGACCAACTACCGACATGTGCTGTTGCGTTCCGCACCTGTCAGCCAGTCTCCACACACTCCCACCCGAGCAGCGGGGTCCAGTATGCAAGCCACCTTGGGGCTATTGAGCGGCAAAGCAGCTCCCCACAGCTGGACCCTGCACAGGCAGAGACAAGACATGACCATCAGGAATACTTCTACTACTTAATGGGTCAGGGCCGCGCCTGACCGCCCATTCTGGAGCCAAACTAGGCTCATATGGCATACTGTAGGCAGGCTGATACCGTACATAGCTGGTGCAGCAGCAGCCAGTCAGCGAGGAGCTGTTCGGTAGGGTTACTCAACTGCCCGCTGACTGGCTGCTGCTGCACCAGCTATGTATGGTATCAGCCCCACACAGGCCAGCGTCTTACACAGGAGACGCTAAGAATGTTGTAGTCTCACTAAGTCGCAGGACCACAACATTACTGGACACTTTCCTGTATTGCCTAAGTGCAAGACAGGCCAACAGCTTCTGGCTCCCTTGAATTGAAATCTGCAAACTGGGCCTTTATACAAACTGAACACCTGCACAGGCTTGCTTCAATCCGTCTGTTTGTATCTCATGAGAGCAAAGGCACAAGTCAGGCCTCACTTGGTGAACACTGGCCGTGGGAGCTTCACAGTGCCGGAGGGCCCCAGCGCCTGCTGGAATGCATCCAGCATCTCCCCTGTGATCTTAGCTGCCACGTCAGAAGGCACACGCTCCTGCGGAACCTTGTTGGACTGCAGGACAGAACAAGCCCAGCATACGGAGCCACTCAGCAAGCAAACCTACACTATCAGCAACAGTTGGAATGACAACGGAGCTATGTTGCAAACACCTGCGCAACCATCCAAGCCTTGCATTCAAAGCACAGGACGCGCAAAGAATGACCAATCCCACTGTAGCTGGACAACCTGCGTTGCAGGCAATGGACGACATGTTGCCGTTCCTGGCAGGCATGTCACTTACAGGGTGAGCAGGTCGTATGATGTTAAAATCGCCCCCATTCACCCATTGGCCATCCAGCCACCAGCCTCAGCACCCCAAGGCTGTGCAGCAGTGACGCGTGATACTAGCGCCACGCAACATACTAACGCAAACCACACGTCTGCTGCATGCTGTGTGCAAATCAGTCATGCGCTATGGCAGGGCGTTGCACCTGCTGGCTAGCTGGCATGTTGCATGTCATGCTGCTCTTGCACACGCAGCATACCCCCTGCGGCAGCAGCACCCACCTGTCCATAGCTGTTGGTACTGATGAGGGTCCAGCACTGCATGCTGCTGTGTGGCCCACCATGCTGCAGCTGCAGCTTAGCTGTGTTGTTGCCCACCCAGCTCAGCACAGAGCTGCCTTGGACAAACGCACCTGCAGCCAGGCAACAACATACTATTCTTAGTCAATGATGATACTATTGCTAGCGGTACTCATGTCAGGACGCAAGCAGCTCAATTGTTGTCTAAAGGAGGCATGATATGCGGCTAGTCGGCAGGGCGCCTGTCCCTCTTGTGAACTTATGCACAACACGCCAGTTGAAAGCCTCGGCGCCATCTGTGCCATGCAAAATGTCCACAGCAAAGCGGAAGCAAAGTGCCTTGAGCTTGCCAGGATGTGCCCAGGGAGACAATTGCTACTCCTGTTGCCATGATTGCCACCCCTGCTGCTCTTCGCCCAATGCAGCCAGCCCCCCTGCTGTCATTTACAGACATATGCTCCCACTCTTCCCCTTGGCCCCCTCCTGCCGTCATTGACCCCTATGCTCTGTGCCCCTCACCTTCCATGCCCCTGGCACTGCCACGGGCCCCTCAACCGACGACACCCCCGCCCCCTTCCGGCTGCCTGGCCCCCTCCTGCCTTCATGGCCCCTCTGCCCTGGCCCCCGCCCTGCTACATCTTCCATGCCCCCTGTCAGAGCAGGCTGCCCCCTCGGCCCCCTCCTGCCCTCACGCCTCCTCTGCCCTATGCCCGCTCACCTTCCATGCCCCCAGGCACTACCACGGGCCCCTCAAAAGCCACCATGCCCCCCCCCCCTTTCTGCTCCCCCCCCCCCCCCCCCCGCCTTCACGGCCCCTCTGCCCTGCCACCCCCCCCCTCATCCATCCCCCCTGTCAGAGCAGGCTGCCCCCCCCCCCGCCCCCTCCTGTCCTCACACCTCATCTGCCCTGTGCCCCCTCACCTTCCATGCCCCCAGGCACCACCACGGGCCCCTCAAAGGCCACCATGGTCACCCACACAGCACTCAGCCGCAGCCGCATCAGCTGGCGGGCAACATCAGGACTGCCGGTGGGACCAACCAGCCTGCGCAGCACAAACAGCAGCGGCAGCAGCGGCAAGATGGGTATTGGACATGGGGTTTTGTCACCATCAACGTAGCTGCAAAACCCATGTATGATATGAGGATGTCTGGTGGCAAGCTTATGACGCAGGGCAACTGGCTGCAGGAGGAACCATCCAGCGCTGAAAGATGGGCAACCATGCAGTAGCCAGCTCACCAAAACCTGAAGACTGACGTTCAGATATCACACAGAAAACAACACCATTGTGGGTTTGTTCCTGAGTATGCAGGCTCAACTGACAGCCCCAGCAAGCCCACCTGTTGGCACACTTGCCATTGTGAGCGATGACCACAGCCCCAAAGGTGCCCTGGTCCCTGCCTGCACCACTCAGCTGCCAGCCACCCAGCTTGGCTGATGCAGCCATCTTGGCCACCCACATGGGCCGAACAACCTTGACACCACCCTTGGAGGACTGCACAGCCTGCAGGGCAGGCAGAGAAAAGCACTGTATGAAATACTACTCCATGTACTGTTCCACTGGTTTGATGCAGTGTGGCCAGGACATCTAGATGGCTCGGGTCAAGTATAACTGACACCACCACTTGGGGACTGCACACAGCCTGAATGGCAGGTGGTTTGTTGTGGCCAGCATATCCGGAGGACTCAGGTAGTAGTCAATACATATTACATCTGAACCTCTACTGCTGCTGATGCTCCACTGGATTGCTGCAGCGTGGCCAAGATAGTGGGATGCCCTGCTGAACAGGTGGCAGTTGCAGGAAAGTGCGCGATGAGACCAGCACACATACGGACATACTACCACCAAACCCTTCACAGCACACAGCACATCTTTGGGACCTATTGTGACCCCCACACAGACCCTACCTCCTCTGCCATGTGCTCTGCCAGCTGCCGCATGCCATCAGTGGCAACATACACCGCCACATCCGCTCCTAACGGCTCAAACGCCCCCCCAGGCTTGAGCGTACCCACAGGCCCCTCCCATCGCTTGGCAGCACCAGCAGCAACCCAAGCTTCACACTGCTGCTTGAATGCGGGGTCTGTAGCAGTGAAGCACTGTGCTGCGTGGTCAAACAGGAGCCCTGCTGCTCTCAAGCTGCTGCTGGCGTCCCTGGGGATCCAATCGGAGTGTATGGAGGGGTCTGTGGTGGTGCGGGTGGCTGCACGGCCCCCCACGCCGTGTTCGCCAGTGTCAAACACGACTGCTGGCATGGAGTGCTTAGCTAGGCCCTGCAGGATACAGCAGATGTCGATTGGAGGAGGCACAGCCCGTGGTGAGAACATGAGGTGGAGGTGTGGCAGGCAGGGTGGTAAATTGCAGTCTCATTGGCCAATGAGAGCTTCTTTCAGCCAGTGGGAAGGTTGCCGTTTGATAGTGACAGGTGAAGTCCATGATGATCCGGTCAGGACTGTGGTGAGGCCGGCAGATATTGTGTGACAGGCCACACACCTGAGCACAGGCTTGGCCTGAGATACCACCGCCGATGATCCCAACTGGTAGGTTTGCAAGGGGCTGGCTGAATGTGACCTGACGCGTCTCGACATTATCCCTGTGCCAGTTGTTCTTGTACCCCATTCGCTGTCGAGCTCGCTGAACCGGATCAGCTGGTGGTGCTGCTGCTGCTGCAGCACCAGCACCACAAACAGAGCTTGCTGCTGCTGACACATCATGTACAGCAGTCCTGCTGTGCCGTGATAGAAGCATGATGAGCTAAACGATTTGTCGAGAGAGACACTGTTGGAGGCACTCTGCTTCCCTGCCCTGTGGTCCTTGGCCACACACCAACGATTTAAATTGGCCCAGACAATCAACTACATCTCGCACGTCAGATACGCTAACATAGCTTTAAAACAGAAAGTATTGTTTTGTCAATCCTCATGGTTGGTTGTTCAAGCTGTTGCACTACACGATCGCACTACAGACAATTGGACGATGTGCATTTGTGCCATGCCTTTGCCTTTGCACATGTCACTTGCTGCTTATTGCCAAATCAATCTCATCTCAACCGAGATGACATACGCCTGCTTCGACAAAGGCAGCGCCAGGTTGTGCATGGGACCTTACCAAGCGATGCCATCCTGCTGGCTGGCAACTTTGTGCCTTTACAGAATACGGAACGGTCGATGTTGTGCCTGCCTGTCAGACGGCGATGCAACTTCTAACACTTGTTACATCGCGTGGCTGTGGTGACTCCTTGCGCAGCAGGCGTAAGCTGCCACGGTCCTTCTTGAATAACATTCTGCGTGCAGCGTGTAGACGGCGACGAGGGTGGGCAAGGGTACCCGGCATCACCACATCTCCCAGCAGCTGCTGGACCAGCGCCTGCCAGCAAGATGAGCGGCAAAGTAATCAAAAACAAGAAGCCTCTCTATGTTGAGGTAAGCAGCAGGGATGTAGCGCTGGCAGCGAAACCCCAACGCTTGCAGGTCACTGAAGGCAGTGAGGTCATGCAGGCCCTAGTGCAAGGGTGTGCAGAGGTGTATGAAGTTTGCCAAACATGCATATTTTTGCATCACTGCACCTCGCAGGACAAGCGCTCGTTCTACGAGCAGTTTGCAGACCTCAAGGGGAGCACTGACCTCAGCGTGCTGGACAGTGCCTACCCCAAGCCCAGCCTGGCAGCAATGGCCAAGGCACCCACAGCACAGCAGGTGCCCTTGTCAGATGTCACAACCTGCAAAGTGCAGAGGCCGCTGCTGGCAGCAGTGCCCAAGACGATGACACCTGAGCAGGCGGAGTACGTGCAAAGCTTCAATTTTTTCTGGCGCCAAGTGGGCTTTGTGCTGGTGCACGGCATCTTTTTCTCTGTGAGTCATTCTGGCGCTCTGTGAGTCATTTTGGCGCTTGCTAACAATGACATGATGCAGCAGTAACAGCTGCAGGACAGGCGTAGCTGGTGCAAATTGTATGCAAGGCAGCGATGCGGGCCGGATCCGGCCCCCGGTCCATACTGGGAGAAGCAAGTGCACAGGAAGCCTCTATGCCGCTTGCTGCCTTCCACAAGTCCTCAACCTGCCTGGTCATGTCCCCAAAGTCTCACTTAGGCAGGGCTGCTGCAGTAATCAACTTGCACACACGTGTCTGTGGTGCAGAGCTGCTGGTTCACATTCGACAAGACCTACTTCTCCATCGGCGTGCTGGCCTGGGTGCTCCAGATCTGCTTTGGCATCAACATGTGCTACCACAGGTGTGTGGCACTGACGGCATGCATTTCCACACCATGGAATGCAGCCCAGTCAGCAGCGAAGGATCTTTTCCATGTTTTCCTGCGCGCGCCTAATCAGCACAACTGCACCGGCATGACTAAGCAGCAGTGAGAAACACTGCCGATGCTACTTGGTACTGGCGCATTTGCAAGATCTGATGGCATGGCCTGCTGCAGATTTCACACTGGTCTCAGCCCATGGCGGTGCAGCAGTGTGTCAGCAGAGGGCGGCTGCTTGTACAGCAGTGACAGCATCCAGCAGCTGCTGATGCTGGCTCCCCTTGTGTGCATCTCTGTATCGCAGGCTGCTGGCGCACCGCTCCTTCAAGACGTACCCCATCATCGAGTACATCTTGTCCTACTTTGCCCTGCACTCGATGCAGGGACCTCCTCTGGAGTGGGTCAGCAACCACAGGTAGCTAGCTGCCGCTGTGGCTGTGAGCAGGGTGATAATAGAGATCTTGAATGGTGCTTGAAGGGCAAAACATCATGGTTCACACAGCCACAAACAGCCGCAGCTGCACCTTGAGTGCGGTCTCAGTGCCCAAACAGCCGTGCTGCTGTTCCACAATTGTACCACACCCCACCACTCGCAATATCACCGCAACCCTCCTGCTACACTCACCGTCATAACCGCATCCCGACATGCCTCCCCACCGCAGGTTCCACCACTTGCACTGCGACACCCCCTGGACCTCCACTCTCCCTACGAGGGCTTCTATCATGCCCACATGGGCTGGCTGTTCCGTGGTGCTGACGTGGAGAGGCCTCTGCTGGACAGGAGCAACGTGAAGGACCTGGCCCAGCACGCCTTCTACAGGTGGATGGAGCACACATGGGTGGCGCACATGCTGGGACGCTTCTTCCTCACATGGGTGAGTGGCGATGCATGGGAACAGGGTGCTGTCGAGTGCAAGATGCATGTCACTGGCTTGTCGTGCACTGGCTTGTCGTGCTCTATAAGAGTTTGCATAGAGAAAAGAGGGGCTGAGGAAGGGCCTGGCGCTTGCTTCCGACAGGGGTGCAATTGAAATGCCGCAATTCAGCATCTGCATCCCTTGCAACCAAACCCAGTGCAGATGCAGCAGAGTGCTCAGGTCACTCATTCCATTCAGAAGCTCATATCACAGTACGCCGCTGTTTGCAACAGTCAACAACCTTCAGACTCGTGACCTACCTCTGCAATGCTTGACGGTAGCACATGTGTTTGCTGAATGGTGCGCAGGCCGTGTTTGGCTGGGGTGCTGTGGTGTGGACCAACGCCTTCCCCATCCTGATTGGCTGGCACTTCATCTTCCTGGTCAACAGCGCCTGCCACCTGTGGGGCCGCCAGCCTTATGACGCAGGTGCGCATGCATCTAGGGTTGTAGGGTGCTGGGGTTGTAGGGGTTGGCCATGTTGCAAAGCATGACCAGTGACAACACGTGTGCAGGCCTTGCTGACAGAGGAGTGTGACTTAGTGCTGGTAGCAACGGCAGCATACTAGGTCCCAGTAGCAGGGTTGGTAGCAGCACGGCTGTTGCAGACTGCAACAGCTGCTTGGCACAACAGCAGCAGTTGCTGCAAGCGCAAGATCCCAGCAACCAATCAGCGGGCGTTCCTGCACAACACTCGCGCATCCATGCAGCGCAAGCAAGCTGCAGGTGCTGCCAACACTGAGCACGAGCATCTCTGGCAGGCCGTATCCTGCATGCATGTGACAGCCAACACGGTGTGCTGAACCTCCTTTCTTTGCTCTTGTTGATCCTGCAGGAGACCTGTCCCGCAACAACTGGTGGGTTGCTGCCCTGGCCTTTGGTGAGGGCTGGCACAACTCCCACCACGCCTTTGCACACTCAGCACGCCATGGTCTGGAGTGGTACGAGATCGACATCTGCTACTACTGCATCTGTGCGTTGGAGGCTGCAGGACTGGCGTGGGACATCAGGGTTCCTACAGAGGCAGAGAAAGAGCGTAAGAGGCAGCCAGACCAGAAGCAGAAGGTCTGGTAGGCGGCGACTACAGGCCGTATGACGCAGGATGCTTGATCGGTTGGGTACATCTGTGTGTGTGTGTTGTTTGTATGTATGTATGTATGTGTGTATGTACACTTGTGTGTAGTGTGTGCAGTTTTTTTTGGGGGGGGGGGGAGGTTTTGACTGAGCAGTACCACTGCGCTTGCTGCCATATCGTGCGCACGCATGTGAGACGAGGCTGACGGCTGCGGTGTGTGTTTTGGTGGTACCTTGCTCTCAAGCCCTGGGATCGGCATGGTGTCAACGTCGGCCCAGACAGATGCTTCAACAGATGCAGTGGGGATTTCCATGTGTTAATGTTCTTCTTCATTGGCAGGTTGTGCTGGCGGACTTTGCAGCAGTGTGCTCAAAGCATGTTCAGTTCAGCGTGCGCAGGCTGTCTTGATGGTATATCTGGGTGTGGGGTGTGCGGTGGCGTCTGTGCAGTGCTTGCTGCTAGATCGTGGGCATGCAGGTGAGACGAGGCTGACGGCCGCGGTGTGTCTTTTGTGGTGGTACCTTGCTCCTACGCCCTGGGATCGGGATGGCGTCAACAGACGTCGGCCAAGAAAGATGCTGCAACAGCTGCGGTGGGATTTGATGTGTGCATCAGCAGGTTGTGCTTGCGGACTTTGCAGCAGTGTGCTCAAAGCATGTTCAGTTCAGTGCGTGTAGGCTGTTGTGATGGTATGTGTGGGTGTGCGTTGTGCGATAGTGTCTGTGCAGTTCAATCATAGCTTCTTGAAGGAGAAATAGTGCCAAGCATGTCCTGTGTCATGTGGTGTTGGCACCAACGCATGTTGGATCAAGTTTTTTTTGTGTTAGGTACTGTTGGATCAAGTTGGTTGCTTGGTGAGCCCTGCGTTTGGTGGTTCCTGCGTTTGCAGTCTGGCGTACCATACGATCCTTGCTGGTTGGTAGCTACCAGGCTGCCACCCACCGTGTTGTGGTTGAACCCCTTCTTGCAAGCAAGCAGTTCATGTATGAGTCATCGCTTCAACAGCCCCATGCCCACCTGGCATGGGCCTGCAGCATGGACGCCATTGCCATGTTGGTGTTGGTTTGCTGCTCTCAAATCATGCCTTGCTGTTGTCAGTGATGCCTTGCTGTTGGCATCGTATTCAAGTAAGTTGGTCAAGCTGTGATCCTGTCAGCAGCAGGTCCATCTCTTTGAGGTGTCTGCTAGGACAGATGCAGCGGCGTTCCCTGGTGCCCTGTGGAGTTGTGCTGGGTGCAGTAGTAGGTAATGTGCGCACACACCACACGGTTTGCTTGTTGCGTTACTAGCAGCTGGAAGTATCACAGTTGATGTGAACAGCACCTGGTGTTGACAACACCACATCAATGATTTGTGGTTGTAGGGAGTTGAGGTCGTGGTGCTGGGGTGATCATGAGGTTTGGGGAGATCATGAGTGGTGATGACCGTCAGCACAGACAAGCTTGCAACTGTGTGTGCACGACAGACGCTGCCAGTACCCTGGAAGCTGGGTACTGGATGCCACCACCACCCAGCCCAGCTGGGCAAGTTGCCGCGTCCCACTAGTGGGCCAGTACTGGCCCTGCCGGATAAGACGAATACATCAAGTTACGGTGTGGCACGGACCCGGTGCCCTGAACGGGTTGCAAAATCAGGCCTGAGACCCTACCAAGCTTGCATTCAATTCATTAGCAAAGCTGTGCAGCATGCAGCTGTACCGTGCAGCGCGGCTGTGTGCACTGCAACAGTGTGCAGGGTGCGGCAATGCATCCCTGCCAGGGTGAAAAGGGTTGATGGGCCTGACAACCCAGCAAATGGTTCCTGCGGGCTGTTCTTCTCTCTATCGGGTTCTGCCTGCAGGTATTGCTCTTGTGAGTGTCAGGCGGCACACAGGCAGCAGCACAAGGAGCTGTGCAGTAGGCTGGCGCAGGCAGCAGCGGCAGCAAGGCAGAGGCAAACTATGTACGGGGAGTGACAAGCACCTGCCTGCTCAGGGTGTGCAGAGCCTCTGCTTCGGAAGCAGCAATGAGGGCAGCCGTGGATGTTGAAGCAGTTTGTTTTGACAGCACCAGCCTGGTGGGAATTTGAAATTGTGTTTGTCAACCACCTTCTCACCCAGCAGTGCTGCCCTGCGAGTGCATGCTGCTTACAGTTCTGCCGAGTTGGGTCCCTCCAGCCTGCATACATTCCTGAGCTGTACAATAGCCTATCCCAGTGGGGAGCATGTAGCTCAATGCTTCAATTGCGGTGCTGGGAGGCATGAATGGCAGAAAAGTGGTGCATTGGTGCCTATGTCAAACACAGCGCCCTACCGTCAAGGCGCATCACAGTGCACTGCCTGGTAGGTCTTTCCCGATGCGGAGCAAGTGAACTGCTGGCGTGGTGGTGGCCAAGAGCTGACCAAGGACGGCGGTGGTGTTTGCAACTGATGCAATGACGGTCGGACAGCGTTGCAATTGCTGTGAGCTGTAATAGTGATGCGCTGCCAGGCAGACGAAGGCATATCTGTGCTGAAGCGCCAGCAGGCATGTGTAGCAGCAGCAGCACTAGATTCCTGACTACTGAAGGTGTGTGGCACTTGCTGCTTTTTGAGCTGTGGAGCACCGATGACCAGGCTGTTGCACGTTTGACCAAGGTTGTCATGCCAACCATCTCAGCGCGCAGAGCGCAAGCTTCCTCGCCATGCACTCACTTACCACACGCAGTCATTCATTGTCACAACCTAATCAACAGATCGTACCAGCCAACACGTCGCAAACATCGAATAACAAGGCTTCGGTCGTGCTCCTTTGGCGTGTCGCTGCGGAACCGCCTTGTCAGGTGAATGGTTGTTGATAAGCTCCCGCGCTGCAAACGATACAGCACTTGCGGGTTGCGGCAGCATTGGCAATGCAACAGCAGCAGCATGCAGTCCAAGGTGGGGCATGAGGCATGCATGTCTCCGGTGCTGAGCTGCATTGCAACCGCGTGGTTCTGTAAGTGCAGGATGGATGGCATTGAGGTCGTCTCGCTGCTGGATTTGCCAGATCCCTGTTTGCTGGCTATTGCGCGCTGCTGTGCCGATGACATCCGCAGCTTGTGCAACGCTGCCAAGGCGCACAGCAGGCTTCACACGGCAGCAACAGTAGCTCTCAGCAGCATCAGCATCACAGTGAGCAATCAGCAGCAGCTTCAGTGTCTGAGAAGTTATCTGGCCAGCCACTCTTCGGAGGTCACCTCTTTGAATGTGCAGCAGGCAGGCAGCCGCTGCGGCAGCATAGACCTACCTTGGTGTGAGCTCCCAGAAGGCTTGAAGCTGCACAGCCTGCAGCTTGCTGGCTGGTCTTTGGAGCTTTCAGACGAGGGGGCTGCGAGTGGCAGGGAGGTGCTGCCTGAAGGGCCGCACCTCACAAAACTGTGCCTCACTGATTGCACCTCTGAGTACGGCATCGACTCAGCACTGGCGAAGTTGCCCAGCCTGCAGCACCTCAGCATTGAGCGTCAGTACTCTTGGTTTGCAGATGGGGACGTGCCCATGGCTGGTGTCACGCGGCCTGTGGCTTTGCAGTTACTGCAGCACCTTACCTTTCTGAAACTGAGGAGCTGGATGACATCATACTTCAGCGGCCTGCAGTTCCTACAGCACCTCACAAACCTGAAGAGCCTCAGCTTGGCGGTAGGGAAGCACAGCATCACAGCCAGCATGCTGTCAGACATGAAGCAGCTGACGCGCTTGAAGCTTGATCATAATGCAACCGCCGAGCTAGGGTTTGCTGCATTGGCACACCTGCCACAGCTGCAGCATGTACAATTACGTGTCGGTAACCTCAACTCGGAGACAGAGCCCTTAGTCATTGCTGAAGCCCTCTCAGGGTTGCAGCCCCTGACACAGCTGACATATCTGAGTTTCAGCATTATGGGCAGGCACCCACAGGGCCCCTGGCAGCAGCAGCAGCAGCAGCAGTAGACACAGCATACGCGGCACTGACAGCCAGCAGCAAGCTACAACATCTGGAGGTGCATGCCGACGACGCAATGTCTGCAGATGCATGGAGCCACCTGCTGCCAGCTGGCCGGCAACTACCCCACCTTCGGGTGCTGCTTGATAGTGCACGGCATGGGTCCTACCAGCCATGGGGCTGTGCACATGTGTCACGCCTTGTCAGCTGCTGCCCTGCTCTGTTCCATCTGTCAGTCGGCGCAGATTGCAGTGCGCAACAACTGTCACAGCTATCAAGCTTGACATGCCTGCGTGACCTTGCAGTGGGAGTGGCTGGTTGCCGGTGGGGTCACCGCCACGGTGGCGGTCAGTGGCAACCCTACAAGCCAGTGGCCGAGATGGCAGCATTGGCGCAGCTGACAGCATTGCAGGGTCTGTCACTGTTTACCTCCTGCAGCCTAGACAGCTTGGTGCCACTCACCCAACTCAAGCAGCTGAAGTCCCTCACTGTCAGGCATGACTACAACAACAAGCTTCAGGTGGGTGTGTTGTTGCAATAGGTGCCGCCAAATGTTGGCCTGGCAGGCTGAGTCTGCTGAGGCAGGATTAGTCATGTGTGGGCGGGCTTGTGCAGGCCATGCTTTGGCTGTCGAAGTTGCCGATGCTGTCACAGCATTCAAGCATTGATGCAAAGGGACTTGGGCTTACCTCTATTAACCTGGTAATCACGTCAGCCTGAGGTTTGACATGCAATTGGATTGCACTGCCCTCTTACATCGCTGCTGACTGTGTTGTTTGTGTGTTTTGCACAACGCCACTGCTTTGCAGGTGAACGTCGACGAAGGTGCCTCCAGCACCACTCGTGGGGGCCCCCCAGAGTCTGTGTGGCCCCTTGTGCTTCAACACCTCATGGAGCATGGCACACCCCAGGAGGCACAGGCAGCGCATGCAGCACAGGATGCACACTTGTTATCGTACCTACTAGGATCAACAGCACTCTGAGCTGCCTCAAGCCCTGCCGTACGTCGCATAGGCAGCACATCAGGCACATGCAGCACAGCACACTGCTGAGCACAGGCCACCCTTCAGGCACAGCCGCTGTTCTGAGCACATGCATCATAGGCAGCATGTGGATCAGGCTAGGGAGCCAGCCGATGTGCATGCCCAGGAGGGCTTTCAAGTTTGCTGCCGGAGGCTTGTGCTGCAGCATAGCCGAATGTTTTGTGGCTGTCTTGGTTTATCATATATCGGGGGTATCAGGGAGCCTGACCTTTTAGTCGGGGAGCGTGTGTTCAGCTGAAGGGTGAGACTCAGCGGCTGGTGGCCACCATGGTGGGGGCTGCTGTTGTAGCCACGTAATGGTACCAATTCAGACGCTGTCTGATGTTTGACTCATCGGATGTATCTATGTGTGAGCGTGAGTTGTAAAGTTGAAGTTGCCGCAACTTCACGGTGGTGTGATGTACACCCTACATGAATATCCAACGTCCGTGCGTGGACTGTTCCTGCTGTATTGTATGTACCAACTGTTCCATATAGCCACCTTCTACACAAAGCCAGCACAAGGAGCCCTTGCACTCAAAACACGCATCATGCAGTTGACGCTCGTGGATATCACTGCATGTACCTCTACCAAGTAGCTGTCAATCTGATCAGCAACAACCTTGGAATGGCCAAATGCATGCGGGCATGCCAAGCCAATCAGTTGAATAACAGAGGAGAATGCAGGCATAAGCAGACCAACAGGGGGTTAGGTGGTAGTACCCGTACACGTCCCACATCACAAGCAGCTTCAACCCTGCCTCAAGCAGCTTCAACCCGGCAGGCGGCCTCAAGCACTCTTGGTGTTGAGCCGGCGCGGCTGGGTATGCCGCCCCAGTACAGCGCACGCCGGGCCCACCAACCTCACGTGGCTGCACATCAAGAGGATACATGTCCGCACAGCGACAATTCATACTAGTATGAATTGTACTGCCACTATCTACCATGATCGGGCCCCGACAGTGTCCAATGCACAGGTCCAAGCTCAACTGTCCAGGACCGGCACGGCATATGTGGCTTGAAGCACTCCTATTTCTGCTGCTCAGCTGTGCGCGCCGCTGCTGCTGCCTGTGCTAGCCTGGCACACAGCCCCTTGTGCTGCTGCCTGTGAGCTGCCTGACACTCACGAGAGCAGTATCTGCAGGCAGCAGCAGGCGGCATCTACCATCAGCAATCGCAGTATCATGATCAAGTCACCCAAACCATGCACCAGTGGCAGCGGCGTCGGCATCGGCATGGCTCAACAAAAATGTTGACTCACGGCATAATGCATCATGCAAGTCTGCTAAACACCAGTGAAACCAAGATGATCACAGGGACAAACTTGGCAAGGTCATCAGGCTACAAGAGCAATAGGATGGTGCATCATCTACCCTGCGTCACTACATGGTGAATCTTGATTCACCAGGACCAGGATGTTCACCAGACATAATGTTATGTCTGCACCTTTTTGAGAACTCCTCACCTTGCTGTCGTCACAAGTGCCCCCTCAGATGGCACTGTTGCCGCCACTCCAGCCTGCAGCCCCAGGCACCCTCCGCACACACAGCCCTTACCCCGCACCAGAGCAAAGCACGCACTAACCCCGCTCATGTTGGTGCAGCGGGGGTTGCTGCAGCAGGCGCTGCTGGGCACAGCAGCACACAGCGCCTCACCCGCGGCAACCAGCAATGTTGGCAGTGACAGGAAGCAAGGAGTTGCAGGCACTGACAGCGGGTCGACCCCTTGTTGCTGATAAGGTGCAAGGGCTATCTTGACAGATGCCATTGCTGCCTTCAGTGTGCATTCAGCTACACCCATCCCAGCAAGCAGCCAGTCCCCGAGTGGCTGCTGCTGCTGCTGCTGGTCATGACCACGTTGCTGCACGGCATCGCCTGCGCTGCCTGTAGCACAACTCCTATCCCAGTCGCCGCTGCTACTGCTGCTGCTGCTGTTTGTCTCATTTTGCCCATTATGCATCTGCCTGTTGTCAGTCAGTCAGTCAGTGTTCGTTACAAAGAGGCCGCAAGGACCCAGCCAACCCGATGCAAGCCCCGGGACCCAATCCATGTCCCGCCCTTGTAACTCAAGGCGCCACCAATCCTACTCAAGACAGCCCAACCACCTGTGGCACACAAGCATGCACAGACGAACTTCCCACATTGTCTGTACAACCAGTGGGCTAACTTGATCCCACAGCGTCTGTACCCAATCCACAATACGCCTGCTGCCAGGGTCGCGGGTACTTCCCACATTGTCTGTACAACCACTGCCCCGTAACAGGCGGCAAAACAGGCCTCAGCCCCGGCAGCAGCCCCGCCAGCAGCAGCACAACAGGCCACAGCAGCAGCAGCAGCACAGGCCACAGCCTGCTGGCAGGCAACAGCAACAGCAGCAGCAGCGCCGCCCACCCCGCAACAACAGCGGCGCCCCAAACGGCGCGGCGCCCCGGCAGCAGGCACAGCCGGGGCGCAGCCCTGCACGCCAGCCACAGCAGCAGCCCCGCCGCCCAGCCAACCCCGGCGCAGGAGCCGGGCGCACAAACGCCAACGCAAACTACAGGCGTACCGGCAGAGGCGGCAACAACGGCCCACAGGGCCGCCAGCCCTCCCGTTAAAGGGAGTGTTCAACCTCAGCAGCAAACCCTTCAGCGCTGCCGCCCTCAGGACCCTCAACCTCGGCCACAAGTTCATACCTACCCCTGGTGCTGACACCCCCAGGGACCGGCTTAACCGCCAAATTGCCAGGTATACAAGGAACATACGGCTGCGAGCTTGGTTTGACGGCAGGCGCAAGGACAGGGAAAGGAATCCAGCCGCATATGATCTCAAGTATCACGTGCCCAGCTCCACCTGGGAGCCTCCTCATGTCCCTGATGCTGTTGAGCGTTTTGTTCAGGATGTCACTGTAGCTTTGAACGCTTGCTATGATGTGAGGCCAGTCCTCATGCACACTCACCCTGTGTGTGATAATGTGACACCTGATATGCGTCGAGCTTTGTTTGAGCTCCAACATGACCCCGCTATTACTGTCAAGCCCTCTGACAAGAATATGGGTCTGTGCATTCTGGATCGGTCGTGGTATATTGCAGAGTGCCTGCGGCAGCTAGGGGCTACCTCCACTTATGAAGAGGTGCCAGCTGCTAGCATTCCCGCCCGAGTGCAGGGCCTGCAAGATGAAGCCCTGCGTTTGACAGAGGCGTATGCCCCATATGTGCCTGGTCATGTGGTGAAATACCTACAGGCAGCGGCCGCATCTGAGTGCACTGTGCCGTACTTCTACCTTCTGCCGAAGGTGCACAAATTGCCTGCCGTAACACGCGAGCATCTGCACTTGCTGAAAGGCAGGCCCATTGCTGCCTGCCACAGCTGGGTTACCAATGGTGCCTCTGTGTACTTGGCAGATGTGCTGAATGCCACTTGTCAACAGCTGTTCCCACAGGTCCTGCCTGACAGCAAGACCCTAGTCCGGCTGCTAGAGAGCAGCACAGTCGGCCGTGATGCTTTCCTTGTTACTTTTGACGTTGAAAGCATGTACCCCAGCATTGACAACGCGGGGGCTGTCCCAGCTTGTGCACATGCAGCAGCACAGTGTGGATATCACGGGGGTATGGTGCATGCTTTGCTAAGCTTTGTCATGGAGCATGGGTACTGCCAATTTGATGGGCGGTATTACAAGCAGAAACAGGGTACCGTCATGGGCACTCCTGTTGCACCACCCTACAGCAACATATATGTTGCTTCCTGCCTTGAGGCTGTGGCCCAAGCGCAGTGTGAGCACTGGCCAGCCATTTACAAGCGCTTCATTGATGATGGCTTCTTTGTGTGGGAGGGGGACGAGGCCAGCTTGCTAGCGTTCTTGCAGGTGCTTAACAGCACCCTGCCCAACATCAAAATCACTTGGCAGTATAGTCAGCACAGCATTGACTACATGGACATAACAGTCACCAAGTGTGAGGGTACTGGTGTCTCTGTGGGCCTGAAGGTTACAACCTATCAGAAGCCCCACAACCAGTACATGTATATCCCCTATTTCTCCTTCCACAGGAGGGGTGTGTTCAAAGGTTTCATCAAAGCCGAGCTACAGCGTTATGCTGTCACCAACACCCTCCCAGCTGATTTTGATCGCATGAAAGCGCTGTTTATGCAGCGCCTTGTTGATCGGGGATATCCTGTCAGCCAGCTGAAAAAGTGGTTTGCAGCAGTGGATCATGCATGTCGTGTTCGCCTGTTGCACTCCACCACCGGCCCCACGCCCACGGCTGGGATGCCCCCTGTGCTGGTCCTGCCAAATGGGCAGTTTGAAATGACTGCACAAGTTGCAGCAGTGCTAAATCGTGTATATGCTGCTCACAAGCATGAGGCAGATGTTGCTTCCATCTTTGGTGGCACTGACGCCAAGCTGATCGTTGCATACACCAAGAATCGCTCCATTGGAGCGCGCCTGATCAGGGCACGGCACTGAAACAGTGTGCTGACTGTCTGAAACTGTGGTTTGCATGCATTACAGCATATCAGCAGGTGTTGACACCACCACTCCCACACTGACAGTCACTGCACCTGTTACCTCTTGCATGCCAGTCCTATACTTGCATGCTGCGTGTGTTTTTCGAGCTTAGACCTGATGAGCCTTGAAGAAGGCGAAACTAGTCGTCTGTAAGTTCGTTCACTCCACACGCACAATACAATACGCCTGCTGCCTGGGTCGCTGGTACTTCCCACATTGTCTGTACAACCACCGCCTGTTGATCTTCAGTCAGTCAGTCAGTGTTCGTTACAAAGAGGCCGCAAGGACCCAGCCAACCCGATGCAAGCCCCGGGACCCAATCCATGTCCCGCCCTTGTAACTCAAGGCGCCACCAATCCTACTCAAGACAGCCCAACCACCTGTGGCACACAAGCTGTGTTAGCATGAAACACGCACAAGGCATAAAGCGAACGGATGCGCGGCCAAGAACGCACATGCACATGCTGACGCAGACAAGCAGGCAGTGAAAGAGCTGACATGGCAATGCAAGCATGACTAGCTGACCCAACCCAAGCTGGCACATGCATCACTGCCCCCGCCCCGTCGGCTAACAGGGTAAAGCAACCAGAAACACCAAGCACAACAGGAGACATGCAAGGCAGTCAACCATCAGGCAAGGCTGGAGAAGCACAGTGAACTCCCAACAGATCACTGTTCACCCGCAAAAAAGGGTGGTCAGGGGCCAGCTGGGGGAACCAAGACGCTGGAGCCACACGCAACACAACAAAATCCTGCAACAACTCCCAAAAGCGGGCTACTGCCTGCCGCTTCACTTCCTCCAGTTTAGCAGCGGCTTGCTGCCGCCGCTGCTGCTGCTCAAGCTGCGTGAGCGCCTGCCGGCGCTGTTGGACCTGCTCCTGATGCTGCTGCTGCAAGTCAGAGAGGGCTGCAGGCTGCAAGAGGTCAGTGATGAGCTGCTGATCATCGGGGACTGCTGGTAGCTGCTGCTGCGCTGCGTCTACCGCTGCTCGATGCTGCTGCAAACCCGCAAAGTTGGCTGCCTGCCGACCCATGTCCATAGCATTGATGGCTGCAAGGCACACCACACGCCACACACCCTTGTGCAGGGGGCGTGCACCTGGGATCCCATTGGCCCCGGGACACAACATACATAAGACATGATGGGGCTCAAGGGGCCCAGGGAACCAACCTGATATGTGCTGTTGTAGCTGGGCCACAACAGCTTGGGCAACAGAACACTCCCAGTAGTGGTGGCGCCTGCCTGGCTGACCACCGCTCACTGGGCCACACACACACTCGCGATCAAGCATATGCATGCGCTCTGCTGTTGCCAGGCCATTGAGAGCCAACCGCCAAAAAACTTCCTTATAATGGTTGTCCCACCGCAGCTTCCAGAGTTGGCGCTGCGCTGCAGCAACCGACTTACAACAGGCGTCCACACTATCCGGGTCGCCTCGCACCACCACAGGGGCAACCGAATCAACAAAGTCCCGACGATACCGCGCACGCAGGTCTGCCAAGGGCCGCAGCTGCAGGGCAGTGGCCTTGCGCACAGACAACGCCGAGATAGGAACAGTGGTGGCGCCGAGGCGCCACCCCAAACCAGACACCAGGCCACACTCCACTTGCAGCTCGCGCTGCGTGACAGCACGCGAAAAGCTAGCTGGCGACAAGCCATCGGTCTCCAAAAACACTTCGAGCGCCCCATGAACCACCGGGGTCGCTGCCTCAGCAGCGTTCCGCCAGCCAAGAGGCAGAGCAGAGAGGACGCTCTCCAAGTCAGCCAGCTCGCTATCGGCATCGGCCCACGGGCCCCGGTACGGGTCCCGTGCTGCCAACGGGGTGATCGTGCGCACAGCGCGCACCGCATCCCCGATCGTCAACAGAGCATGACGGACAAAACCACCTCCATTCATAGCCCACCGTCCTGAAGCTGATCGATCACGGCCTCGCGGCACAATCTGCAACCCCCTGGGCCCTACGGTTGTAGCAGGTGCCGGGGCAGGGGCAAGCAAGTTGCCCCACAGGGGGGCATCAGCACACCATGAACCAGGGGGCAACACGGCCCCACCAAGGGGGGGCGCCGGCAGCGCAGGGGAAACTGGCACCCCCACTACCTGCACCGGCCCAAGAGCCTGAAGGCCAGTCAACATACGGCGCATGGCTGCTGGAGCCCGCTGTACAGTCGGGTAGTCCAGCCAAGCCAATGGGCCACACGACATGTCAAGCGAGCGCAAGATGGCTCGCCCAAGAAGAATCCACGGCTCTGCTGTGTCGGCAGGGGCGCTCACAAACCTAGCACCCCACCAGGCATGCCGCGCAAGGATGTGCTCCTTCCACGGCATGGCCCCAAACCCGCCCAGAGCTGGTTTGCCCACCAGCAACTGTGCGGACACACCACAGAAAAGACGGCCCCCCTCTCCAGGGGCAACGCCACGGTCAACGATCAGGGGGCAACACTCACTCACTCACTCATTGTTCGTTACATTGAGATCCCCGAAAGACCCAGCCCACACCATGTAAGCTCAGGGACCCAAACCATGTCCCTCCAATGCAACTTAAGGCGCCACCTCCTTCTCAAGAGCAGCGAACCACCTGCAACACACAAGGTTAGGCAACATGCAAACATGTACAAGGCATAAAGCGTCTGAATGCGCGGCCATTGAAGCACATGGGGCCTGCTGAGCAACCAAGCATGCAGTGCAACGCCACGATCTTCTCTGTGTGTGTGTGTGTGATTTGTTACAAGAGGCCCCGTCAATTCGGGACTTAAGCTGCCGACCATTGGCAACCGGGCACACCAATCCATTATGCCCCCCAAAGTAACATAGGCGCCACCAAAACTTCAGTCAGGTTCTTCTCTTCACCGGCTGCCATGGATCTTGGTTGCGCTGTATGTTGCTGCAGCGCCTGCCATGCACTGTGGTAGGGTAGCTTAGTGGAAAAGCACCCGGCTTATGTCGGGGAGACCCGGGTTCGAATCCCGGCCCACCCACCGGCCCGCTAGGGGGGGTAATAATACCCCGAGCCAGGCTGCTGACCCGGGCAAGTGCAGTGAAGGGAGAGGGATCCCTGATGCTGATTACTGCCACAGAGGCAAAGGAAGGAATGGGTGCAGAATACAGCCGGAAAAGGCATGGAGCCCGCTATTGGGTGTGCTACCCTAGGGATTCAAGGTTCTCTCAGGTCGGGACTGAGGGGACTCTCCCAGCGGGTCAAGGGTGATACCATACAGCATCCAATCTCCCATGTCGAACAACATCTCCAGCCTGAATTTCGGTGGGTTTACACGGCCCCCAGGTGTGCCCCTGGGGAGTGAGATGTGGCCACGAGTGCCGTTGCCCTAGACCCCCAGGAGTGTTGGTGTGAAGAGCCGTCCTCAACGGACGCGAGGCCAATGGGAAGAAGTCCTATGGCGTTAAGAGACCAAGGGGGTGTCTCTGTATCTTTATCTTTATGCACTGTGGTTGATGGACTGCACACAGGAGATCAGGCCGTGGAGCGTTTGCTGGGCAATGCTGGCTCCCCTAGCAGCAAACTCCGCTGCATGAACGTCAACATCTGCAGCTGTAAGCGCAATCTTGCCTGAGGACAGCCACCACTGGAGAGTCGACCTCAGCCGCATGCCCTGCTGCATTTGGTTGGAGAACATGCTGTTGCTGTTGCTGCTGCTGTCGCTGCTGCTGCTGACGCACACGTCACCTGGTGTGAGTGCAGTCCCCAGTGTTATGAGGCAGCGGCCAGCAGCCACCAAGCCAGCAGACAGTGACTGTGACATGCCGCATCTGGTGCTATCGGCCGCTGCCTGAGCTTCAGATAGCTGTAGCAGCTGCAGATGCTGCTCCACACACATTGACAGAGTGTCAGGGAAGACAGTGGCGCCCGTGCTATTCACCATGCTGCTGCAGGTCAGCAGCAGCGATGTGCAGGACTGCAGCAGCTGCTGGCCCTGCAGGGACCCCAGCACAGACTCACCGGCACTGCAGAGGAGGCCCAGTGCTGACCGTACTGTTGTGAAGCCTGCGTTGTGGCAAACCATATACTGTTGTTGCGCTGTTGACCATTCGCCTCCATCTGAAGCCTCCAGAGACGGGCTCATCCAGACTGCTACTGCTCGGTAGCCTGCCTCCACCAGCTGCAGGGAGTAAGCAGCAATCTGGAGCTGCCGCAACTGCGTGGCTGTGTCTGCATTGCGTACGTCTGCCCGCATGCAATCCAGCAACAGCTGCAGCAGGTCGATGCACCACAAGCTGTAACCAAGATTAGTCGAAGACTGCATTGCAGGTTCACCCTCCAGCTGCAGGACTGATTTGGTCAGGTCTGCTGCAAGGGACAGGCACAGCAGCAGCTCATTCCCAACGCGTGCGCTGCCTGAGGCCGCTGTGCTCACTGCAGGCTGGGTGATGCCCCGAGGCAGATGGGAAGCTGAAGGTGCTGTGCCATGGGGCTGGTGCTGCTGCTGCTGCTGCTGCACACTGGTGCCCTCAGGCTGAGCAGGCTGCTGTGCTGTTTGCTGGTCCTTCACCAAGGCAGTCACTGCAGCGGCTGCAGCCACAGCAGCAGACACCAGGGGCAGGGCAGCTGCACCCTCAAGGCTGACTGCTGCCGCTGCAGTGGCAAGCAGAGTACGTATCAGGCCAAAGCGGCTGCTGGTGCTGCCTACAGCCCTACTGTCTGCAAGGTGCTGGCAGACTGCTGCCAGGGCTGTGGCTTTGTGGGTGCAGCTGTCAATGCTGAGGATAGGCCCGGGCCCCAGGGCAGCTGGCAGACTGCATCCAGAGCCTAAAGTACAGTCACTGCTACAGCTGCTGCTGCTGCCGCTGCTAGTTGCCACTGGAGTGTTCAGCAGGTCACATCCAGAGCCCAAAGTGTCACACAAATACCGATTACCGTATCGTTTCTTCGTTTCTCGTTTCTCGTTTCTCGTTTCTCGTTTCTCGTTTGGCAGCCCCGTCTGAATGCCATGAATGCAGGATGCTCGATGTGGCCCTCAGCCTTTGAACACTGCAGAATGCTTCTTCAAAACACATGAACCTTCTCTTCTGGGGGGCGGGGACGGTCAAGCTGGCGTGGGGGGCGGGTTCCGAGTAAACGGTTAGAATTTGATGGAGGGAGCAGCTGGCCCCAGCAGGCCATACACACGGTCTCAGAAGACCGCAGCAGGCAAATCAGCGATAGAAGAAGCGTATGGGCAAGCCGTTGGCGTCCGCAGGCGCAGCAGCACAGGAAAGCAGGCAACAATGGGGGGTACTGCTGCTTTGCCTGCAGCAGCTGCTGCATCCCCGCCCAGTGCAGCCCGCAACATAGCAACAGTGGCTCTCCAGCTGGTGCAATCAGTCTTTGGAGCGACGGACAGCACCCCGTCACAGCCACAGCAGCAGCTTCCCCCCAGCCCAGTGGACATGTCCGCTGCTGTACGGATTCAGATATCAGAGGAGTTTGGCCCTAGCAGGCCACAGCCAGGGCCTGGACACACTCTGCAGCATAGCAGCGACAGCAGCAGCAGCAACAGCAGTCACAGCAGCACCAGCAGCAGCAGCAGCAGGGGCGACAGCAACCCGAGGGCACCCATTAGCCCAGGTGAAGCAGACGGTGCAGCCAGCAGGGGTGCTGCACCCATGCCCACTACAGAACAGCTGCCCGCCACACAGCGCCTCCTGCAGCAGCATCCACAGCAACAGCAGCAGCAGCAGCTAGAGCACATGCGCAAACAGCTCAACACGGTCGTGCAACAGCTGTCTGCAGAACAGAAACAACAGCAGCTGCAACTCTCTGGCCTGCGGCAACAGACAGAGGCAGCTACCACCCAGATGCGCATCAGCTATGAAGCACAGCTAGAGGCGATGCTGCAAGCACAGCAGCAAAAGTCTCAATGCCAAGTTGATGCTGTGCGGCAGCAGTTTGATTCCCAGCTGCAACGGTACCTACAGCAGCAGCAACAGACAGTAGCCGCGCTGCGCCAGGAGGTGGTGGGTGTAAAACAGCAAGCGACCGCCCCACATCCGCTGCAGCGTCAGCACGACAGCGCTCTGGCTGCAGCACAGCAGGAGATAGCAGAGCTGCGGCTCCAGGTCGCAGCTGTCCAACAACAGCAGTCAGCGCAGCAGCAGTCTAGGTCTGCCCCTGACGCAGAGCTGCCGCGTCAGCACGACAGCGCTCTGGCTGCAGCACAGCAGGAGATAGCAGAGCTGCGGCTCCAGGTCGCAGCTGTCCAACAACAGCAGTCAGCGCAGCAGCAGTCTAGGTCTGCCCTTGACGCAGAGCTGGAAGACCTGCGGCATCAATATGCAGCCCTCAAGCAGCAACAGCAGCAACAGCAGCAGCAGCAACAACAGCAAGCCGCACAGCTGCACACAGACGTCGCCGACCTACGGTGCCAGTGGGAAGCCATCCCACAGCAGCGGCAGCAGCAGCAGCAGCAACCGCCTGCCGCACAGGAACAGCCCGTGCTGGCGGCACTGCAGCGTCAGTGCGAGGCCCTGCAACAGGAGCAGCAGCAGCAGAGCAGTAGCATGCAGGAACAGAGTACGCTGCACCAGCAACTACTGGCACAGTTTGAGGCTGCAGAGTCTCTGTTGGCGCTCACTTACAGTGAGACATCCCGCGTCAGCCAGGAGTGTGCAGCCCTTCACGTGCAGCATGGCCAGACCCAGAAGGCTATGCAGCAGCACACTGCCACCTTAAGACAGGTGAAAGAGGTGGCAGAGCAGTGCCAGGCAGCAGTCAAGCAGCAGCAGCCCCAGGTGCAGCACCTCTGCCAGCAGATCTATGGCAAGGAGGCCGGCTTGTGGACAAAGGTGCACGCGGTGGAGGCCGCCAGCAGCAACCAAAGCAAGCAGCTGAGTCAACTCAAGCAGCGCGTAGCTGCTGCTGAAGAGCAGACCCAGCAGCTCCTGCAGCGGCCCCCGCAGCCCCGACCAGCAGCCCTGCAGCGAGGGCAGCAGCCGGATGAGCAAGCTGACAGCCTGTCAGCCACCACCCCCGCCCAGCAGCAGCAAGCGGCGCACCCTGCCCCACAGCAGCGCCGGTCGCAGGATGCCCCCATGGATGCCACAGCTGGCACCTCTGTAGCAGCAGCAGCAAAGGAGACAGCCGAGGCAGCAGCAGCTCAGGTCCGACAGCTGCAACAGCAGGAGCAGGCCTGTGAGTCGCAGCTGTCGGCTCTGTCCACCCTGCCCCTCACAACCCCTGACGAAGCAGTAGCGGTGCGGACTGCCCTTGACAGGGGTGCCAGCGCGCACATGGAGCTTGGTCAGGTGCGTGAGGAGTTGGCTACGGTGGGCACGCAGGCAGCAGCAGCACAACAGCAGCTCGGTCACATGCAGCAGCAGGTTAGCCGGCTGTCACAACAGCTACAGGGCTGCCATATAGCAGTGCGAACCCGGGTGCAACTGCCTCGCGCGCAGCTCAAGGCCATGCTCTGTACAGCTTCAGGGGTGGACTCGGCAGACCTACACGGCATCACCCTGCTGAGTAATAGCACCGACAGCGAGGCGGAGGCGGCCCTGCGGCTGGTGCGGTCTCAGCAGGGAGCCCCCACCCTGCCACAGCAGCAGCAGCAGCGGCCATGGGGACCTGGACAGCTGCGGCAGCAACAGCAGGAGCAGCAACAGCGGCCGCAAGAACCGTCGCAACAGCAGCAGGGCCAAGGCCAGCCTGTCGCTCCCCCTGGGCTGTTGCGGCCACCACCGCAGCCTCGGCAGCAGCAGCAGCAGCAGCAGGGCCCAGGCCAGCCTGCCGCCCCCCCCGGTCTGGCAGGGGCAGGGCAGCAGCACCCTCCGGCCCGCCCGTCCCCCCCGCCGCCACAGCCACGACCCACACAGCCGCAGGGGCAGCCCCAGCCGCTCTACCTGTACCGCCTGAAGGTGGCCTCAGAGGTTGCCAAGCGGCTGGTGTCTCGGCCTACTAAGCACCGGCTGCACGAGGCCGGCACAGGGGTGTACGTGGAGCACTGGCTCACTCCCTCGCAGGTATCAGCAAGGAAGAACATGCGCCCCTTCCTCAGCGGCCTGCAGGAGCGCCACATCCACTGGCGCTGGTCGCTCGACGGCCCACTACAGGTAGAGCAGCAAGTGCGCGCGGCGGATGGGCGCCCGCACTGGCGACTGGTTCACCTCCCTTCTCCCCCCTCTAATTGATGGAGTTCAGGGCATTCTGCATAAATGTGGGTGGCAGGGCGGATGAGCGCATCCCCTTCACCCTGGATCAGCACCGTGACAACCCGTATGATATGTATTGCTTTCTAGAAACTATGTGGGAGGCGGGGGGATGGGGCAATGTGTGTTTTCATGGGTACCAAGCGCACCACTGCACCAGGCCTGCCCCGGTTGTAAGGACTGCAGGTAGGCCTAGTGGAGGCATCACGGTGTTGTTAAGGGAAAATTCACCGATCCTTGGCGCCTCGACTCCTGTTCGGGTGCGCATGGATGCCTCCACAGGTATCGTGGGCATCACTTCCGATCTGCATGCTATCACCATTGCCGTGTGCTATTTCAGTCCCCCAAACTCAAATGTTTATGAGTCTGGGCTTGTGGATGCACAGTACTTGCCGGCCTTGTATGACTGCATGCACGAGGCAATTGACGCCGGGCGGCATGTTTTGTGCATGGGAGACCTGAACGTTCGGGTCGGGGAACTCACTGACGATGTACAAGGGGTCCCCATGGATGCCGGGCCAGTTGCTGGTCTAGCTGGGCCAGTCACCAGCACTGTGCCTGCAGCCCGGCAGTCTCAGGACAGAAAGGTTGACAATCATGCCGAGGGCCTCATGCTCGGTCTCAATACCTGTGGGTGTGTCTTGCTGAATGGCCGGGCACCAGGGGATGAGATGGGACGCAGTACTTGTTTTGTGAACAATGGTAGTAGTGTTGTGGACTATGGCATTGTCTCGTCTGGGTTGTATGATTCAGTGCGGTCCTTCCAGGTCTTGGACAGGCCCGGGGAGTTGGCTTCAAAGGATCATGCTGCATTGTCAGTATGCATCAATATGCAGCAGGCCTTGCAAGCAGCTGCCCCTACTGGGGCCCGCTGCCCAAGAACACTACGGCCTAGGGGACAACAGCGTCGGGAATATATGGGGGGGAGGTTGTTACAAGTAGATACTTTCACCGCAAAGCGGTACTCTCTACACTTGATCGACTGGGTAAGCCAAAGACGCACACCTGAACCGAGGGAACCTGCAAAGACACGTCAGACAAGACCAGCCCCCCAAAAAAAAAACACAGACATGGCAACTGCCACACACACCGAGTATAGTATCGTGCTTTCAAGACTCAGTTGTAAATCTGCAGTCTACACATACCGTGCACGCACACACATGGGTCAGTCCTTCAAGCATATCAGAAACACTGTTGTACAACTAACACATCAAAGCCAGCACAACACCTTCTGAGCTAACACGCAAAGCAGTACCCACAGGGTGGCAACTACAAGTGCCCCTACCGCGACTCCCAACACATCTACTGAGCCCATTGTTGATGGGCTGACCCTGCGCCGCAAGCAAGCTGGGTATGGCATGGCGGCCACATAACCCAAGGGCTGCAGCGCAGGGCGGACTCCAAACAGGTTACCTTTCCCCAACAGGTAGCGCCTGTATACGTCCATGGCCGCGACACAGTGGGCCAGCTGACGCTGCTGAGGAGCACCAAATACACTCTGCATGCACTGCTGAGCGGAGTTGGTCACACTGAATGCAAACAACGAGGCATATTTGTCCCGGATGTGGTCATACGCTGGGCATTCCCAAATAAAGTGCTGCAAGTCTTCTGGCCTATCACCCCCGCACCTAGTCAGCATAGTGGCAGGCCACTCGGGCCGCAACCCCCTGCCACTGCACAGTGGGCATGAGCGCCCGCGTTCCTCGGCACCTGGCCCGTGCAAGCGCCCATATAGGTGGTGCCCACCAAGCCGGTACCGCCCTAAGCATCGAAGGACCCCCCTAGGCAAACACAAGTGCAGAAACTTGGGAGCATTGTCCCTACTGTGGACTGTATCTGCATCCAACTCATGCACCCAAGCAGCATGCGTCCTAACATGGGTGCCATCTGATACACCTTCTCTAGGGTCGTTGCTAGCGGCAATGACCGCATGCCAATGAGCCGCCTGATACCGCAGGGCGGCTTGCAGCACTCCCTCTTTGGTGATAGTGATGCTCTTGACAGAGTCGACAGTGACTCCTGGTACCCCTGAGCGCCATTGGTCCCCTGATACAAACCCTATCTCTTCCAACCCCTGCAACAAGTGGTAAGTCCAACAAGTTGTGCACCCATGCAACATGAGGCCTATGTCGGCTAGCCAAACCTGGTGAGCCAACCGTGCTGACTCCATAGCGGCCAGCTTGGCCCACCAACTGGCTGCCAGAGATAGCCACCGACATGGTAGAGAGGCCCGGTGGGTTTCACGAAGCAATACATCACGGCTAGTCTTGGGGTGTGCTCCATAAAGCTCCCGCAAAAAGAGGAAATGAACATCGTCAGCCTTGCACATGCGACCACTGTAGCTGTCAGTCAGCCACTTAGGGCACATCAGAGGCCCCCAAATATGTGCCCCATAGGACAACACTGGTTCAACTAAGATGTCGAACATCCTTAGACGCATGTCGCCCTGGGAGATGTGATGCAGTCTGAGCAAGTGCAGCAGCCCCAGCATGGCCTTGCGCCCCTTCACTGCCAGCTCGTGGCTGGCAGTGTTGAAGCCCTGTGTCGCGTGAAGCTGCACTCCCAGATACGTACATGTCTCCACGTACCGTAACGGCTGTCCCCTGTACATCAACACGTCCGTAGGGCACGGAACACGCGGCCGGCGGAACACCATAACATGTGTTTTATCAATGTTGACCTCCATATCGAATAACGTACAAAACAGAGACAGGCAGTCGAGCAACTGCTGGCTGTGGTGGGCGGCCCACGCCAGCAAATTAACGTCATCTGCGTACATGACATCCGGCACGCTGAGGTTGCCAATGATGGGTCCAGCGCCAGGCACCCGTTGTTGAATCAACTCATGCAAAAGATCCATAAAGAGTCCGAACAATAGCGGGGACAGCTCGCTGCCCTGCCGCGTACCACGATGCGTGGCGAACGCTGGACCAAGTCGCCCGTTCACACACACACGGACCAGCACTCGATCGTACAACGACGTAATGGCCTCCAGAAAAGGCCCGTGTACCCCCAACTCCCTACACCTAGCAATCAGGAGATCGCGCCTGACAAGGTCGAACGCCTTCTTGAAGTCCACAAACACAACCCAAAGTTTGGAGTGGCGCCGAGAGGACCCAGGGCCAGCCCAGTGGACTTTAGATATCAAGTGCTGCATGGTAAACAGTGCATCCAAACACCCATGCTTGCCTCGGAACCCACACTGTGTGGGGGCCCTCACCCCTTCACGCTCCACAATGCCATCAAACCGCCGTAATAGAAGTCTATCCTGGACTTTCCCAAACACACTCCCTACCCCCACAGGACGGTAGTTATTCAAATCTGTGGGTGTGCGTGACGCAAGCGGCTTAGGAACCGGCCCGGCCTTGCTGCATTCCAATACGTCACAACCACCACCTCCCCCAGACACCAGCGCCTGATGCAGCACACTTGTGACGCACTCAACGTAGGGAGTACATGCAAAGGATTGCTCGCTGCCCTCTGTAGGGGCCTCCTCAGCCTCCCCAGCGGCAGCAGCGGGCGCCTTTAACAGCTCACATGTGAGCCCTTGCAGATCTGGGGCCTTACCGGTGGGTAGGGTGGCCATCACCTGCCCCACCTCTGCAGCCTCAATGGGTCTGTTGAGTTCCTCAAACAATGCCCCGTCCCGCCTACATGCGTCATACAGCGCTTGACGTATGCCCAACTCATCCTCAGTGAGCCGTTGCTCCTCAGGTTGTGTCCCCATGATGCCAGTGAAGTGTGCAGTCCATGCATGCACATCAGGAATCGGACAAGTGCTACCCTTGTTCCCCTTGAGGACTTTCCAAAAGTCCCGCTGATGATCACTAAAATACGTATCAATCAACCCCTGCAGGTGTCTGTGCTCAAACTCCCGCTTGGCCTGCCTAGCCACCTGCTTGTATGACCGCCGACAAGCAAGCATGGTGCCATGCAACCCCGCCACCACCAATGGGTCTAATTGCTGGCCTGACGCACGCCACCAAGCTTTCCATGCAGCCCGGAATGTGTCACGGGCCTGGATGCATTCAGGAGTGTACCAGGGTGCATGTGACCCTGGGGTATGCTGATCTGTGTGCTGCCCCACAACGTCCAATGCTGCAGCCCTTGTCATGGCCACCAGACTTGCGACAGCATCCCCCCATGAAGTGGTGCCAGCATCCACGGCTGCCCGCAAGCTCGCCAACTCTGCCTCTCGAAGGTGGAGGGCCTCAACATACTCCCTACGCTGGCTACCCCTAGGCCTGAGGGTCTTGGGACAACGGGCCCCTGTTGGGGCAGCTGCCTGCAGTGCATGCCGCATATCAATGCAAACTGACAATGCAGCATGGTCCTTGCTTTCTACCTCTCCTTCCCTTTCCAGCACCCTAAATGACCGCACTGAGTCATACAACCCCTTTGAGACTATGCCATAGTCAACAACACTACTGCCCCCATTGACAAAACAAGTGCGGCGGCCCTCCTCATCCCCTGGCGCTCGGCCATTCAGCAGAACACAACCACATGTGTTGAGCCCAAGCATAAAACCCTCGGCATGTGGGTCAGCCGTGGTGTCCTGTGACCTGCGAGCTGCAGGCACGTTGCTGGCAACAGGCCCGGTCAGGCCTGCAACAGGGCCAACGTCCATGGGCACCCCTTCCACATCATCAGCAGATGCCCCCACCCTTATGTTGAAGTCACCCATGCACAGAACCTGTCTCCCCGCACCCACCGCCTCGTGCATGCACTCATACAAGGCCTGCAAGTACTGCCCATCAACAAGCCCAGACTCATAGACAGCAGAGTTGGGAGGGCTAAAATAACAGAAGGCTATAGTGAGCGCATGCAGGTCAGATGTGACCCCCACTATACCCGTGGATGCATCCATACGCACGCGAACGGGAGTGGAGGCGCCTAGGATGGGGGAGTCTTCCCTCAATAACACCGTTATGCCCCCACTAGGTCTGCCAGCCGTCCTGACAATTGGAGCAGGCCTCGTGCAGTGATGTGCAAGGTATCCATGGAAGCTGACATTGCCCCAACTCCCCTCCTCCCACATGGTCTCCAAGAAACAATACACATCATACGGGTTGCCCCTATATTTGTCCAGAGTAAACGGGATACGCTCATCTGCCCTCCCGCCCACATTCAAGCATAACGCCCGGAGCTCCATTAATTAGTAGGGGGGGATGGGTATACCACCTGCCAGCGCACTTTACCGTCGGGACCGTACACTCCTTTCTGCAGGTCAGTGGGCTTCGCCAGCGACCAGCGCCAGGGGGTGCGCTCCCGCTGCAGCTGCTTGATGAGGCCGGCCATGCCTTGCCGCTCTGAGAGCTGGGAGGGGGTGAGCCAGTGCTCAACATAGACTCCTGTCCGAGCCTCATGTAGCCGGCGTTTGGTGTCAACAGACACGACCCTCGCAGCAACCTCCGGTGAGGCCACCTTGACTCTGTAAAGCAGTTGTGGCTGTCGTCGCTCCTGTGGCTGTGGAAGCCGCTGCTGCTGCTGCTGCTGGGGCGGTGCTGGCGGGGGCGGGACTGGCTGCTGCTGCTGCTGCTGGGGCGCTGGCGGCGCGGGCGGAAGCTGCTGCGGCCCCGGCCCTAGCCCAGGGGGTACTGCCAGCTGGCCGCGGCCCTGCTGCTGCTGCTGTCGCTGCTGCTGGTGTGGCTGCAGCGGCCGTGGCAGCCCCGGTGGGGCAAGTGGCTGGTGCTGCTGATGCGCCCCATCCTGCCGCTGCTGCTGTGGCTGCTGCCGCTGTCCCCATGGTACTCCCGGCTGTGGTGCGAGGATGTGGCCATGTTGCTGTGGGGGTGGGACTTGCTGCTGAGACCGCACCAGCTGCAGAGCCGCCTCAGCCGCACTGACGGCATTGCCAGTGAGCATGGTGATGCCCTGGATGTCAGCCGGGTCCGCCCCAGATGCTGCACAGAGCATACCCCTAAGCTGCATGCGCTGGAGCGGCACGCTGCTCTTGACACATATGTAGCACCCCTGCTGCTGCTGCTGCAGTTGCTGGACGTGCCGCTGCTGGTTGGTTAACTGCTGGCTAGCCTCTGCTATCTGTGTGTCTAGCTTGCCCAGCTCCTCACGCACCCCACCAAGCTCCATGAATGCGCTGGCGCCCCTGTCAAGGGCGGTGCGCACGGCGGCTGCATCCTCGGCTGTCCGTAGGGGCAGCTCGGACATGGCAGACAGGTGGGCCTCGACCTGCTGAGTCAGCTGCTCCACCTGGACTTGTGCTGCTTTTGCTGCTGCCATGGCGGCGGCAGCAGCGGCGGCAGCGTTGCTGACTGCGGGGGGCACGTCCTGCTGCTGCTGCTGCTGTTGTTGTTGTTGCTGCTGCTGCTGTGCTGCTAGAGGTCGCTCCCGCTGTGGAGGTGGCAGGGACGCGGCTGAGTGGCTGTCAGCTGCGTCCCCCTCCTGCTGTTGTGGCGGCGGCGGGGGAGCTGGCCGGGGCTGCTGGTTACACTGCTCGAGCTGCTGCACCTGCTTGCCGATAGCAGCCAGCTGCTGCTGTAGCTGGTGCAGCTGCTTGCCATACTTGTGCATATATAGAAGCCCTGCACAGCCGAGAGGCTGACTTGGCAAGCTTGCGAGCAGCAGTAGATGCTGGCACAACCTCGTGGGGGGATGTTGTGACACGGCTGGTGGCAATCACTCGGGCTGCAGCCACGGAGACCCTTCAATCACATGGACGCTCGCCAGCTCCTGGCTCGCACGCGCCTTGGTTCACACGGGATTGTGCACAAGCACGCAACAACTTCCGTGCAGCATGGCAGGCCTGGTGGCGTGCATCCCAGCAGCAGTTGGATCCGTTGGTTGTGGCGGGGCTGCACACCACCATGATTGCATGCCGGCGCACATATAAGCAGGTCAATAGGCATGCCAAACGCACGTATGAGCACAAGTATCTGCAGGATCTGATAGAGACATATTTCAGTGACCACCAGAGGGATTTCTGGAAAGTCCTGAAGGGGGGGGCGGGGGGGGACTTGTCCTGTTACAGACGTGCATGAGTGGACTGCCCACTTTGATAGCATCATGGGAGCGCAGCCTGTGGAACAGCAGCTCACCGCCGAGGAGCTGGACACACGGGCTACTTTGAATGATGCATGTAGGCGGGATGCCGCCTTGTTTGAGGATTTGAATCACCCCGTTGCTGTGAGTGAGGTTGGACAAATCTTGGGCACCCTGCCTACCGGCAAGGCACCTGACTTGCAAGGCTTTACTTGCGAACTGCTAAAAGCGCCTGCCGCAGACAGCGGGGCAGCAGACACGGCTGCAGCAGAGGGTGGTGAGTTGTCCTATGGGTGCCCCCCTTTTGTGGAGTGTGTGACAAGTGTCATGCACAAGGCATTAACCTCAGCTAGTGGCGGCGGCTGTGACGAACTGATGTGCAGCAAGGTCACCCCTGTCCCTAAGCCGCAAGCGTCACAAGCGCCATCTGACAAAGACTGCTACCGCCCCATCGGGGTTGGCAGTGTGTTTGGGCGTGTGCTGGATAGGATACTGCATCGGCGCTTTGACCGCATTGTTGAACGAGAGGGTATTCGTGCTCCGACACAGTGTGGGTTCAGGGGCAAATATGGGTGCTTGGATGCATTGTTCACAATGCAACACCTGATATCACAGGTGCAATGGACAGGCCAGGGGTCTTCCCCCCAGCGTTCCCGTCTTTGGGCTGTATTTGTTGACTTTAGGAAGGCTTTTGACCTCGTTAGACGTGATTTGTTGATAGCGCGCTGCAGGGAGCTGGGGGTGCATGGACCATTCTTAGAGGCCGTCACTGCATTGTATGACAGGGTGTTGGTGCGTGTGTGTGTGAATGGCCGTCTGGGCCCGGCGTTCCAGACGCACCGTGGCACCCGGCAGGGCAGTGAGCTGTCTCCACTTTTGTTTGGACTGTTTATGGATTTATTGCATGAGTTGATCCTGCGACGAGTGCCTGGCGCCGGGCCCGTCATCGGCAACCTTCGCGTCCCAGACGTGATGTACGCCGATGACGTTAACCTGTTGGCTTGGGCTTGCCACCACATACAGCAGCTGTTGGACTGCTTGTCCCTTTTCTGCCGGTTGTTTGACATGGAAGTCAACCTGGCTAAAACACATGTTGTCGTGTTCCGGCGGCCGGGTGCTACTTTCCCTGCGGATATTTTGACCTACAGGGGGCAAGCATTGAGATACGAGGACAGTTGCACATACCTGGGGCTGCAGCTACATGCGACGAAGGGGTTCGATACAGCCAGCGGTCAGCTTGCGTCGAAAGGCCGCAAGGCATTGTTCGGTTTGCTGCATCTGTTGCGGCTTCACCACATCTCACAGGGTGATCTCCGCATGCGAATGTTTGACATCCTGGTGGACCCGGTCCTTTCATATGGGGCACATATCTGGGGGCCTTCCATGTGCCACAAATGGTTGACTGACGCTTACGCAGGCCGCGCCTGCGAAGCAGACGACGTGCACTTCTTGTTTTTACGCGAGCTGTATGGGGCACATCGCACCGCGAGTCGCGACGTTCTGTTGAGGGACACCCACCGAGCCTCCCTACCGTGTCGGTGGCTGTCCCTGGCAGCTAGTTGGTGGGCCAAGCTGGCAGCCATGGAGCCCGACCGGCTGGCCCACCAGGTGTGGTTAGCGGACATAGACATGATGTTGAAAGGGTGCGTCAACTGTTGGACTTTCTGTTTGTTGGAAGGATTAAATCAAATCAAAGTTACACCTGTAGCTATGAAACTCAAGAGCTCATGCCAGCCATTCACTGATATCACGGAGATAGCACAAGCAACCCAGAAGGAACAACATACTGAAGATCAAAACATAGAAGCCTGACGCTTTTGTAAGGATGAAAACCAACCCTAAAATCCCCAAGCGTACTATCTAAGTGCACGAGATGGACAGCCCTCCGAATGGATGCCGGGCAAAAACCTCCGTGGAGGAAAATAAAAAACCCTTTGTGGCAATGTGACTTTGGGCTGGACCAATTCGGAGGCTCGGCACTAGACGGCTCTCGATACAAAAACACAAAGCTGTCAAATCAGTCAGCTGTCGTCAACGCTCCACTGCCGCTGCTGCTGCAAAGGACTGTTACTGCTCTCCAGTGATATCAGCTGCAAGCCCAGGTGTTAACGCCATAGAGCTTCCTCCATTGGCCTCGCGCCCTGCAAGGGCGGCTCTTCTAATGTCCCAAGCGCGGAGGATGTAGTTGGCCATCAAAGGCTGGTTGAGCAGTAGGCGCCATGGGGCCTGTGTGGGGCTAGCTTGGGCACCTGTAATGCAGTCTGCAATATGCGGCATGCTGCGGGGGATAGAGTAGGCAGGGCACTCCAACAGGAAGTGAGTGGGTGTTTCAGCATGGTGTTTGCAGGATGGGCAGAGTTCCCTTGCATTGCGTGCAGCAGCTGTCTCCCTGTGTCTTGTATGGCTATGGAAGGCATTGAGTGAGAGGGTTTCAAGTCGGAAGTGCATGAACAGTGAAGCGGCTCTACATGAATCCAGGTGGGGAGTGGTGGTTAGAGTGTGCAGATATGTGCGGAGTTTGGGCCGCCTAGGTGTGAGCTCTCCAATGCCAAAGTCTGCCATGTACCTGGAGTGCACAGAACCTCCTAGGTTGCGGGGGGGCTGAGTCCAATAAGACCTAAGATAGTTGATTGCACGTGCTTCAACATGTCCCTTAAAGTTTGCCTTACTGACTTCTTTAGGGGTGCTAGTGTCAATGTTGTACTCAGTCAGTAGCCGCTGCATGTTCTGACCCCAAGGGTGGTACTTGCCACTCCATGCAGTATGGATCTTGTACAGTAGTCGGTCAGTGGGTGTGTTTTCTAGATGATGCCAGTACCTAATGGCAAGTGTGTCGCATGTTACATGCAGAGGAAACAAACCCAGTTCTTGTTGCAGGCAGATGTGGGAGGTGTTTGCAGGGCAATGGAAAGCACGTGTGGTCAAACCCATCTGCCAGGAGTCAAGCTTTTTGCGCAAAGATTGGATGGGTTGGGCCCACACTTGGGCAGCATAGGTGACCACTGGTTGCACAATAGTGGTTAGTGTCAGCTTGCGCAAGTGAGCAGGGAGCCGCACTTGTTTGAGTGAAGATATTGGCTTTGTGGAGGGGGACATGTGGCGCTCAGGCACACCGGGGGTGACTGTTGATTCCATCAAAGCCATCACCAAGGAAGCGGTGATGCAGGCTGCCTTGCGATATCAGGCGGCCCACTGGCAGGCTGTCGTTCTTGCTAGCGCTGACCCTAGGGCAGGTGTGTCACTCAGCACCCATCTTAGGACGCATGCCGCATGGGTGCATGCCCTTGAGGCCAATGTAGTACATGGGAGGGACAATGCCCCGAGCTTCCATCAGCTATGCTTGCCTAGGGGGATCTTGCGGTGTTTGGGACGGTACCGGCTTGGCGGACACCACTTGAGTGGACGCCTGCATGGTGGGGGACAACAGCATGGGCGAACCTGCCCCCTCTGCTCTGGTAGGGGGTTGCGTGCTGAGTGGCATGACACACTTGTAGCCAGGTGTGGGGGGGACATGCCTGAGGACTTGCTGCATTTTGTCTTAGAGTGCCCCGCATATGATCATATCAGGGACAAGTATGCTTCAGTATTTGCCTATGGTGGTGGGGACTCAGTGCAGCGGTGCATGCAGCTTGTGTTCGGCACCACCCACCAAACTCAGCTGGCCCGTTGCATTGCAGCTATGGACGTGTATAGAAGGCACCTGCTGGGTAAGGGCAATCTGTTTGGGGTGCGCCCTATTCAGCAACCGGACGGCTATGTGGTTGTTATGCCCTACCCAGCCTGCTTGCACCGTGCGACAAGCTCACCCCTGTCTACGCAGTTGCTCAGGCTCGGGGTACGGCACTCTGACACCTTAGCATTGGCCGCAGGAGCACTAGTAGTAGCTGTGCTGTGGGTCCTGCTCTGCGTGCTAGCACAGCGAATGATTGGCTTGATCTGTTAACTTCTGCCTATGTTGAGACTTGTCTGAAAGACTGACCCATGTGTGTGCGTGCACGGTGTGTGGAGACTACCAGCTTGCAGCTGAGTCATGAATGCACGATCCTATACCTGGTGTGTGTGGCAGTTGCCCTTGGTGGTGTGTGTTTTTTTGGGGGCTGGTCTTGTTTGCCGGTCTTGCTGCAGGTTTTTCTTGCAGGTGTGTCTTCCCAGTTCATCCCGTGTGGAGAGTACCGCTCAGCGGTGAAAGTATCCACTTGTAACAACCTCCCCCCCACAAACTGCTGCTGCTGCTACTCCTGCTGTTGCTGCCGCTGCTAGCGGCCGCTGCAGTGTTTCGGCCTGCATCAAGCCTGTTGTGACCTGTTGCCCCAAAATGGCCGTCCAGAGTCCCACAGTCCTGCATAGCCCAGACACGTGCTACCGTAGCAGGACCTGTACTGCCTGCACTTCCTGAGGAGCTGGCAGCAGCTACACCGGGCTGTATGCTGGCCAGCACTGTTGCTGCTGCCTGCATCGTCAGTGGAAGGGACATGTCTGCCCACTGGCGCTCACACACAGTCCTCCAAGCAGCCACTGCTGCCCTGCTTGGTGCTGCTGGCTGCTTGTCCTGCAGTGTGTCTGCATGCTGCAGCAAGTAGCCCTCAGCCAACTCAGCAATGCTCCTCCTGCCGCCGCTGCTGCCAGCCGCAACACTGCTGCCACTGCTTTCGGGTGCTGCTGCTGCCCTGTAGGCCGTACTATGCTGGTGCTTGCTGCCAGACCAGGCAGCATGCAGCGACATCAACCTCCCCTGCTTGCACTCAGCATGCAGCACGAGCTGGTGCAGGCAGACCGTCAGCATGGAGTGCAGCAGCACCGTTGTGCCGCCCGGCACCTGCGTGCTGAGGTGAGCAGCTGGGACCGACATGCTGCATGGCTGTGTGCCCTGCCTTGCGGCTAGCTGATGCTGGTGCAGTATCGACCCAAGGGGCTCCAACACCAGAGCTGCCACCTCTAGCATTGCTGCTGTGACAGGCACTGCCAGCAGGCACTGTGGCGGCCAGCCGGGACCGCTAGCATGATACAGCTATGTGTCCCTTGTGGGGCCTCAGTGAGGGGTAGAGGATTTGGGCACTTTGCCTCTACCAAGTGTCACCCCGTGTGATAATAATGCTTGGAGAGTGTGTCAGGAGGGGTAGACCCCGCCGTCCTTACAGGGCGTGAAGCCAATGGGAGGTAATCCTATGGCGTTACTGGGTTAGGAGGGGGCCCTGAAGCATTATTATTATTATTATTATTATAGCTCTGCAGAGGCATGCACCAGGTGGTGTGGAGCCGCACACACACCTGAGGCAGCAGCCTCTGCTGTGTTGATGGAGAGCATGCCTGCACGCATCTCTGGCAGCTGCGCCACTAGCTCTGCTGCAGTGGTAAGGGCACTGAGGGACACGCTGCTCAGGGCTTTCGCATCAGGGACGCTGCTGGGCCAGATGCGGCACAGGGCTGCTGTCCCCTGGTACACCAGCAGCAGCTGGGCCAGCTGGTGCTGGGTGGTGGCCTGCTGCATGGAGATGTAGCTGGCAGCCCTCTGCTGAGCAGGACCAGAGCTGAGCCCAGCTGACAGATCGGCATGAGCAACTTCCGCGCCCTGCACAGCACACCAGCATCATCATTCAGCCATGTGGAGCCATGCCGCAGGCTGCTTTGCAGTGTTACATGAAGGGAGTTGCTGCTAGTCAAATACGGCTCCTTCACCCTACATGCAGACACAGGGCGTGACTCCCTGAAAGCATTGCTGGTTTGTTTGTGAGGCCTTGACAGTCATCATCATCATCATGTTACACGTTCTCCAGCAGGGTCATTGCGCCAAAACATTGCTTAGCAACAAATCTACCTAGGTGCCTCAAACAGCACCACCAGACAAAAACTGGGAAAGCTTTGCAGCTCCCCAGTGTCTGGGCCAGTTGTGGCCGCTCAACATCAAATGCATCAACAACAGCACGGGACTGAGTGCCATGCAGGCGACCCAACCACACATAAAGTGTTTTAAGGATCAAGTCCAGAGAAGGGCAGGTTGTATCGACTGACAGACTCATTGCTGCAGTGCACCTATGCCCAACACAACAGGCAACCACATGTTGCTGCCCGACACCTACTCCTGAGCGGATTCATAACCGAAACTACTGCGGGAGGAATCCAGGGACTAGGGACGCGCAACCTCCTCGTGGTGGTCCTGGAAACGTCAGCGATGCAGTGATGTTGAGGAGCCCAGCATGCTGGCGTTTCTTCTCCGGAGCTGACTGACGGCTAATTCGAGCGTGTCAACTTTCGATGTGGCCCCCCTCCCCGCCGGAAACCCTTCGTGAAGACAGCAGCTGCCCGAGAGTTCATCACCTGTGATCACTCTCGTGGCAACAGCAGGGCTACATGCAGAGGATCCCCGTTCTGGTGTGATGCCATGGCAAGGTGTTTTTGAGGGTGCCCATGTCAGGTGGCGAAGAAGGAGCAGCAGTGCTGCGTGGACAGTCAGGGAGCAGCAGCAGCGTTGTGCAAGAGAGTGCTGTGGCTTTGATCGAGCTGTCTGCCAGACACCTCACAGGATCGCCCGCCCCAATCCCACATCACAGACATAGGATGCCACATGGACGGTTTTCTGGGCGGTTTTCAACATGTGGTTGCAAAGCAGCTGTTGCAGTGACCTTGCACAGCTACTGTTGGGGTGCATGAGCTGTGCTCACCCAGCTACGCACTTTGTGCTTGCTTTGGGGCACCGGAGCGACCTTGATAGTGTCACCATGAAAATCACGGCATGCCAAACATCAGTGTCACTTCATTCAAGCAGTCCCAGCATGCATGCCGCATGCATGGTCTGATTTAGTAGACGGGTGCGCCCCTACCCTACCTGAACAAAGCTCTGTCTGTGCTGCTGAACCTGCCAGTGCGCAGCACCGCAGCTGGTCACACGGACATCCTGCAGCTGCGCGCGCAGGCTGCACAGCTGCTTGGCAAGCTGCTCACACAGCCCTCCAGGCCTGCTGGCAGCAACAGCAGATGCCAGCGCAAGCCGCCCATGGGCTGCAGCTGCTGCTGTGTTTGCGCTTGCATTGCTGGGCTGCATCAGGTGCCTGCAGACAGACAGGGGACAAGAGGTTCAAGACGACACTTTGCAGGCTGCCAACCAGATAGCCAGGCACGTGCACAACGACTGAGTGGGCCCCTTGTGAGTGAAGCCCATGCTTTCAATGTTTGCAGGGCCACGACCCAACTTGCTGGCAGCTAGCAAGATCCAGCCTAGCAAAACCCTCTGAGAGTGCAGTGCACGTGCACTCAAAAGGGCTTGTCCAGCCGCATTCTCTGGCTAAGAAGATTACTCACAGCAGCAAACTTACTCTCTGAAGAACAACAGGGCTTGCTGAGCAGCAACCAGCTTGTGGCCTGCAGCAGGGTCCAGCAGCTTGGCAGCAAGGGCTGGCAGTGCTTCTACCGCCGTCATGTTGAGTATTGCCACTTGTAGGCTGACCCATCACTGGGAACGCTCATGTACCGCTGGAAGGCCCTGAGCGTTGACCTAGTACGGTCAGCACAGTCACAGCTGTTGGAGCAGACGGCTAGTTTGCTTTCCATCCATTTGTTGATGCCCCGCTGCAGGCTCTGAAAAGCAGGGGGAGCTGCTGAAGTATGCGGTGGCCGCTGCTGAGCGGCAGTATTTCCGCTGCCCATGCTGCCTGGAACCGACACACCAGCATGCATGCTGCCTGTGCTGGTGCTGGCGCTGCTACTAGCGGACTCCTGAGCTGCAAGGTTGATCTTGTCCAGGTTGGTGTGTTGGGACAGGGTGGACCAGCTGCTGTCACTGAGGCCGTCTTTGCAGGCACATGCAGGTGCCCCATCACGTGTTATGCAGCATACCATGCCTTCTGCCAGACACATATAGCCCTGCACCTCAGCCACGAGATACATGCTGTGCAACGGTGTAGAGGAATTTGAATCGTGATGTGCCTGACTGGATGCTGATCTGCACTTCGGATCCTGACAGGATGAGCAGACACAACACTGAACGGTTCAGTCACAGCTGAACAACAGCTACACCGCTGTGCAGTACATGAGCAGCAAGACAGGGGTCACCCTGAGGGCACCCAGGATCTGCTGGTACTGCTTACCCATGATCTGCTAGCTCGTAGAGTTCAAGCCGACACCAGCCAGTGCCTGGTACAAACTTGACTTATTCTTCTATTTTGGGGCCAAGCAGCTGCTGCCCGGCCATGCAGGTGATTCTTGCTGTACCAGCTGCTACTGTTCCTGTTCTGATGGGAGTGGCGCTCTGTCGCCGTGGCGCAACCACAATAATAGCGACGAAAATAGGTTGAGAAGTCGATGCTGCTGTACGCATGTATTCACCCTTACCAGACAAGTCATGACGTAACATCTCGTAGCGCGCCAAAAACATTCAAAATCAGGCGGATGTGTATGTTTGCAACAGGCTTCGACAGATTCTTCAGATGCGTTGAACGCGATTGCAATTTGCAACAACACTATCTTCACATGGTCGTTTTGATCTTGCAATGGTGCAGATGCAGTGTATGGACAACCAGCCTGAACCTAGCAGGTAGATCGGTCAGGTGAAACTCCTGGCAAACGAAGGCACCATTCTAGCTGAAGCCAGCAGCAACAGCAGCTGACTTTTACCCTGGCTGGGCTGTTTCTCCTTGAGACACATCGACGCCAACGTCCATACTGGCATTTACAACACTGACAGAAACCACATCGTACAGACTCTGGGGCCAACAACGGTCAAATATGCGGTAGATGTACAGTGGCGGCCATCATGCGCAGCATAGCTGCGCAGCTGCTCACACGCTGGCAGAACGAGGGCATCATCAGTCCCGCAGCTGTAAAGGCTGCATCCACAGCTGTGGACCACAGCTGTGAATGCAGCATTTACGACTCTAGACATGTGGATGCTGCGATCACGACTCTAGACATCAACACACTGCTCTCTCACACTCTGCTAGACTGGCACTCTTTCTCCCTGCACTCAGCATCTCGGATTCTGTGAATACAGAGGCAGGCACAGGCAGACGATGAAACTGAAGGACCCCAGACCCTCAACAAGTGCACAGCACAAAAGCAAAGTCCATCGCTCCTCGGGCACCTGTGCGGTTGCAGCACTGAGTCCTGCTGACAGACTCTGCCAGGCCGGCGCCATCAAGAAATCAAGCAAGAAACCCATCACATTGCAACACCAGATGGCAGGCATCGCATCAAGCTATGACGCGAACACAGACGCACACCATCAACCATGCCGTGCTGAACACCTGCATACAGTGCACTGCTCCAGCCATGCATTGTAGCTCCCTTGTGCCTCCACAGGGCCTCAAAATCAGCCCACAAAAGATGCCCTGTAGCCCAATAACAAATACACAAACAACTCATTTGGCCATAGCAGGAGGTCAGAAGGCCCAGCGCACGGACTGCCACAACTCTGACTCAGCCCGGTCCACAGCAGCTGACGAGGCACGTTCAGCTGGGGCAGCTGCAGCTGGTGCTGCTTGCAGGGACTCTGCAACGTCTGCAGGGCTTGCAGTAACAGCAACTGATGCAGGCTGCACTGTGCTGGGCTCCTCAACTGTGTCTGCAGCACCAGCAGCACTAGCAGCAGCTGCAGCAGCAGAAGGGCCCTCCACAGCTCCTGATGCAGCTGCAAAGGGACTAACTTGCTGCACTGGCTGCTGCTGCTCCTGCTGCCTGGCCACTTCTGCAGCAGCAGCAGCCGCTGGCGCAGCAGCCACCACAAAACCAGCAGCTGCAGCCCCTGCAGCCACGGCGGCGACGCCACGCTCTCCTGCATGCTGCTGCTGCTGCTGCTGCCGAGGAAGCCTACCAGACGCTACAGCCTGGGTGCTGCCCTGTGCCAAGCTAGCACCCTGTGCCAAGCTAGCACCCTGACCCCACCACATCTGCTCCATAAGGTCAGCAGGCTCGCTGCTGCCTGCTGCAAGCATACTGCCACCCTGCTGCTGCTGCCGCCCCCGCTGGCGGCTGCGGCTGCTGGTGACACTGCTGCTGTCACTGCTGCCAGCCGTCACTAGCCGGGCGGTGCTGCCACTAGAGGCCGGGCTGGTGACCGGGCTGATGAAGGCACTGCTGCCATCGCTGCTGCTGCTGGCTTGGCGGCTGAGGGGTGCAGCCGCCGTCAGCTCACTGCTGCTGCTGTTGCTGCGTCCTGCAGCGCCGACACCAGCTGCCTCTAGCTCCTGTACAGAGCCGCCGCCATTGCTGCCATTGCTGCCACCGCCACCATTGCTGCCACTGCCATCCTCGTCATCGTCAGCTGCTGCACGGTTTGCTTGCCGTGCATGCTGCTGTGCTGCTGTCAGGCCCTGTTCCCCTGCCTTCTGCTGCTGCAGCTGTGCATGGACAGAGGTCAGCCATTCCACTACAGCAGCATCAGTCCAAGGCTCGCTGAAGGGTGCCCCTCTGCCTGCCGCCCAGCCCAGGTGACCACCACAGGGGGTCACCACGAGGGTGCAGTTGGGGTTTTGCTGAATGGCCTCGTAGGGTATGGCCTCTTGAGGGGCTATGGGGTCGTCTGCTGCCTGGATGCACAGCAGGGGTATGGTCACCTGGGGGATGCGCTTGGCACTGCTGCTGCCAGCATAGTAGGCGTCCACATTTGCCCAGTCTGCAGGCAGCAGGAAGAGAGTGCAGCAGCAGTCATGACAACCATCACGAAACCAGATCTTGGGCAAAGGAGCATATGCTGCAACAAGGATGCTGGCCGCAGTGTCAGTTGTCTCCGGTGCTCATTGTGGAGTATGACGGGGGAAAAGCTGCGGCAGGACCTGACCCCGTGCTGCGTGGCTGCCGTTTGGCAGTCACAGCACAGCACAGCACAGCAGCCTGCCTGTGGCATTGCTGACACACTGACTCACCGAAGCTGTGCACAGTGATGGCCTCGTCAAACTCCCTGATAGTCTTGACCTCAGGCACCAGCTCCGGCTGGCCTGGGCCTTTGTAGGTGCGCCACAGGGGCTGGTGCTTCAGGAAGATCTTCTTTAGAGAGCTGGCCAGGTTCCAATTGTAGATCTTGTTGAAACCCTGTGGATCAAGGAGTGCAGGCAAGCCATGCGCGAACATGAGAATGGTAGGTGGAAAAGCACTGGGTAGCTGTACACATGCCAGTGGGAGCGCTGAGACTTCCTGCAGCCGAGCTACTGCACGCTTTATGTGTGGGGCTGGGCCAAAGGCCCACGCTGCTGTATCCTGTTCCAGACAATCCAGTGTGGTGCTGAACAACTCCAATCCACATGCCATACCACTCTGCATCCTCACTTCATACTGACACTAACGCGCCACTCCCCAGCCCAAGCCCTGACCCTTCAGCCTGCTGCTCACCTCGCTGATGTGCCTGTTGCTGATAGTGAGGTCAAAGAGGTTGCACATGCTGACAGCCAGGCCAACACTCTGCATCCACTTCATTTTGACACTACACGTTGCACCCCAGTTCAAAACCCAACCCTCCAGCCTGCTGGTCGGACCCCCTCACCTCATTGATGTGCCTGTTGCTGATGGTGAGGTCGAAGGGGTTGCACATGCTGACAGCCGCCTCAAGGGGTGTGTCAGCACCCTGCTCCCCCAGGTAGTTGACAAGGATGTTGGCACCCAGCGACCAACCAGCAGCAAACAGGGTCGAGGAGGGGTAGAGTGCACGAACGTGTGCAATGACCTGAGGGCGGGCGGGCGACAAACATGCGGGCGTGAGCGTAATGGGCGGCGTCAGGAGGTAGAAAACATGCCTGACAATGGTTGGAAACAATCCTAGAATGGCAGTGACAAAGTCAGCACAACTGCACACCGATTGCTGCAAGACTGTCGGCTCAGATGCTGCAAGTCAACCAACCTGCATGGGCTCAGCAGTGCTCTTGCAACATGCTTGCAGGTAAGGATAGGCCAACACTTGCAGCCACCTGTCCTACCCACCTCCCTAGTGTCATCTGTGAACGAAGCTGAGTAGAACTGTGGTGTCAGCACAGGACTGTCAGCTGTGCCCCTGCTGTTGAACACTGCTGCCCGCACTCCCGCATGGCGTGCCTGCAGGACTGCGTGCTGGACGTATGAGTCACCGCTGCCACCTGTCAGGCCGGGGAACAAGATCAGCACTGGAGCATCTTCTGGCAGATCCTGCATGTGCACACAGCGGCAGCAGCAGTCAGATTCAAGGTGTTTGAAAGGGAAATATCACTCAAACAGGGGTGGTGTTCACCAAACATCCCTGTTACCTTGCAGCATCTGCTGGAGATGCAGGAGAGGGCAGAAACAGCAGTGCTCAGCACAGCTGCATGCTCCTAGTGGTCCTGTCAACAGGATGCAGACATCAACAGCACCTAGTGCCACACACATGCATCTGGCATGTGGAACTGCTGCTGGGGCTGTTGCTGCACCCTGCTGCTCACCTTTCCTTCATCGTCGATGTGCTCCCAGTCCACAGCCACTGCCCCTCCGTCCTGGGTCACGAGGATTTCGCGCTTGTACACTACCCCAGGTGGCTTGCGCAGCTTGGCCACCAGAATTGTCTCTGCATGCCCGTTTGTCAGGAAGGGAGTGCACTCATAGGTGCTCTGCATGGTGGGGCACCTGTCCAGAACTGAGGAATTGAACTCGTTTGGCGTGAAGTAAAGGTCAGGCTTCCTGCAAGCAGCATGCCACAGCAGCATTTCAGCTCAACCTCAAGTCTCCAACAGCGACCACAACTGCTGCTGTTGTGAATCAACCACCTGCTCTTCAGCTTCGCGTCTAGCCATGCTGCAATCACTCCTATGCTGATACCAGCTAAGGCTGCGTTCAAGGCGGGCACGGCAGCTGCTGCTACGTTCATTGTATTCCTCTGGTGCTGATACTGCTGTCCTGGTGCTGCAAGGGGTCTTCGTAGGCGCAAAGGCAGAGCTGATTGGCGCTTTGAGTGGTTTGGTGGACTAAAACATGTTTGAATTGACTTGCGCACAGGCTGTGCACCTTGGAGGCAAGAGCGCATCAGGGGCGAACAACAGGAAGCACCAAATCTGACAAAGGCCGATCAGACACGACTTCAATTGACCGCTTTTCTGCAGTTTATATAGAGGGCACAACAGAAAGATGCTGCATCCTACGCGCGCGAAAGTGGGAGTTACAAACAGTGTCACTTGTAACCACAGCCAAGTATGTCAGCCTTAGGCGGCACTGGGTGGCTCTGTCTTGCTCTCTGCAGCTCCTTCCACTGCTTCTGCTGCAACAGGCTGATCTGCTGGCGCTGGGGTTGCATCCACTGGGGCAGGCGCCTCCAGAGCCTGCTTCAGCTTGGTTGGCACTGCAGCACCCCTTCCCTCCAGCTCCGACACCAGCTGCTGCAGCTGCCCCCGCACATACTGCTCATGCCCATGCGACACGCACCCCGCCTGCAGCCACGCTGCCAAACCCAGCGCATACGTGCGAACCAAACTGGTGCTGGCCCAACCCAGCGGCCCATCCCTCTGCTGCTGCGGCTGCTCCTGCGGCTGCTGCTCCTGCTGGGGGTTTGCTGCTAGCCATGCGGCATCCTCCGCTGTGGCTGCTAGCTGGCTCCTGCTGGGGTCAGCACAGTATACCCTGGTGAACACCCACGCCTCTGCTGCTGCAAAGAAGTCCTTCTTGTCGATGCAGTAGTGGATCACGTCCTCACATGCAGTGAGAGACACCTGCAACGAAACAGCAGCAGCAACAGCAGCAACATCAGCCATGTCAGCATAACATCGCATGTGGGGGTTGCCAAGGCAGGCATGACTGTCCCATACAACACACCCTAGCAGTGGGCTAGTTGGCCTGAGCCGTTGGGGCCAGTGATGTAGTGGGCAACACAATGTTTGCATGCTCACTGAGTGGTTGCAGCCGCCTTGCCTCCTGTCCAGCCAGCTAATCAGCGCCTAGTGCCAAGTGGCCCAAAAGCCCACTGTTGAACTATGACAAGTAATCCTTGCAGCTGTCCTGCCTGTGCAGCTGGCTTCATGCCTAGTGTTTGATGTGCAGACTGCACTTGGCAGTGGCTAAAAAGCTCACTGGTGACTGAGACAAGTGATGAAAACCAGGGCAACCAGGGTTCGAGCTGGGCACATGTCTTGACACGTGGCGTACACAGACAAGTGCAGTGAGAGGGGGCAGGGAGGGCGCTGAGCATGCCGTCAGTCTGGCGCCCGCCAGCAACCTCCACACCCTGCAGGCCCTCACCTGCAGTCCCAGCTCGTCTGCCTCCTTCAACACCTCCAGAGCAAAGTTGGTGCCCATGCCAGCCTGGCGACCAGCCTGCAACATAAATAGGACGCCGCAGTGCAGATAAAGAGATTACGTTGTATGTAGTCACAGGGAGTGCATCCAGCCAATGCATCAGCCATCCTATGTGAAACACGAAGCTGAAAGTAAGATTGTGAATGACGGCTGGATTTGAGATGGGAGATGCGGGTTACTTTGTTGGAGTGGTAAGTGAGGCTGAATTTGAAGTTGAAGAGCTGCGCATGTCGAGAAAGAGGCTGTGGTTGCTGCTGATGACAGCCCACCAGACATACCACATGGCACTTTGACAGCAGCACAGCATGCAAGAATGTACTGCGTCGCTTCCAGTGGTGTGTGGTGCGTGCTGCTGCTTACCCGGAGCAGCGCGCGTGTTGCGTGTGGGGTGAAGTGCTTGTAGCGCCGCTGCTGCCGCGCACGGACCATCTTGTCCCAGCGCAGCAGCCGCAGCGCCGTCGTGACCTGCACAGTCACAAAATATTCTGTCACATCATCAATTTGCTGTAGAACACATTCAGGACAAGCCTGACGATGGTGTAGGGTGGCCCGGCTCTCTGGGTATCACATTTGGCCAGTTCGAGCGTGCATCTTGGCACCATTGAAATGTGGACTGAGGACAAGTTTGCAAGCAGCTGCATTGCCACAGCACCCACTCGCAAGTAAGAAAGGAGGAAAGGAAGCCATTGACCTCACCTGCTCAGCGTTGGCCGCTTGGCTCACCAGCAGCACCATGTTGGCCTCATCTGCATATAAAAAAGGTGGGGTGGGGTGAGAAGGCAGAAGGGGGCAGGAGGGGCAGGGGGGCGCGTCAGTGGGAAGAATGGGCACGATTGGCGCGTTGAGGAGAGCGGGAAACATGCGGTTGGAGGTGAGAGCGCAAGTCCAAAAATGGCTTTGACTGCCGTCAACAACGCCATTGACACGTATAGCAATCCCTCAAAGAGTAAGGCAGGTGAGCGCATGGGAGGCAGACTTCGGAATGCTGCTTATATTAACCATACCCCAGTATACCCTGGGTTCGACACGAACATATGTAAAGAGCAGCTCGGCAGGCCGTGGAACAAACCTCTGACATTGTGTTGGCTGAGTTGCTCCTGGTACTGCTGCTGCAGCTTCTCAAATTCAGTCTTGTTGGGCCGCTTCTTGGTGGCTGCCTGCTGCTGCTGCTGCTGATGCTTGGCTGCACCCTGGCTGCTGCTGGGTTGTTGCCCTTGCGCTGCTGCTGGCTGCTGCGGCTGTGATGTGGATGGCTGTGTGGCGGTGGCTGCTGCAGCTTCCGCTACTGCTGATGCTGTTGTCAGCGTGTGTGTTTGGCCTGCATCAAAACGTACGGCAGGGCAGTAGCATGTGACGGGGTGTCAGCCAGGTCATGATGACTTTCTTAGTCATCTTTGCACTGCAATGAATGTGCTGCAGGTCTTATCAACAGCAGCTGCATACCACCGATATCAGGCTGCGCCTGGTAACACTGGAAGCCAGCTGAGAATGCGCAGGTGACATATACTACGTGATGTAGATTTACAGTAGACCGACCCGTCTGCCTGTAACCTCACCAAGTGGCCCCCATCGTCCTGCTGCTGTTGTGACTGCTGCAGGTGAACAAGTGCTGCTGCTGGTCGCCTTGATCAGCGCCAAAACTTGATGACACGCTGCAGGCTCATATAATCTCAACAAGCTGGCAATCAGGCGTCCTGCTTGCATGTTTGCCCAGTTTGAGCAGAGCAGCTGTAGCACGATCTGGACTTTGCTGTGGCAGAAGCGCAGTTCACGGTATGTTCTGCAATATTTCCATCAATACACCCAAAAAAGACTAGCAACCCAGCTGAGGCACTTCTTCACACTCTCTCGTGATCACAGTTGCGTGCGATTGTCAGAATTGTGGCCTGCTTTTCCGACAACAGTGTGCCCAAACACAGCCAACCGCAATCACCCTGTCGAAGCACGCCCATTCAGCTGCAGAACACGCGTGAAGCAGCCCATACACACAATGCGGAGGTCAGTGTTGGCTGTCTTGCCCCAGTTGTTGCGCGGCAGCGCAGCAACCAGCGCGCCCGCATCATACCAGCTTTCTGGAAGGCTTCAGAGCCTGCGTAGCTACGCAGACGATGCCAACCTGAAGGTATGGCGTGGTAGCTTTGCCAGCTGCACACCAACAGACAGTACAGCAGTGGGAGAGGTTGTGAGTCGCTCGTCTCCTGTGCTGCTGCATGTTCGCCCCGCAGAAGACAGCTCTGTATGACTTCCACGTTGCTCATGGAGGTACGCAGGGGCTGCTGCTGCTTGGGCTGGCAATTCAGCTTGGGCTGACACAGCAGCGGAGGTGGTGACCACACCTAGTGATAGTCACCACACAAGCAGTCACACATACAAAAAGCATCGAATCTGCAGCAACACCACTGTTAGCATGCATGTATGTCCATATCTGTCAATGGCTGCTTTGTTGCCGCAAACGTCCCACTGCTTGTCCCAGCCCACAAACATGCAACACCCACCCACTGCACTGCTTATCTGCACACAAACAATGTGCTTCTGTTTTGTGGCAACAACAGCCACAAATGCAGAGATGCCATCACGTCCCTTTCACGAACCGGTACCCCCCCCCCCCCCCCCCCCCCCCCCCCGAGCCCAGCCTTCTGCACTCCACCCCACCCCACTCACACATGCCAATCCCCCCCCTACACTCATCCCACCCACCCCCCTCCCCACCTCCACCCTCACACTCACACTGACACTCACACGATACCCTGCAGGCAAGATGGTTCCCTTTGCCGGCTGGTCCATGCCCATCCAGTATAAGGACTCTATCATGGACTCGACCACATGGTGCAGGGAGCACGCCTCACTCTTTGACGTGGCACACATGTGTGGACTCTCACTCACGGTGAGGGGGGGGGGGGGGGGGGGCAAGTGGTAGTGCTTACACACGTGTGTGTCGGTAGGGGGGTGGAGTAGCAGAGAGGCAGGGATGGGGGGTTTGACACACCCCACCAAAGTTGCAAGGGTGAAGGGAAGCAGGGCCAAGAACAGGGGAGGCGATATTGTGATTTTGTGGCTCCTGTACGTTGCATTCAGGACTGGTTGTGCTTGGGTACAAGGAGGGATTGGCAGCGATCTGCAGTGCATGTAACATGCTTACATGATGCTTGAGGGTTTGACTCCTTCTGACACCCATCAGTAGCGGTGGTAAGGTCACCAGGAGCAGCTGCTGGAGGAGCAGCAGCAGTAGCAGCAGAGCAGCGTTTATGAAGGCATCAGCAGCAGCACCAGCAGGGCAGCAGCTGAGCTGTGGTGGTACTGAAGCAACAGCCAGCACAGCCCAGCAGCAGCTGCGTGTCACACCTGGCAGCAGCAGCAGCAGCAGCAGCAACAGCAGCAGGGCCACAGCCAAAAGCCACAGCAGTCACAGCAGGACTGGGGTGGTGGCATTGTTGCAAAGCAGCAGCCGTACATGTGCGGTTCCTGCGCACATGGTGTCTCAGCAGAGGGAGTACACGCACTGCTCATGCATGCTCACTAGGATCCGTCTGTAAGAAGCAATTGTTTTGTGAAGTGTGACAGGCCACTTTCAAAGAGCCTTACTAAAGGTGCTTCAGTAGCTCCCAGAAAAACCTCTTTTGGAAGCTACTGAAGCACTTTTAGCAAGGCCTTTTTGGAAGTGACTTGCCACCTGTTACACAAAAACAGTGGACCGCATTGAGTTATTCAGCCTCTGCTGCCAGAGTCAACTCAATTTTCAAACTGTATCGTCTGAAAATCGGACCCTGCCATGCCCGGCATGACTATGTGCTGTCGCCTGCGCACAGGTGTGACAGGAGAGGGAGTAGATGTACTACTCATGTATGCTCACTAGGAGCTGTCCATGCGGTGATTTTTTTGTGACGTGTGGGAAGCCACTTTCAAGGAGCCTTGCTAAAGGTGCTTCAGCAGCTTCCAGAAATCAGACTTCTGGAACCTGCTGAAGCACTTCTAGCAAGGCTTTTTGAAGTGACTTGCCACCTCTCACACAACATACGATGGAGGGATATAGCGTGAAGTTGATCCGCCTCCGCTGTAGTGTATGTCAGTTGGGCCCTGCCATGCCCAACATGATGACATGCTGTGCCAATGCTGTGCTGTGCTGTGCTATGCTGTAACATGTGCAGGGCAAGGACGCCATTCCCTTCCTTGAGGGTCTGGTGACCGGTGACATTGCTGGTCTGGCAGATGGCACAGGCTCTCTGTCAGTGTTCACAAATGAGAAGGGAGGCATCATCGACGACACAGTCATCACAAAGGTGCGACAGACCAACAACATGGCTGAACTGGGAATTTCCCACTGAATGAGAACTAGGAAAGGGATGAGGCCAACACTGTGTTCTTTGGTCCGGCCTCCTGTGTCAGCCTAGGCCTGTCGGTCCCTCAGCATGCATGTCCAAAAGGTCTCTCAGGCCTTTTGGGCACATCCCATGCATCCCATGTGCCGGCTTATGGTGTGCTACAAGGGTGCTACCATTGCAGTCCCTCCTCCTATCTCTCTTGGACACATGTTGGACACATGAAAATTGCACACATAACATACTGCCCCTCCCTTCCAACTCCCCCCCCCCCCCCCCCCGGTGCAGGTGACCCCCCATGAGGTTTACCTGGTGGTGAATGCAGGCTGCAGGGACAAGGACCTGGAACACATCGGCAAGCACCTGGCAGCAGCTAAGGTGGGCTAATGTGCCAGCAGCAGCAGTAGGGGCAGCAACGGCAGGTGCTGGTGATGATGGCAACTGCAGCAGCAGAAGCAGCGGCGGCGGCAGCAGCAGCGGTGGCAGCACCAATGGCAAAGTCACAAGCAATGGGGCCGCAGTCACGAAGCAGCGGGAGCATGAGGGGCAGCAGCAACTGCAGCTGTAGAAGCAGCTTGGCCACAGTGACAGCAGCGGCGGTGCCAGCCAACAGTACATCTGGAGGGGCAGGGGGAGTGCGTATGAGGGCTTGTTTACACACACGTCCTGTCTTGTGTTGACCTGCGCTGCAATGAACTGTACATGTGCACAGGCCAAGGGTAAGAATTTGTCAATGACAGTCCACGATGACAGGGGCCTGCTGCCCAGTCAGTGCTGCATGCAGCCCCCCCCCCCCCCCCCCCCCCTGCCTTCGTTTCGCTTGTCTCTCTTGCCGATTGCCTGCCTTCCCCACTCCCCTACTTCTCCACCCACACTCACACTTCTTGGTTTCAAATGCATGCAGGCCAAGGGTATGGATTTGTCTATGACAGTGCATGATGACAGGGGCCTGCTGGCCCTGCAGGGCCCCGCTGCCCAATCAGTCCTGCAGAAGCTGACCGGCACAGACCTGTCTAAGCTGTACTTTGGCATGTTCAGCCGCTTTGACATCAAGGGGGCAGCATGCTGGGTCACTCGCACAGGGTGAGTGGTGGGTAGGGTGTGTTCGGATATAAAATTATCAAGTCTGGTAGCAGTCAGGGTGCATTATTTGTGTGGCCCTTATGCATGCCACTGTCCTGCCATCAACAACATGTGCCTGTGTGGGATCGTTTGGTGCTGTGACAAAACACTAACCCACCGTTTGGTTCAGGCGCTGACCAATGCTCTGCTGCTGCTGCTGCTGCTGCTGCTGCTGCTGCTGCTGCTGCTGCTGCTGCTGCCGTCCCTCAGTTACACTGGTGAGGATGGCTTTGAGCTGTCCATCCCCAACGGACACATGGTGCAGCTGGCAGAGGCTATGGTGGCAGACCCAGAGGTGAGTGAGGGACGGCACCATGAGGTCTGGAAAAGATACAGTTTCCTGTTCTACCAGCTGTTACTGTTGCTGTCTCTTTACTGCCGCTTTCGAGAAGTTTCAACACAAGCAGCGAAGCATCACCACCACCACCACTTACTTCTTCCTGGCATCCCAAAACACAAGCTAGTCAATTTGCACGATTCGGTTGGGCATGTTGACTAGGTTCCTGCACAAGTGCATGGCATGATGAAATGGAACCACATCCCCGATCCTCTGGATCCTGCTGCTGCTGATCTGGATGCTGCTGCTGCTGCTGCTGCTGCTGCTGCTGCTGCTGCTGCTGCTTCAGGTGCGCCTTGCTGGCCTGGGCCCCCGTGACAGCCTGCGCCTTGAGGCTGGTCTGTGTCTGTATGGCAACGACCTCAACGAGGACATCACACCCATTGAGGCAGGCCTGGCCTGGTGCGTGGCCAAGAAGCGACGCGATACATTCAGCTTCCTTGGTGGAGAGGTGAGAGGCCCTAGGGAGCCTGGGTGTGGCCAAGGGAGCGAACGTGGGGGGGGGGGGGGGGGGGGAGGGGCGGGATCTTGGAGGCGCGGCAGGAGAGGGATCTCGGGGGAGGGCGGGAGTGGACGGGGCTGTTAGGGAATGATCTTGTGGCAGGCAGGCGGGTTTGTTGTGTATGCAACGACCTCAACGAGGACATCACACCCATTGAGGCAGGACTGACATGGTGTGTGGCCAAGAAGCGGCGGGAGGCATTTGACTTCCTTGACGGACAGGTCGGCGGGGGGGGGGGGGGGGGAGTGGGCGGGGCTGTGGCAGGCAGGCAGGTTGGTTGTGCACGCGTATCGACACATGGAGTGCATGGTGTGTGGCCCAGAAGCGGGGGGAGGCATTTGACTTCCTTGGCGGACAGGTGTGTGGGCCCAGGGGAGGGGGGCTGATGGGGGTGGGTGAGGACGGCGGGGGTGGAGGGGGAGAGGGGGGGGGTGAAACGTGAGTGGGGCTCTGGGTGATTGCATCGGCATGCAGGCAGGTTGGCTGTGCATGTGTGTTGACACGGGGAGTGCTTGTGTGTGGCTAAGCAGCGTCGGGAGGCATTTGAGTTCCATGGTGTCGACAGGTGGGGCCCGGGGCAGATAGGGGGTGATAAAGGGGATCACTTGTGTGTGTGTGGGGGGGGGGGCGTGAGCGGGGCTGTGGGGGAGGGTCATTTGGCAGGTAGGCACTTTGTGCACGTTGTTGACATACAGAGCCTTCTGTGGGCGACCAAGCAGCAGGGGGGGTGACTTTCTCGGCGGACATGTTTGCAGGTGATCTCTATCCGCATTGCAGATACCTGGACATGGATGTGACTGTAAAGTCTCTCAGGGGAGTACAATGTGGATGTGAAATTTCACACGGCAAACAGTCACACTAGGATGCCCCGTCCCTAAATGGTCTGAAGCAATCTGCAATGAGGTTGCTTCAGACCATTCAGGCACTGAGCATCCTAGTGTGCATGTTTGCCGTGTGGAGTGCCACATTGTACCCCCTTAGGGAGCACACACGCCACACAAAACAACCTCGACATTCCCACACCGTCCCTGATTGCCTGACCGCTATGGAGATCGTTACACATTTTGTTTGCACCTGCTCTCACAAGCACCAGGTGATCAAGCAGCAGCTGGCGGACGGTGTGCATCGACTTATTCCCTCACACCATTCCACACACCTCTCAAGACACCTCATTTGCAAGCCGATGCCCCCACTCACAAACCTAACCTTCAGCCCCAAACCCCCACATGTATGCCTACCCAGGTGATCAAGCAGCAGCTGGCGGATGGCGTGTCCATGAGGCGTGCCGCATCAACGTTTTCCAGTTACATTGTCTCACGACACCTCATTTGCAAGCGTATGCACCCCACCACCCCCCGCATGTGCGCCTACCCAGGTGATCAAGCAGCAGCTGGCGGATGGTGTGCGAATAAGCCATGCTGCATCAACTCCAAACCACTCTGTCTCGAGACACCTCAATTGCAAGCTCGTAACACCCCACCCCGGGGCCCCATGTGCCTGTGTGCCTACCCAGGTGATCAAGCAGCAGCTGGCGGATGGTGTTCCCATGAGGCGTGTTGGCTTCATCAGCAGCGGTGCACCAGCCCGCCAACACAGCGACATCACAACACCGGACGGCACGAAGATCGGGGAGGTCACCAGCGGAGCATTCAGCCCCACCTCAAGAAGAACATTGCCATGGGGTGAGTGTTGTGGCTGTTGGCCTTGCGATGACAACATCAGTTCAAAAAAGTGCAGACAGTATGGGGAGATGGCTCAGCACAAGCTTCAAAATGCTGAGATCTGGCCCAGCGGGGTGCATTCATAGTGTGGAAACGAGGCCAAGGCTGGCTGTGCTTTTGTTGAGGGATGGGTCCAGTCGGCACTGGTATGCCTGGCTTGTGTGCATATGTCACGAGTACCACTTTGCTCATTGGTCGTGGCTGCTGCTGCTGCTGCTGCTGATACTCAGGTACATCAACAAGCCCCATGACAAGGCTGGCACTGCTGTCAAGCTGGTGGTGCGTGGCAAGTCCAACGACGCAACAGTCACCAAGATGCCCTTCGTCAAGACAACCTACTACAGGCCATCATGAGCAGCAGCAGCAGCTGCCGCTGCGATCAGCTGATCTGACCAGCCTACTAGCCATGGGCCTCTGAGCATACGACGGAGGCTGCTGCCCTGATGTGCAAGTTAGTCATTACGGGAATGCCACTTGCAGGGATGACCTGTTGAGTAAACAGGCTGCTGCTATGGTGACTTTGTTGGTTGCCTGGCAGCATCTTAGTCGGGCCAGGCTTCGTGTGTTGTGTGTTGTGTGGGGCACATCAGCTGGGTGCTGGGCAGGACCTGTGAGCACTAAGCCCGCTGTGTTGTGGTAGAGTGGTGTGAGCAGTGTGCGTGCTGTGCTGGGGGAATGTGTGGTGTCAGCTGCTTGGAGAACAGCAGCGGTTTTTGTCCTGGGGCCTTTTAGGCTGTGCTGCTGCTCTCTTTGATTTTCTACAGCTGCGATGCTCATGCAATGTTGAGGGAGAACATACTGTACTGCAGTGACAACTCTGCAAATGACAGGTCCAGTACTCAGAACATCAATGATCAATGTTACTCCATGAATCATGGATTACTGGGCTTGACAACACTGTTGACGTCTTGGCAGGCTCTGCAGGCTGTCAGGCTGTATGTTTTACACGTGTGCACATCACTTACTGACTTGACACACGCCGGTACATAGCCATCACTGGTTGCAAGACATGCTTGAGAAGCTTCAAGTTCAACACCGGTGGCTGGCAGCCTGAAAAACAACAGTACAACCATACTGTACAAAGTGGCAGTGCCTTGAAGGCAGCACAACAAATCACTGATGTGGCACATCATGCCTTTCACTGGAAACCATCATGCTTATGATAAGCACTGCAGAACTTACAGCAGTCCACACACTTCAAAGCCTTTGATGTCACAACATCACACAGGCAAAATACACTTGACACGGATGTGTGCACTCACCCCCTAGTGATGCCTGTGCAGGCCTTGCAGACGAATCCCAACAGTGTAAAATCGTTGTTCCAAGCCAGTTTGAACCCCCTCCCCCACCCCTCCCCCACCCCAGCTACTGTTGCGGGGCGCTGCCCAAGCCCCCCTTGCCAGCAGAGTACTGCCAGCAGTGCAAGTGCCATGACAAAGTTGATATACAAAAATGGCCAACAGGAAGCGACCAGGCGGCTTCCTGCTTATGCACACAGCCGGCTTATGCACACATGTTGTGACCAATTGTCTGCAATCATGCTTCACACGATTGTCACCTGTTGTAAGCCCCCAGCAGCGCCACCAGCAGTGGCAGCTGCAGCAACCGCACCAGCCGCAGCGGCACCAGCAACACTAATGGCTGCACCACCTGCACCAGCAGCGCCACCTGAAGCGCCACCGGCAGCGGCACCAGCACCGCCACTGGCAGCGGCACCTGCACCAGCAGCGCCACCTGAAGCGCCACCAGCACCGCCACTGGCAGCGGCACCTGCACCAGCAGCGCCACCTGAAGCGCCACCAGCACCGCCACTGGCAGCGGCAGCAACACCACCAGCAGCGGCAACACCACTACAACCGGCAGCGCCAACAGCAGCGCCACTAGCACCGGCAGTGGAACCAGGAGTGCCACCCGCAGCAGCAGCGGCACTTGTAACACCGGCAGCAGCGCCACCCGAAGTGCCGCCAGCACTGCTACCAGCAATTGCAGGGGCACCAGCAACACCTCCCGCAATGGCAGAGGCACCAGCAATACCACTAGCTGCGCCACCCGCACCAGTAGCGCCACCAGCAGCGCCGCCGGCACCGCCACTAGCACCGACGGTGGATGCAGCAGCACCACTCGCAGCGGCAGTGGCACCAGCAACACCAACCCCAGCGGCAGCAGCACCGGCACCGGCAGCGGCACCAGGAACGCAGCCCACAGCGCCACAAACAGTGCACCCAGCTGAGCTGGCACGAGGTGCTTTTACGGCTGTGCGAATCAGCACAAACAACATCTTGAGCAACAAGATGATGATGCCGAAGCTGATGAGCAGCAGCTGTGCATAAATGTTCATGACATCTGCACCAGTGCCACCTGGGGGTGCGGCCGGCCACAGCTGCCGCATGCTCGGCAGTGCAAATAACATAGTGGCTTGGAATGCAAGCAAGTCATAGCGCGGCTCTTGTTCATAAAATACTCACCAGACAGTGGTAACAAATGCCAACCCTGCCATGGACCACATGGCCGCCTGCATGCCAATCAACAATCCAAGCGAGAAGCTGTCCAGAGCAATTGTGCCTGAAATCTTGAGCTGCAAAAACCCGTCAGCCAGAGATGCAGCCATCTCAACCTCACAGCGCACATCAACTTGAAATAGTGGCAACTGGTAAGCTGACATGGCGAACGTCAGTGGTACACTGCTGATGAAGGAGCTGGTGTTGCTATGTTGCGTGTAAGCGCTGACCAACAGCTGCCACGACAGGTTGGTATAGGGGTACATGAAGGTGCTGTCTTTCAACATGTCCTTCGAAGAACCCAAGAGCAATGTTTGCTCCTGCGGGGCAGGCTGTGCACCATCTGAGATCTCAAGCATGCTGGAACCATACTCCACCACCATGGACTGCCCTTGGCGAAGCTGCAGCCGGGTATACGAGGGAGGCTTGCTGAGGTCGCCCCAAAACCCCACCTGACATACCAGCATGGCCTTGCGTGAGGAGAGGTCAACAGTCATAAAGCGGCAAAGGATCTCTACCATATCTGGCTCACTGCCAGCGCCCTGTGACCTTAGATTGAACTGGTCAGGAATGACGTTGACAATATCGTCTCGGACTTTGACGGTGTTGTTGGAAAACCCAAGCACACCTGCTTCGGCTTGCAGGCCCTCAGGTGTGCCTACCCCAGCCTGGCACCACCTGGCACCACCTCGGCATCCGGCTTCTTAGGCGTTCCAACAGTTGTAGACTCCGCAATAGGTGGGATGTACTGGCAGTAGCCTGCTGAACTCTCCATGTGGGTCACAACACTGTGTTGTTGAGCCCAGTAGAGGGGGGCGAGCAGAGCTGCTATGCTGAGACACACCAACCATAGAGGGTGACATCTTTGGGAGATGCATTTAATATGCGCTAAACGGCTTGGAGTTGGGCTGGTGGTGAAGGCTACCCCTGCCATCGCCCACATGGCTGCCTGCATGCGGATCAGCAGTTGCACTGGGAACGTTGCAAGCGCCATCGTGCCAGAAATGCTGAGCTGAGGGAATTTGCCAGTCACATGTGTCGCATCCGTGACCCCACAGCTCACACTCACCTGAGCAACCGGCACGGCGGCAGCTGGCAAGCTCACATGCTGAATGTCAGTGGCACGCTGCCGATTGTAGATCTACTGGTGTTGTAGTGAATGCACTGACCAACAGCTGTCAGGACAGGTTGGTGTGGGGGTGTCGAACCAGACGACACTTCCGTCGACGCCGCGAGGCCGAACCGACCGACCAGGATACACCGTCACCACGCGGGAGGAGAGAACCGAGGAGGAGCAATCACTTGGCTCTGTCTATGACCGAGGTCGCCGTCGCCTTCTGCTGTTTTTGCCGTCATCTGCCCTCACACGCGTCACTCAGCGCCCGCCGATGACGGTTACGTGATTCCATGTAGTTCTGATGATTGGTGACTTCCATTTGCATTGTTGCATACCCTAATGCACGTTTCGTGGTTTCTCAGCATGGACAAATCGCCACGTCCGCAACAAAAACGAATTGCAGCAGCACCACACAACTCAACTGCAGCAGCTCTGCTGATCAACGTTCCCCACCGTATCAGCAGCCACTGCTTGCCCTCAAACAAGGCGATGTAATCAAGTTGATCCCGTCCCTTGGAGGCACAGCCCCCCACCGTTATTGGTTGAAACCTTCCAGCTTGGCCATTTGCTGGGTGAGCAGCAGCTTCGCCGCATGGCCCATGCAACAAGGTGTTGCAGCAAACAGCTGCTGTATGCCATACAGCCGTGGATGAAGAAGAGCTTCAGGCCCTGAACAATGCTTGCTGATGTCAGGCAGTGGCTGCCTGATTGTCAGTACCCAGTATCAGCACAACCATCGGATAGGGCTCCCAGCGTATATGGCCATGTCGGGCTTTGTAGTCGACTACAAACGACTACCTTGACGTCAAGGTGCAGGGTTGATTATTTCTATTATTTGCACAGGCGAATGGATGATCACGAGTTCATGCACAATCCCATGCTGCTTCAAACACCCAGTGGACGCCCAGTCTGGGACTGAAGACACATCATGTCTCAGTCAGAGCAGCATGCTTGCCCACCTCGTCCTCACAAGGAGTCACTTGCCGATGCTGCTGCTGTGCCTACTGCAGGACGAACAGCAAAACTCGGATCCCCAGATCTGACAGTGCCCCAACAGCTGTTGGCCCTTGGTCTGCTGCAGTCATGCAGGGCAGCCTAGCAACCAGCCTGGGCCATGGCCATGGCCACGTCAGTGCTGACTCAGCCGCAGCGCTTGAATTGAGTGTTGACCTGAGCAATGCAGGAAGCAGCCCAGACGGTTTAGGCAGGATTGAGCACAACATGCTCAGTTCTGGCCATGCATGGACATCGGCCTACATCAGCAGCAGCAGCAGCAGCAGCGGGCCCACCAGTGGCAGTACGAGCAGCAGCAGTGCCAACAATACTATTGTACAGCGGCTGGGGGCATGCCCAGTGCCAGCAGTATGCTGCGCAGAGGGAGGATTGAAGGAGAGCGTCATTCCCGATCAGCACACCACCAGCAGCAGCAGCATCAGCACCAGTACCGACGACGGGCGCCCTGCTGTGTCAGTTCCAGGCAGCACGGCCAGCGCGACCGCCACCAGCATGCAGCCATCAGCACATGTGTCAGCAGCACCCACTTCAGTGCAGCATGAGATTGAATCATGGGTGGCAAGGGGACTGAGCACGCAGTGCTCCAGCAGCTGTAAGTGTGCTAAGCGTACCAGGTTGCTGCTCCAGAGGCTCCAGATGTACGCAGGCGGCGATCGCGAGCCAAGCGACGTGTCAAATGATGAGCAAGATTCGCAAAATGTAGAACAGGTCCCTTCCCAAATGCTGTCAATCCTTGCTGCCAAGCTGCTGGACCCTGCTGCCGGACACAAGCTGGTCGCTGCTCAGGAAGTCCTTCTGTTTTTCAGAGAGTAAGTTTGCGTGGGCGTCCATCTTCGAACTGCACTATCGCCAGGAACAGATTTCCTTTGAATGCAACTGCTGCTGGTTGACCAGCAATTGTGCTGCCAGGCTGGTTGGGTGCACTGCCAAAAGTGGAAACAAAGGCCAAACCCAGGTGCACTAGTGCAGTACTCAGTTCAGCCAGGGGCCCCTGACAGCGACTGGCACAGTTTCCATTATTGCTAGCGCAAGTAGTAGGACATTATTGCTAGCGCAAGTAGTAAGACAGGATGATCTTACCAGATCATCGATCTTTACCAGGCGTCGTACAAGGTATGCTTCGACAGCAATTGCTGGCTGGTTCTCTTGTTGGGATTTTGGCTCGTGCTTGGCGCCAAGACGGCAGCTGAAAAGTGTTCAATCAAATACCCCCCCCACCCCCCGCTCTGCTGGCATGTGGTGCAGGCATGTGGTGCTGCCCAACAACGCAGGCGCAGCAGCCACACCTTCCAGCAGGCAGTGTGCGCTGGCATCTGCCCTTGCTGCCAGCAGGCCTGCAGGGCTGTGTGAGCAGCTGACCAAGCAGCTGTGCAGCCTGCTCGTCCAGTTGCAGGATGTCCGCACCATCAGCTTTGGTGCAGCAGGTGAGGCCACGCATGCAAAGCCAAGATGAGGTAGGGCAGCATGAACGTCGTTGCGCAGGCAATGCAGCTTGCCAACATGCATGCAAATCAGCACAAGTTCCTCTGACATATCATGCTGTCCCAGCACCTCATGTGGCGAAAGCCTATTGCAATGGCATACGCGTCATGTGGTGCATCTGCACATAGGCGCCACTGGCATGTCGACCCTACCCCACTGGCAGTGGCAGGCAGTGTCGGTTGGTCGCTGCCTGGCAGCCAAAGCATGGCTCTGCTGCCGGCAGTGCACAGAAGTTCACTGCCAGTCACTGGCTGAGTACTGAGTACTGTGAGTCCAAGCAATGCCAGCAAGCAGCGGCACGCCGTGCCAGGCTGGCTCGCATCGATGTTGCATCAACATGTATGGTGGTTCTCTTGCCAACCATGCGCTCATCACATCACTCAGCGGTTGGTGCTTGTGTACCGTGCAGGGGCTGGAGGCTGCCCTCACACAGTCGTCAGCTGAGCCCAGCTCTTGCCCCTCTCAGCAGGAGTCAGGCAGCATCCTGATGCCACAGCAGGCCGCCACCCAGCATGTGCTGGCCCAGCTGCTGCTGGTGTACCAGTGGACAGCAGCCCTGTGCCGCATCTGGCCCAGCAGCATCCCTGATGCAAAAGCTCTCAGCAAGCCCTCACTCAGTGCCCTTGCCACTGCAGCAGAGCTAGTGGTGCAGCTCCCAGTGATAAGTGCAGGCATGATCTCCGTCAGCACAGCACAGAATGCCGCCACAGGTGTATATGCGGCTCCACAGCAGAGGGTGCATGGCTTTGCTGCCCCTTTGCATCCTGCTGGTGGCCTTGGCCTTGGCCTTGGCTGGCCTCCACAGTGCTTGCTGGCAGTGCCCGTCACAGCAGCAGTGCTGGAGGTGGCAGCTCTGGTGCTGGAGCCCTTAGGGTCAATACTTCTGCAGCAGCAGCAAGCAGCAAGGCCCTGGACACAGCCACACAGCATGTCAGGTCAAGCCATGCACCTCAGCACTGAGCTGCCGGGCGGCACAATGCTGCTGCTGCAGGCCATGCTGACGGTCTGCCTGCACCAGCTGGTGCTGCATGCTGAGTGCGAGTGTGAGTCGATGGAGTTGCTTCGCCTCGCTGTGGTGCCACCGCTGGCCGGCAACATGCATCAGCATCTTGCGGCCCTCAGCGCACCATCACCACCACCACCACCACCAGCAGCAGCAGCAGCAGCAGCAGCAAGCAGCCGCAACAATGTTGCGATTGGCAGCCAGCTGAGCAGCAACACCAGCAGGAGCATTGCTGAGCTAGCTGAGGGCTACTTGCTGCAGCATGCAGACACACTGCAGGCCACGCAGCCAGCAGCACCAAACAGGGAGGCTGTCGAGGCTTGGAGGGCTGTGTGTGACCGCCAGTGGGCAAGCATGGCCTTCCCGCTCTCCCTACCAGCAGCAGCAGCTGTGCCGGCCACCATACAGCCTGGTGCAGCTGCTGCCAGCTCTTCGGGACCTGTGAGCAGTGCGAATGTCGCAACTCTGTGGGCTATGCAGGACTGTGGGACTTTGGGAGGTCACTTTGGAGCATCAGGCCTAGGCACTCATGATGCAGGTGTAGACGCTCCAGCAACCTCTGGCACCGGCAGCGGCAGCATCAGCATCAGCGGCGGCGGCGGCGGCAGCGGCGGCGGCAGCGGCAGCGCAGGCACTGAATGCGGCCTGCTAGATGCCTTGGGCTTAAACCCCATCTTCAGCATTGGCAGCTGCACCCACAAAGCCACAGCCCTGACAGCAGTCTGCCTGCACCTTGCTGGTAACAATGCTGTTGGCAGCACCAGCAGCAGCTGCTTTGGCCTGGTGCGCACTCTACTTGCAACTGCAGCAGCTGCAGTGAGCCTTCAGGGCGCAGCTGCCATGCCCTTGGTGTCTGCTGCAATGGCAGCAGCTGCTGCCTTGGTGAAGCACCAACAAACAGCACAGCAGCTTGCTCAGCCTGAGGCCACCAGTATGCAGCAGCAGCAGCAGCAGATCTGTGGCACAGCACCTTCAGTTTCCCATCTGCCTCCCGGTAGCGCCCAGCCTGAAGTCAGTACAGCGCCCCGTACAGGTTTGGGGAACAAGCTATTATCGTGCTTGTCCCTTGCAGCAGACCTGACCAAAACAGTCCTGCAGCTGGAGCGTAACCCAGCAGTGTGGGATGCTGCTGATGCTTGTTACGGGTGGGTGTGCATAGACCTGATGCAGCTGCTGCTTAATTGCGTGCGGGCAGAGGCACACCATACAGACACAGCTTCACAGTTGAGGCAGCTCCAGAGTGCTGCATACACCCTGCAGCTTGTGGAGGCGGGCTGTAGGGCAGAAGCAGCCCGTCTGAGCGCTGAAATGAAGGCTTCAGAGGGATATCAGCAGCCAATAATTAAAGGACAGCTTTGGGTTTGCTACCGGGATAGCTTCTCTGCTGTACAGTCAGCACTGGACCTCCTCTCTGGTGTTGATGAGTCTGTGCTGGGATCACTGCAGGGCCAGCAGCTGCTGCAGTCCTGCACATCGCTGCTGCTGACGTGCAGCAGCATGGTGCACAGCTTGAGCGATGCCGCCTTCTCAGCAACCGTGACTCTGCCACAGTGTGTTAAGGTGCTGCAGCTGCTGCAGCTCTCTGAAGCTCAGGCAGCAGCTGGGAGCAGCAGTTGCGGGGTGTCTCAGGCTCTGGCTGCTGGCTTGGCACTTGCTGGCCGCTGCCTGGTGGCACTGGAGACTGCACTCACACCATCTGGCAGCAGCAGCAGCAGCAGCAGCAGCAGCAGCAGCAGCAGCAGCAGCAGCAGCAGCAGCAGCAGCAGCAGCAGCAGCAGCAGCAGCAGCAGCAGCAGCAGCAGCAGCATGTGCGATAACCAAACACCGCAGGGCACCATGTTGCAGCTGACGTCCAAGATTCAATGGTGGCTGACAGGAAGTATGAGTGTCTCAAACGTTGAAGGGCTTGACGTTCAGGCAGCGGAGCTGGCTTTTGGGCGGGCGAGCACTGCGCGGCAGGCGTTGGAAGACCTTAGGGGCTGTGTGCAGTCCATTAAGCAGGCGTTGCAGCCGCAGGCAGCTGTGGTGCGCGCCGCGCCTTTGGAAGGGGCGTGCAATAGACACAGCACACCTGGTCAGATCAGCAAGAGGTCCAGCAGCAGCAGTAGCAGCAGCAGTGCCAGCAGCTGGGAGACCTATTATTCAGAAGGCAGCGCGGACGATGCTGTGCAGCATGGTGGCCCTGACCAGCACCCTGCTGAGCAGCAGCAGCAGCAGCAGGCGCCTGCTGACTGGCTGCTTGTGGGAATGGACACGGCACATTCGGCACTGGAAGCAGCCATGCAACCTGTCAATGCAGCTCTTGCACCGTACCTGCAACAGGGGGTTGACCCACTGTCAGTGCCTGCAACTCCTTGCTTTCTGTCACTGCCAGCATCGCTGGTGGCAGCGGGTGAGGCGCTGTGTGCTGCTGTGCCCAGCAGCGCCTGCTGCAGCAACCCCCGCTGCACCAACCTGGGTGGGGTCAGTGCGTGCTTTGCGCTGGTGCGGGGCAAGGGTTGTGTGTGTGGAGGGTGTCTGGGGCTGCAGGCAGGAGTGGCGGCAACTGTGCCATCCCAGGGGGCACTTGTGATGGCAGCAAGGTAAGGCGTGTGTTGGAGTGCAGACATGTTATTCACCAAGATTCAGCATAAGTACAGCAGATCAGTTGGCGCACCAGCATGTTGCTCTTGTAGCCTGATGCTCTTGCCAAATTGTTCCTATCATCATTTTGGTTTCACTGCTGTTCAGTAGGCTTCCAAGGTGCATTCATGATCAACAGTTCTGTTGCGCCATGCCGACGCCGCTGCCACTGGTGCATAGTGGGGCGGCGTGATCATGGTACTGTTGTTTTGCTGCATTTTGCATTGCAATTGCTGCAATTTGCATTGCAATTGCTGCATTTTTGCATCGCTACCTAAGACTGCCACCTGCTGCTGCCTGCAGGTACTGCTCACGCCACTGCCAGGCAGCTCACAGGCAGCATCACAAGCAGCTGTGCAACAGGCTGGCGCAGGCAGCAGCAGCATCACGCACGGTCGAGCACCTGAAATAGGACTGGCATGATAAGCATGGCCTGCTCAAGTGCAGGGTGGGCCTATGCACCAGGGTACGGTGGCACATCTTTGTGTGGAGCTGGATGCACGAAACGCCGGCTGCTAGTGCTGCTGTGCCACAGCTTTGAACTCAATAGCATACAATATATGCAATGCATACTTGGGGTGTGTTGATTGCAGTCCAGGGACTGTCAGGCGAAGCAGGCTGTTTGATAAGGGTGTAATCATTACTGTTACTGGTACTGGTACTGTTACATGGTTCAGGCTGAGCCTGAACACCCCGTAGGGAGCCAACAAGGCTCATGGGCATACACTTACACTTACGCATTACACCCTCTGGGAGGCAGGCCTGGCATAACTTTGTGGCCAGCCTCCGTGACGGAGGAGCCAAGGGCCCATGCCATAACAGGTACACTGTACTAGTATTGCTTACACGCCTGAACAATCCCTGATCAAACCCATGCACAGCATCATGCTGCTGCTGCATAATGCCCAACCGCCAACCACAGCAGCCGTCACGGACAGTCGAGACCGTCAGGACTCCATGTGTTTGGAACACACCAGTTGCACTGCAGTGGGCAAATCTCTGATACTATCACCACCTTCGAGCTCGCAACTTTGCAAAAACCAACCAAGCAAGTCAGCGTCACTTCTTGCTTCTGCACCTGAGCCCCACACTGATCACAAGACTATCAGTGGCCTGGCCATAGATGCCAGTGATCACCTGCCCAGCCGGGCACAACACAACACGCACACTGCCTCCCCCTGTGCCGCCATACTTGGTCTTCACCGGCTGCAGGGCCACAGCATCAACCAACTCCCCAGTGTACAGGGTCACACCGGTGTAGCCAGTGGACCTCCTGCTTTTGAAGCTGCGGTTGCTGCCAAGGGATTGCAGCTCGCTGCTGCTGCCGACAGTCTTGCCGTTGCTGCACCGGAGTGGCCACAGGGACGCGATGAGGATGTCGTTCTGCACGAGGTTGGCCTCGAGTGCGATTGCTGTGGTTTGAGTGATGGTGAACCCTGTCACGAAAGAGCCGTCGGGGCAGTCGATATCGTAGGGTTGTGTCTGCCGGTCGTAGGTAGCGCCTTGAGGGGGCACTGTGGTGATCAGGCCAGAGAGAGGCTTGGCACCTGCGCAGCACCAGACCAGCAGCAGTTGTAGTGACAGCGGCAATTGCAACATGGTGAACAGCATCAGTCACAGCACGTGCATGTGGATGTGCCACAAACTGCTGCTGGCAGCTTTTCTCAGGACATGCAAATGTTGAACATCAAGTTGCAGCAACAGGCACTGCCTGTTCAGGGCCTGAAAGGCTCTTCAAGCCATGCGCAACCTGCTTCAAGCTACGGTAGTGCTTTGTAGTGCCACCCTAACACGGCGTTGAGGGCCCAATCCCCATGAGCATAGAGCTGCCAAGCTCGCAGGCTCGAACTATCTTGCTCACCTGCTAACGCCACCATGCCTAGTCCGCACAAGAGAAGTATGGCCACATTTGAGCCCACAGCCTGCTTCAAGTTGGACATGGTGCACTGACCAACAATACTAGATAGAGCGCAGGTGCTGCGAACTTGACGAAGTCGTCTTTGAAAAGCCAACGACTTCTGATGGAGATGATGTACAGCTTCTGCGATCAATTTTGCCGGCGAGGTGTATATAGCAACCGTCGCCGACGTTCAATGGACGGCCACTTGAAGGGCGCCCGCACAACCCACGCGGCGTAACACACCGTGTGAGTGCCGCTGGAGGTTTGCAATATAGCAACAAAGGCAGCCTCCAAATCTTTGTTTGTGCGGCCAAAGCCGAAGCACGCCTGCAGCCCAAGCTGACGACAGCACCAGGCGACATCGACCACAACACAGCACAGCACACGAGCCAAACAGATGATGCGGCACACACATACCAAAGACTACCAATCAAAGCTCCAACCAGACTACGGCCCCTTCCCCATTTTGATGCACTGGGAAGCCTCACCAGCCTCATCCTTGCATGTGACCCGGCATGGGATGCCATCACTGTCGCTCTGAGCCCCCTGCCACAACGATCACAGCGCCATCACACCTCACACGGCTTACAGAGGTCAGGTGTGAGGTTGGCAAGGGCAAGAGAGGGCCCCGGGGCCCTGACGTCCTTTCATGAAGAGCGCTGTCCTCGTGTAGACTGAGGCCCAAGAGTAGACAGGCAAAGTGTGGCACTGTCTCACTATCCAGTCCTGCATGCGGCACCGTGAGGCTCACGTGTTTGAGGCTTGAGAAGGCACTGCTGCTGCTGCTGCTGCTACTGCTGCACTGGCAGTCTGTGTGCGGCACCACATCCCTGTGCGCTACTTGCAGCAGTGCACCACTGTGGTGCTGAGCTAGGGTGATTGCCGCTCAGCACAATCCGACGGCGTTGGATTACTGAGGTTACTGTGTACGGGTTGTGGGGCCCAAGCAAGGAGCAGGCTCCTGCAGCTCCAATTGTGGGTCGTATTGAGGTGCAATTTGGCAGGGGGGAGCGCCTGCTCTGCAGGATTATCGAGCCAACAATCAGCAGGTGGAGAAGGTGGAGCAGCTCCCAGGCAAATGGTGTTTGTTCTTGGTTGTCTTGGCTTGGCAGTTGGTGCTTGCCACATTTACATAGGGTATAAAAGTACTCAAAGTGCATTGAGACAGACACGAGCTAACACACTGTGCACGTGCACGTGCCTCTCAATTGAGCCTTGCAAGGCTTCAGCTCTCTTTCAACTGTCAGGGCGTTTGAATTCATCGGAACCATACATACCGCTGGAAAGCTTCCTACAAGCAGTGCTTATATTGCGCAACACTACTACAGGGCAGCTGTGACCCCTCTTTCAATACTCGTGCACCCTTGATCCCACGTTTGCAAATTGGGCCGATCAGTGTACGATTCAGCAACCGTGATGGCGCACACGACGCGGAGTGGCAAAGCATATAAGTATGTCTTCACCGACCAATCCAGCTCCTGGGGAGAGGCTTCTGAGGTCCTGCTGGTAAGACAAACAGCACAGATCTAGAGCAGCAGGCTTAAGCAAGGGGTGCCTTCTCTTGTATATGACCATACCAAAGGTGCTGCTCGGTATGTTTCAAACGGTCTCAATCGTTTTGCTGCTGTTGCCGCAACAGGTGCTGCTGGACTACCTGGACTTCAGCTGCTTGCTGAAAGGCAGGCAGGTGTGCCAGGCATGGCGAGGCAGCTTCAGCGGCCCTGTGAAGCAGCTGCAGCTGGAGCAGCCAGCATCATCCCGTACAGCCCTCTCCCTTGGACGCAAGGCATGTGCAGCCTTCATCAACGCAACTACTGTGCGCCTGAGGCTGCTCAAAGTTCAGGACCCACCCATCGATCTGACAGCTGATGATGATGATGTTGATAGCCAGCAGCCAAAACTGTTTGGTCCTGACAGCCTGGGTCGCCCTGCAGCAGGTGCAGCACTACTCAGACAGCTCAGCAAGTGTGGCCGTCTGCAGCAGCTGCAGCTGGTTGCAGACATCAGCCAGACATGCACGTGCCTGCCTGCCCTACTCAAAGCAGCGCCACAGCTGCTGGTGCTGGACCTCACCTGCTGCACTCACCTGCCAGGAGATCTGTTAGTGCTGGCGCAGCATGCACCCAAGCTGCAGGAGCTGCTGCTGCACTGTCAGGCCTTCACCACCCTGTCAGGGCGGCGCATCAGGCACGGCAACCAGGAGTGGGGCAGGCACGGCGGCAATACGCGCTACCTGCCTGTGCACCTGGCTGCGCTGGCACACCAGCCGCAGCTGCAGCTGCTGGAGTGCCCCCTGCCACCTACTTACGAGGACATGCAGCAAGCCAAAGACTGTAAGTGTCAGCGTATGGGCATCATTGGGCATGGGATGCACGGGGCACATGTGTGGATTGCCCGTGCACCTCCCTGTCTGCAACTAATGCGGTGTGTATTTTACAGTTCAAGCTCAGGGTGTTTCAGGCAAGTCCTGAACCATGTAACAGTAACAGTAGTAACAGTATCTCACAAACCAAGCATGCTTAGTACCGGCCTGCCTTGTCATGCCCTGTTGTGCTGCTGTAGGGTTCACTGCTGTGGGCAGCCTCACTAACCTCACCGCCCTGCATGTTATCCGGCATGCTACGTTTGACGCACGTCCCCCTGCCACAGCAGTTGCAGCCCTTTCACGCCTGACTCGACTCAGGGAGCTCAGGTGTGAAGCTGGCGGTTTTGTCGAGGAGAACACGCACCCAGGAATGTATTATCCCTCTCATGAACAGGTTGCAGTCGACGATGAGAGAGCGCAGGCAGAGTGCTGGCGTATTGTCCTGCCTTGCATGCCCCATCTTACCCGCTTGGAGCTCGTAGAAGCAGCTGCAGGTGACGCACTCCTGTGTGCGATTGGTAGCAATGTGCCGCAGCTGCAGCGCTTGGTGTTGCAGAGAGAGGTGTGGCTCTCCGGGTGCAGCAACGAGGGGGCAGATGCGATTGCACATGTGAGCCACATTGAGCTGCTGACCTTCAAGGCCATGGAATGCCGGAAAAACCTGCAGCTGCTGCAGCTGCCGGGTGTGAAAAGGATTGAATGGAGGGGGTACACCTTGCCAGCATCTGGCAGCAGTGACATGCAGGGAGGGTCTGTCTGGACACAGGAGACATGCGGCTGTCAGAAGTGTCTATACAAACACAACTAGCTTGGCGCAGCAAGCTATTGCAACACGTGTTGCACCGAGTCCACTGCCTTGTGGACTCTTCAACATGTCTACATATGTACATTTCAAAGTGGTGCGCACACGGAGCTGGTAAAACCGCACACAGTTTCTTGCCAGCCCTGTGCTGTTTGGCAGGTTGGGCTTGGGTCGATCGCCAGTTTTTCACCCTTGGTTGATGACTCGTCATATGATATCTTGGCGTGTGGCGCCCCCAGCCTTGGGGGAGTATGATAGAGTGCATGGGCAAAGAGTGCAAGCCTAGAAGGCGACGCATTGCTTTGGCAATGGTCGTTTCTCCGCTTACGCGACCATGTGTGTGGTCAGGGGCGACCAAGTCAGGTGTTGTACCTGTGCGGATCTGCAGTCTGCCCAGGGTGCAGCAGTTGGCTGCAAGCAGCCATGGTGTCTGTGGTGTGCAATGGGGGCTGTGCATCATGTGGGCATTTTGTCGGCAACATTATGCAACAACTTTACAGCACGTTACATACTCATTCTGGTGTTGCCAAACGAGGTTGCTGGCCAGGATGCTGTGAAGCATAGTGGCTGCATGATTGTCACTGCCGCGGAACTCAAGACTTTTGAGACAGCCCATAGGATGATGCAGTTTCTTGCACAAAGTCACAACCATACACACACGCTGCAAAGTGATACACACACACTGACACTGTCGACGGCTTGGGAAACACATCCCACGCCCCCGTGGCATTGCTCCTGTGTCCGTGCGGAAAGTATATTCCATTCAACATGGCAGCCTTGCAGTGCACACCACATGCTTCCAATGTTTGAACGTCACGTCGAGAGAGTTCAATGCGTGCATCAACCCACCCTTATGGATCGGATCAACCGGTCAGCATCACACCGCACCACAACTTGTGTCAATGCCACCTGCAGCATCTGTATGTGCACTCACGCCCAGCTGCCAGCTGGCTGCATGGTCTGCTCAGCTTGCATCAGCTGTGGGTGGCTTTGAGCCTTCTGCTGCACACATGTGCTCCTCAACACGCGTCAGGTGGGGCTCCCAGGCATCTGCAGGCAGCACAACACGGCAGTCACATGTGAACGGCACCCATTACATGCACAGGGCAACCAAGCACAAACATACAGTGCAGGTGATGGCTTCGAAGGTCACAGGCCAGTCATGTAGCCATCCCCCCTTTGCTTCTCAGTAACCGCGAGGGACCACAAAAAGAGGGGATGCATGTGTCCGTCAAATCCCACACATGCCACCTACCAGTAGTGATGGCCACTGTCAATACTAGTGAGGCAACCGCACATGCTGCTCCAGCAGTCTGATGCATTGCCATTGCCTGGACCCCAAACGCTCTACAACCGCTGCAGTCTCTGTGCCAGCCTAGTGATAGTGAGCCTTAGCGGCTCAGCACCACGTAGCTGCAGCAACACTTACCTATGTGCATGTAGCTCCCCGAGTTTTTGAAGGTGACCACCTGGCCACCAGAAGATGGTAGGGCTGAGGCCACCTGAATTGCTGATGGCCCTGACACCTCATCATACTCCCCTCGCGTCAACAACACAGGGACATCCTGCAGACATGTCACACATGCTGTCATTGTCAGTACCACCCGTCATGCAGATGTACATGTGTACATATATGTAAGGGCAGGGTGCAGCGATGCCACAGTACTAGCAGGAGCAACCCTTGTTGGCATTGCCTGCATTGAAATTCATTGCCAATCACACACATCAAGTGTTTCTCTTGTTGAGTTGATCACAGCTGTGCCATCATATGAATGCAAAATGCACTAAGCGAAAGCACTCCAAGACACACCTGCAGGGCTGCCGTGTCAATGCCGTCAAGTGACCAGTCCCTAAGTGACCCAGCAGCAGCAAAGTACTGGCCCCCAGCCAAGCCATCAAACACCGGCTGACTCCGCTGCTGAGCCGCCCTACTGGCACAACCCCCTGGCGATTGTGCAGCAGTAAACCTGCAAACATACTGCTGCTGGTACTGCTGCCACGCAGCCGCCGCCTCACTACTGCTGCTGCTGCTGCTGGTGAGGTTTGCTTGCGCCAGGGCTTCGGGCCCCTGTGCACCCAGAAGCTGTTGCGCGGCTACTTGGCGGTCTGACACAAGCTGTTTGTAGCTGGGCGCCACTGATCCGCAAGTGACACTCAGCACGCCGGCCTGTTTCCCGCCCTTTTGCGCGGCGTAGGACAGCGCAAGCATGCCTGCGCAGAGATACACGAGAGGGGACACAGACGGCAGGCTCAGCTGTGCACACAAGTGAAGCTTGCCAAGCGTGCTTTGCTCCCAATGCAGCTTCTTGGTTCTGTTGCAAACACCATCCATGACAGCAATTGTTCTGCCAGTTTACTGCCATCAAGATGCCCCCTGGACGCAACAACGCATATGTGGGCTGTACTCGCGCTGTGCCGAGCTGGTGTTCTAGCCGCTTGTACTCGTGTCACCTCAGTCCTGCAAGCCCTTGTGTCCCTCCTGGTTCATGCTGTCAGCTGTTGCACATGCAAACATGCAGCCTGGAGGCCGGCAACCTGACCCCTTTGCGTGGTGAGCCATTCAGACCTCACTGCACAAACCATCACAGAATGATTTGCCCCTTGGCCTGGGTTTTCAACCTTATCCAACCCAACCAACCTTGCATGTTGGCATGCGCATAGAAGTCACAACAACTGTACTATAGAGACCCCCCTCCTCCAAGGTGGAGTTATGAACATATGACCCCCCCCTACGGCACATTACAGCGCCTCCTACGTACCGCCTATCCCTTGGCCATACAGGTGAAACCTCTCCAGCTTGAGAGCACTCCTCAGTGCATCAATCTGCTGCAGGTACAGCTCAGGTGTGAGCTGGTCTGCTGGCGGGCAGCTGCTGTTGCTGGCAAGGAATGTGTTGCCACACCCCACCTGCACAAGGCAGCAGCACACAGCACCAGCATCAGTGCATGTCTGACTTATCCAGGTCACTGTCTTCTGATCATGTTCATGTTCATGTTCACAGCCCACCTGCACAAGGCCGCAATGTTGACTGTCACATCCCCTACCTTTGGTAATTGGTTGACGTCAACACCCATAGGGAGTAGGCAGCAACGCTGAATGCTGTCCAGCACCAAAGATGCACTTGCACAACACATGCACCTGGTTCGCTAGCTGCTGACAGTCATGGGAAAATCGACCTCCAGTACCTGTCACCGTATTGTACTGTAGCAAGCAAGACATAAAGCAGCTTACAACATCATGTGTAGTCCACGTTCTTGAGACCCAGTGGGCTCACCTGGTCATAGAAGATGACCTGTCGTCCCACCCCAGCCATGAGCTCCAATGGCTCCATGTAGCTGCTGGGCAGGCCGGGACCACCTGACACAACCAACAGGGGGGCCTGGGGGACCCACGGGGGGGGGGGGGGGGGGGGGGGTAGTGATGCATGCATGTTGGTGTGGCATTGGATCATACGTATTGATGCCTTCAAGGGACACTTCCAAGACTGTTATGTGGTGTAGTCCATCAACGCAATGTGTACATACTGGCGTCTAGTGGTCTGCCCTCACGTCTGCACATACTAGGTTAATGGCATGGCTAGCACTTGCTGCAGTACTTGTCAGCCCTTTCAAGGTGGTGCAAACCCCCACATAGATTCATTATCCACCTTCACCTGACCCAACCCTGGTGAGCATTGCCAATGTTCTGTGGTGTCGATGCAACATACTTCCCCAACGGGAGCCTGCGCACGCCCACTCACCACCTTATCAGGTGATGCGGGGCTGTAGCGACGCTGCCATGACATCAACAGGCCACAAGACCGCCCCACTGCACCTCCCCCCCCCCCCCCCCCCTCTCCAAAACGACCTCCTTCGTCCACCACACCCAACAACTACTACTGATATCTCTCTGTCAGGGCTACGGGACTCAAGGCTCAGGCACCCCTCAGGGCGGTGCCAATGCTGCCATGATGCCACCAGGCCATCCACACGCCTCCCCAAGCCTAGGCCCTTCCCCTGTTCCATCACCCACCTTGTCAGGTGCTGCAGG